>JBCNYG010000006.1:7599887-7629151 GCA_039654305.1 Porochilus rendahli | reverse complement strand
ATGTAACTCAATAAGGAGGATTTGATACTCAATTCATACCTAAAAACTGTACAGCAAGAGCTGAAACACCAAATTCTCAGCCTAATGTTACACGTTTAAAGTGCTGGCACGTCAATGCATCAGGATTCTGTGTTCAATCCTGAGTCCATGTAGTTTTTAGTATCCTGGTAAGCAGTAACTATAATTAGGGGTTTATTATAAAATAATAAAAATACTGGGTCAGTGGTGGCCCGGTGGTACGGTGCTGGATTACTGAGCCCAAGGTCAAAGGGATGTCACTGCGGCCCCCTCAGTGCAGCTAACTGGGTTATCAAATGCCAGCCATGTCTCTCACTGTCTGTGGGGAGAGGAATGTAAAAGAATTATTGCTGATTTTTGTCAAGAGTAGCCACATAGCCGTCAGCATGTTTATGGCCTGGTGAGTCGTCCAGGGTATACTCTGAGTCGGCTGAGATGAGCACCAGCCCCCCTTCATCCCTAGTTAGGATTAGGCGGTTCAGAGAATGAATGAATGAATAATTAAAATACTAACAAATATTCAATAATTGCAATAAATAATTAAGTAACTACTCTCACTGATTCAGTTGCTGCTATACCTGAGTCAGTAAATACTACGAATGATTCATTAAGTGCTATAACTGATTCAGTGACTACTATAACTGATTCATTAACTGCATTAAAATGATTCAGTACCCGAGGTGAAATAGGTACTGTGTTTGAGAGTATTCTCGAGAAATCCACACTTGCTGATGGAGTATAAATGCTTAAGATTTCTGACTGAGTTGCGCAAACTATTGCAAATAAGTAAACATGAGACAGTTTTTCAATGAACTATGTGATTATCCTTTATCCTAAACAAATTGCATAAAATCTCTGATTCCCTCTGATAATTCTGGTATTATGGAAATTATCTGTTAGCGTCTTGTTGTTTTTCTCAGTTTATACTCCTTAATACTATTTGCAGAGGTTTGTGTGTGTGTGTGTGTGTGTGTGTGTGTGTGTGTGTGTGTGTGTGTGTGTGTGTGTGTGTGTGTGAGAGAGAGAGAGAGAAAAAGAGAGAGAGAGATAGAGAGAGAGAGAGAGCATGTGTGTGCTTAAGCTTACAGTACAACAAAGCATAACATGCCCATATGAACACACTGGCGGGGTGTGTCTTTTGTTGCCACAGGCAGAGGAGTATTTTCAGGTGTTGCTGTGTGTTTATGAGTAATTCTTTATGAGAGGTTCAGTTTACAGAGCTCACACTATCAACCCTGTTGTAGGTGGATAAAAGAGCCGGCGTGTTGGAATCCCAGGCATGTTTGTGTGCAGAGGATAGAGAGTGCATCCCTTTATAGCTAAACTATTACTCTCTCCCAACTCTGACCTGTTAAACTGATGAGTTTAAAGCAAAATGTGCCTCTGTTTCAGAGAACAGGCGACTTCAGGAGATGTGTTGGAGTAGTGAGAGGCGGAAAAGCTAACCGTAGGAACTACCCCAGGCTAACAGTCTGAAGGACACACACACACACACATATGGAGACACATTCCAGCCTGCCACTCTCTGTGTTATTGATTGTCAGACCTCGCAACCATTTTGTCAAACAATAGTCTCAGCATGAAAAGCCTGCTATGCTTTATGATGATCGTCTCCACTAAATGCCTAAGATCCACTCACTGTTAGTCTTAGGAATTGGCTGCTAGATGATGGTGGGGAGGAAAAAACCCTCTTTATCATGTCAACAGTGCAGCCTCTGTCCAAAGGCAGCCAGCTGTAGCACAATGATAACACAAGCTGGATTTTAACCACTGTTATTTACTCATCTGTCCTCATGACAGTATGATTTTCTCCCTCTCTCTCTCTCTCTCTCTCTCTCTCTCTCTCTCTCTCTCTCTCTCTCTGTGGATAAATGAAGGATTGATTAAACCACAAGCTGAGCGATTTCTAGCACACAGATCAGATTTCAGAAACAGCAGCAGGTTACATGAGACAAATGTTATACTTCAAAGCTGGCTGTGAATATAAATTCTGTCCATATTTGAGTGGCTCAAAACTGAAGGAGTTGCACCAAGCTACATGGTTACTCTATAGCCTGAGAGAGTTTAAGTGTTTAACATCCCCCCACCAACACACACTCCACCCCGCATACTTTCACTATATTGTTGCCTTATAAACTGGAATTAAAATTGACGATTGGGGAGTTTTATTATCAGTCGTTTACACAACATACCAACAACCTTGTTATTGTGAAGCAAACAAGAAGTACTAAAAAAGAAAAAAAAAAAAATCCCACCTTTTGAAGTAATTACAGCTGCCACTCTCTTAGGTATGTCTCTACGAGCTTGTCACATCCAGACACTAAGATTTCTTTCATTCTTCAGAGCAAAAGTGCTCGATCAATAATTTCTGCTCTTCACGATTTGCCTGTAGTTAGCACCATCCCTCATTCCCTTAATTCTGACCATTTTCCCAGTCCACACAGATGATAAACATTCCCACAGTATGATACTGCCATCACCATGCCTTACTGTGGGGATGGGGTTCTTGAGGTGATGAGGGGTGTTGGGTTTGTGCAGGACTTGCTGTTTTCCTTGATGGCCAAAAAGTTTCCTTTTAGTCTCATCTGACCACAGGACCTTCTTCTATATGTTTGGGGAGTCAAACACATGCCTTTCGGCATGTCTCATGCCTTTGTTTTTCAGTAAAACAATGCAGGCCATAACGACTAAACTTCCCATCAGCCACTGCACGCAGTCACACGCCATGATCAGGGTCCTGGGCTCGGGAAGGGCGTTTGTGTGTGGAGTTCGCATGTTCTTTCTGTGCTTGCATTGGTTTCCTCTGACTACTCCAGTTTCCTCTCACAGTCTAAAGACATGCAGATTAGGCTAATTTACTGTTCCGAATAGCCCCTAGGGGTGAGTCTTAGAGTAACTGGTTGTGTGTGTGTGTGTGTGTGTGTGTGTGTGTGTGTGTGTGTGTGTGTGTGTGTGTGTGTGTGTGCGTGTTGGCCTGGCAATGGAAGTTGGGCTCCAGTCTCCTCGTAACCCTAGTAGGATAAAATAATTTGTCAAAAGAATGAATGAAAACTAGCCTTTGTGTATGATTTACAAAACACTCACTCATTCTTTTACTTAAAGTTTTACTGTACGTCCTTAATGAATAACATGCTTCGAGATAAAGAACTAAATTATCATTTTCTTTAACTTTTTTTTACACTGAGCACCTAGATGGCACACATCAAGGACCAGAATTGGACATATACATAGCAAGTCCAGATCCAGGAGTCATGTGGCATTCCTTGTTTATAGTCAGTATGTCAGACTGAAAGACAAGTGTTACTGCTTGTCATAATTGATGTAGTGCTTCCTGTTCATGTTAGGTAGGGTTACTGATTGTCTGCAGATGGTGGAAAACATCACCCTGTGTGACAAACGTTTGATCTTTGATCATTTTACACACCACAAGTTCACATTCACCTTAAGCGTTAAGCGTAATGCAATACTATATGCTGCTACTTCCCTGCTCTTAACACCGGGTTTAAGAAAGACTTAACACCCTGAATTACCCTTTCAGCAAGTGGTGCAAGTGACTCCTTCTGAGAAAATACTCTTAATGCAGTTGAAATCCTTTTTGTTACACAGTCATTGGATTCTCTTTTCTGATTGGTCTGAAGTTGTCGATTAATTTTCTGTAGACCGACACATCACAAGGCAGCATGATTGCATAGTGTTTAGTACCTCGCAATCTGCCTCACAACAAGGCTAATTGGCTGTTCCAAATTGCCCCTAGATGTGGATGTGAATGTATATGTGTGTTGGCTCAGCAAGGGCAAGCTGGTCAGGTTGTACCCTGCCTTCACCCAGAATTGGCTGAGATAGGCTCCAGCCTCCCTGAAACCCTAGTAGGAGTAGTCGGGATGTGGATGGATAGTATATCATTGTAACACTGGGACATTTATGGTGGAACAAAACACATCGGTTGTCGTTGATCTGATGATATTTGCTGTTAGATTTTTGGAAAGAGTCCCCAGGGCAAGCACTTTGTAACGACGTAAAGCGAAGATGATGAAGATGAACTTTGGTTGTTTCCTGTAACAGCACACCCCATCCTGTTTCATTCATATTTAACTTATGGCATGTTCTCTCTCTTGACTGAACCAAGGTGCAATCCAGTCTCGTAGCCCGGATTTTCTTAGATGTTGGACATTGTTATGATAAGATGGTTTGCTTTTATAAAGCAGCAGTGAAGCTTATAAGAAGCGTCTTATGATTGTGATTGCTATGCGTTGTTTATTTTTCTTCCCGTTTCTCATGCACTGAAGGTAAAGCTATCTTTATTGAGTCCATCTTCATGCTCTTTGAAGAATGTGTCTTGATGCTTGAAGTGGTGGTTCTATCTGAAAGGCTCTATCTTAATAGCCAGAACACTGGCTGTTTTTCTATGATCGCTACTAGCTGATGGCTCTGTTTTCAGTTGCTATCTTCTTTTCCTGTCTCTTGCTAGAGTTCGGTTGGCCTGTTCTTCATGGCTTTATGTTGTGGCATTAAACTTTCCTTGCACATGTTTTCTATGTGTTTGTTTACAGGTGTAACAAATGGTGTGAAGAAAGCCAAATAATAGATCTTTAGGATAGATTGGGCCTATTAATCTGGTCCCAGTTGGCTGTACTTTAAGTGCACTTTAAACGTTGCTGTGAGCGTGGCCACTATTCAGATCAAACAGAAGTGGAGTGTGTTCAAGTAGTCAAATGGAGATCAGAGGTAAGTGGTACCATCTTGTTCGGGTGAATAAAGCACAAACGTTACCCTAGAAACAAAGGATGCATGTCAGTAAATAAAACTCGATTGCTTTAATCACAGAGTTCTGTGAGTTGAATTTTTGCTTGCAGATCTGATTCAAGTCCAGAAGAGCTTCAGGGCTTTCATACGGAAATTAGACGGCTTTAAAGTGGGTTTTAACAGTTGCTGCTTTAGCTCATTTGATTAATTGGCACTTTTGTTGTGTTACGTGGTTTAATTAGGATTAAGATTAATCAAGATTAATTATGAAATGAACAAACATATTTGACATGTTTTTCAAAGCTTAAATTAGTGCTGCAGACATTCAGTTAATGCTGCTAGTAAACACACATACGCGTGTGCTGGGTTAAATTTTAGCATTTGATCGCATAAATAATCATTATTAGCTTTTTATTTACCACTTGGAAACATTGTCCAGCTATGTAAACATAACACTGTGCCATTGTTATAGTTTATATATAGTTTATTGGTCAGCCAGTCAGGGCAACTATTATTCCAGAACAGGCGTTGTGTGCATTTCAGTTTTCGCCCAGGTCATGATAGCATCTAAAATTGTTATTAACATTGATGTTAGCAATAACATCTGATTAGCACTGTCGCCTCACAGCAAGAGGGTTCTGATTTCAAAGTTCGTGGCTTGACTGTGGTTTTTCAGTGTGGAGTTTGTATAGTGCTTGTGCGGGTTTCATCTGGGTCCTCCTGTTTCCTCCTTCCACGTTGTAAAAGTCATGGGGTGACCGTCAACTAACTAGATATACCAAACCGTTCATTCAAAGTCAGCTGGGATTTGGCTCCAGCTTCCCCAACGACCCTCACAGCGAAACAATATAGATGATGGGTAATATCTGACTCACTCACTCATTTGCCTGACCACTTAATTCTATTAAAGCTTATCTCAGCCGGCACTGGTCAAAGGCAGTGCACCCTGAACAGCTTGCCAGGCCATCACAGGGCCAACACGCACACAACCATTCACATTCACATTCACTGCTACTAGCCATTTGGAACAGCCAGCTAGCCTAATGTGCATGTCTTTGGACTGAGAAGGAAACTGTATTTCCCAGAGGAAACCCATGCAAGCACATGGTGAACATGCAAACTCCACACAAAACGCCCAAGCCTAGGACTTAAGCCCTTCCTTCTGTGAGGCGGACGTGCTAACCATGACGCCACCACACAATACCTCAACATTTGAAATGTTTTATCAGGCTTTTAGAAGAATGTAACCCGTTCGCAGGGAGAACATCATAAAAATATAAGAAGAATAATTACATAAACATAGATCTTGTCAGCGTGTTTAACATTTATGGAAAAATCTTCCAGTGTGAATGCTTTGTAGCACACAGTCCATTTTCCAACATGGGCAAGTCTTCAGGGCAGGGAGCTTTGTGCTTCCTCTGCGACATGACAGGCTGCGGTTTTTACTTTTGTCTTATTTATTTTAAGAGATGAAAAGAGGGAATGACTGTTCAGACATAAGTGAAAACAGGACCTAACTTGTTTTGTGGATGTTCCACACCGTTAAACTGTAAACGGATGAAATATTTGATGTGTCAGTCCATGGTTGATCATTTTCCTATAGAAAACAGAGCATACACAGAGCAAAGCTCCAAAGCTGACTCCAGAGGCTTTGTCTAGACATGTCAGTTCTGGAAGACGGGTTTTAGATATTGGCTTTATTTATTCTCCAATTTGACCTTACTTAAGTTGAAGCTTTTTTTATTTTTATTAATATTTATTAAGGACAAAGAAAAGGTTTGAGGATGTTGTTAAGTTTGTAGATGGTTGCCTGGCTGATTGTTTCAGGAAGTCAGTACCATGTGTGAACGTGGGTGACTGTGTGGGCCTTCACCTCGTCCCCGGGTGATGATCTCATAGGTCTTCTAATTAAATTAAGTGAAGCGCTTTAGTTGTTTTTCTTTCGTCAGGCCTTGGCTTGTGGAGAAGCAACACTACAAAGCCTCAGCCTTCCCACAGCGAACACACAACCATCCCAATTTGGCATCCTGTGATTAAGCCAATCTGTAAGCAATTTAGTGCAGCACTTAGAGCCGAATGTTTTGAAAGCAAGAAGGAGGGGGTAGTTTTTAATGTAAATACAGTTAAACGTCCAGTGCATATAGATTAGATTGTATAGAAATGCAAAATACCGGGCAGCGATATAAAAAATGTGTCTGTTTATTTTTGTTTCTCCAGATAAAGGTAAGGCATGTCTGTAACCAACACTGCTGTAGATGTTTATGAATTTTTGTTTTCTGAGGAAAAAAAATAATAATCTCAGGTGCATAGAGTCTGGATTCCAGAGTCATGGAGATTAGGTTTGTCGGACTGCTGATATCAGCATTTCTTTTCGCTGTAAAAAGATGTTTAAACTTGAAGTCTGAATTTGAGAAACTGTGTTGAGTTAACGGTGGCACAGTGGTGTAGTGGTTAGCATGTCTGCCTTATAGAAAGAAGGTCCTGGGTTCGAGTCCCGCAGTAGGGCATTTCTCTTTGGGGTTTGCATGTTCTCTTTGTGCTTGTGTGGAATTTCTCTGGTCCAGTCCAAAGACATTCATGTTAGGATAATTATCTGTTTCAGGTTTTCTTTTAACAGTGTTGGTTGTAATGCATCAAGCATCAACCAACAAGGAGAGTTCAAAAGTGTAGTCTGATAAGCTTTTAAAATATAATCAACGCACAGACAAGACGAACAGAAAAAGGTAGCTCAGATCTCCAGAGAGTGTCAAGACTACGAAAGTAGACAAATGGGAAAACAATAACTACAATTCAGATCAGAATCAGAATACTTTATTAATCATGGAGGAAATTGTGTAAGGAAGAAAAAAACATTTTTTTTACTTTTAAAAGTACGGGAAAGGGTAGGAGCAACTGAAATAGGCTGCATGCTGTTTAAACCATACGCATGGACATCATTTTTGTGAGGAGAGGATTGTCCCCAGATGATTTGACACCAGTATTCTGCCTTAGATGCATCCATTTTTAACTAGTTGAAAAAATATTAATTTAATTACTATTTATTTTTGTCAGTACTATAAAATGTGGTGAATAGAAACAAAGGGGTGGATAGGAACAAAAAACTGGAAAGTTCTTTTTTTCTGTGCAGCCCAGGTAATGATAACTTCAACGACTGTCTATCTATGGCACCTACAAGTTGTAATTATTACCTGGGCAGCACCAAATAAAAAAGAAGAGTTTTCCAATTTTTTGTTTTTATTTATCTTGGTGACAGTTCTTTGAATAAGCTGTTAGAGACAGAGACTCTAATGATTGCCCATAGCAATATAATTTATTGGCACACTTGTGTCCAAATGTATAAGAAAACCCATGCATAGCTTATGATGTGGTCACAATTGCACTCTTCAAATCTGTCAGTCTGTTGGGGAATCATTAGTATTAACCTCTCTAAGCTGTGCTGAGGGGTCATATTAGCTGCTATCATATGTCCTTTTATATGAGGCATCTGGCATTATGTTGCTCGGTCTCTTTCTGTTGCCTTCAGCCATGAGTTTATTGGTCCATATTAAGCTTTTAGCTGAAAGAGCCTTTTGTGCTGTGTCATTTCACAGTCCTAATGAACCATGAAATAACTAAATGACATTTTCTTCCTTTGCTGTGAGCCTCTAGAATTTGCGTAATATTGCTGATACTGACATGCTGCTTTTATTACAAATAATCAGCCATATACCTACTCTGACTTTCGGGCTTATCCATTAGAAGAGTCTCCAGAATGATAATTTCTTGCCGTGACCAAAAAATCTGAACTCGAATTTTAGGAGTTGAGCCTTCTTTTACATCCAATCCATTCAATCCACTTAATAAGTATCTTTTGCAGAGATTTGTTTTTATTTTGTTTCTGCATGTTACGTATTAATTTGAATGAGTGGCAAAATACACCTTTATGGATCAGAGTTTGCTTACAGTACCATGTAGAGTATACTAATCTGTCTAAAAGAGTATTCTCAAAAGATGTCACTAGCTACACAGCACTACACAGACCATGCAGAGCTCATCTGCCCTGCCTCTATCATGGATACAATATGTAAAAATAAACTTAAAAAATCTTGTTTTAATTATTTTTTTAATGTTTTTGTTTAGTGTATACTAAAACTCGAAGGGTTTAAATAGATGCTTTTAGACACCTCTTATGCACCTGCTCGTGAGTTCACTTGGAGTTCACTCACATCCATAAAAATCTATTTTATTGCACTTGTAATACATACTTAAACAGTTATTCACCTCAGGCTCGGCAATGCAATCGTTGCTAAATTGAAAAGTCCCTTCAATGTTCTATCTCGGACTACTCATAGATAGCCACCTAATAATTAAAACTTTTAATCCTTCCACAGCAGATCTAGTTTGCAAATGATGAAAAACATTGGAAGTGTATCACTTTGCTGAACACTTAGGGCATTACTTTGGATTGGTGCAGTTTCAACTACTGGGGCAGCTGTAATTGTTAGAGAAGCAGGTTTAGGACCTTAAGGTCGCTGGTTCGATTCCCGAGCCAGCAGGAAAAATATGTAGTGGTGGGGGAGTGAGCTGCACCTTCCACTCCTCCATCTTTACGGCTGAAGTGCTCTTGATTAGGGACCCTAACCCCCAGCTGCTCTCTGGGCACCCTACTATGTGGCAGCCCACTGCTCCAAGTGTGTATGTGCTCACTGTTTACATGTGTGTGCATGTGTGCTTACTTTAAAAGGGTTAAATGAAGAGGGGCTTATTTCCCTTGTGGGATTAATACAGTATATATGAGAAATAAATCAATAAAAATTTAACTAATCAGTGTTTATTTCCTTTGCATGTCCTTGGCATGGTGATCCACTGGTCCACTTAAAGGTGAGTGAACAACATTTGATATATTTATAGTTTTAAAATATAACCTTAGGACTAAAAAATTAGCTTGAGTTAAGTGACAGGAGCTCCCACTGATTCTTTATCTGAAACACTTGCATTAATCTGGAATACTGCCGTACTATATATATTAAAAGTTTGTCATTATTTTTACACTGTAGATAGGCTTGTATTGAGATAATCCCAAATCATCAGGGCTAGCATGCGATAAAGTTGCAGTTTGGTGAAATTTGTATGTTAATATGCAGAATGTAAACATCACAACTTAAGAATTCGGGATCTAGTTTTCTTTTTTTTTTCTCTGATAAACTCTTCTTCACCTTTTTGGTTGTATCAGGTGACTGGTGAAATGTCATGGTTGTGTTGTTTGGTCAATGTCCTGTCATGTCAGCTCATGTTGGGCTAATTATCCACACTGCTAATGTTACCGCCGTCCTTTTCCTGTCACCTGAGCTGACTTTATTACACCCAAAGGCATTCTTATGCATTCACAGCATGTACTGGTGCTGATCTTTCGCTCATTTAGGGTGCCTTTTCACTTAGCTTGTTCAGTATATTTGTACAAATGTGAACACTCCGTCCATACTTGGATGTGCATAAAACAACCAAAAGATGGTCTCACCTGCTTACAATAGATTTATGCCTTCTCAGAGCTGCTGCCAGACTCTCCTGTGCTCACCCCAGGCTTCTTGTGCTTAAACTCAACGTCTTTACATATTACGTAATACAGTTTGCCTTTCTTCTTCTGCAATAGTATACTGTAATGATTTATAATCCGACTATCCAGTGTCACCATGTAGTGAATGGGTTCCCTTTTAAATCTAGTATAGTTTTCTTCACTGTGTTATCTCCAGGAGATTTTTCTTTGCCCCTGTCGCCTCTGGTTAGCTTATTAGGCATCTAAACCTATACCCTGCCTCTTTTCTTTTAAATTTATTAATTTGGCTACTGGAGAAAACACTTCACTACACTAGCCAAAGCAGGTGTACATATGTACACTAGATGTTTTGAAGTGTCTCTGAAAATTGACATATTTATGGTTATGGTTACAGCACTTTGGTCCGACAGCCCTAACCCTAACCCAACTGAATTGAGTAGGGTGCCCAACTGATTTAAGCAAGGTGCCCAACTTAAAGTATCTTATGCCCATCTCATGAATAGGGCTATCGGACCAAAGGGCTGTTTGACCAATAGGCTGTTGGAACCTAGAGCCGTCCCCAGGTTTATCTTTGAACAATAAATATGGGTTTTAAAAGTAAATGTTACAAGTGCTAAAATTCCTTCTGGTCTGATCACTGATGTTAGGTTTAATAGCTTTCACTTATGTCTTTGATGTTTTTTTTTTTTATGTGTACAACCTATCGAGCGCAATTTATGAAAAAGAATCAGTTCCAGAGAAAGTGTGATAGGGTTATAAAACTTTTGTTTTTCTGGCCATATTTCTTAACAGCAGATTTATTTGCATTGTAAGAAAGTTATGCATTTAGCTTGGGGGACGAATGAGTTGTAAAACATGCAAGAATTTGTTGAGTCTTGCGAAGCTGTCAAGGATTAAAGTAAGGAAGTGGGCGGAGGGAAGAACTGCCGGAAGGTGGGATTCATGGTGTGTGCGAATTGAGTGACTGGCATGGTATAGTAGGGAGATAACCAGTTAAAGAGGGGAGTGGTGATGACATCAGTTTTAATGAGCAAGGAAGCTCAAAAGCGAGAAAACTCAACAGGATACATCCGACTTGGTATAAGATAATGAGAATAGAGTGAAGGGATTACACAAATACACATTATAGAGACCACATTTATTAGTAAAACTTAGAGATTCTCATAAACACATCTTTGATGTATAAGTAGCCATCAATTCAGGAATTATTGTTTGCAGGCTTTTAAAAAAAATTATCTCTGCAGCTAAATCAGCATAACTGTTTCTTCAGCTGCCATCCAACTAACTCCTCCATTCAGGAAGGCAAATAGTTTGATTGGCCATAATCGATGCAGCGTGGGTGTCCTTGACAGCAAAATACCACCCTTTTATTTCAGACATGCCAGGCCTTTTCAGGCTAGAGTTCACCTTTGGTTCAAACGCTCTTCATTAATGTGCAGTGATTTTCTTTAAGCTCCTCTGTATGATCATGTACAACAGTAGCAGACCTGCCAGATTCATGTCGGGTCTCGGTTTATCCTGCATCCTAGAAAGAGTCAAAATTAGTCAGATGCTAATCAGGGCAAACATCCCAGACAGCTTTACAGCCCCTTAGCCCCATGTGCTTCTCTAAGCAGGTCAAGATTTATGTGAGCTTGAGGCCTGTAGGTGTAGAGTTGTCAAACCTCCCGGCCCTCAGTCGACATTTGGTTACTGCGAACGTGGGTCAAGTTGGAACTGGTGGCCCTGAGTCACTATTAAGTACTGGAGACACATGAATAGAAATATGTGCATTAGTCGACTTCCATGCACATAGCCAGAAGAAACTGCTACATTTATAAGCATAGGATTACATCAGCGCTTAAACATGCAAAGCCACCCGCAGAACGAATCACACTTGCTGACACATGCTTAGTCATACACACACACACACACACACACACACACACACACACACACACACACACACACACACACACACACACACACACACACATTTTCACTGCTTTCTTAAGCATACTCCTTCCTCCTCATGGATGCTTGCTAACAAGAAATGCTTGGCAAGGAATCTATATCTATATTAAGAAATATATAGTGTAGGGGAAGGTGGTGCGTCCTGAGAAGAACTGAGTGGAAGGTTGTAATAAGAGAAGTCCACCATGCTGTGTCATCACCATATTTTTGAAAAGAGTGGTTTTTCTAGCATGTGGATAGAGCTACATTATCTTTGCTCTGTCAGCATGACATGAGCCATGTTAAAGGAGCTGTGTCATGATTTTTACCCAAATTCAGTTGAAATAAAGTCATGTAAATATACAGTGAATGTCCAAAATTTAGTCTTAAACATCATGTAAATTAAAGTTTTTGAACCTAACATGGAGCAGATGGGAATGGAGAACAAGATGAACTTTTTGAAATCTTGCAGGGCCGACTACTTTTTTTTTTTAAAGATTCGTATACTGCTGCCAACTCCTAGTAAATTGTGTGAACCAAATTGATTCGTGTTAGCCTTCATAAACTAAATTTGCATTCATATAAATGGCTTTGTGTTGTTTGATGACACCTATAATTTATTTAGGCTACTTTCATTAACAACCATGATGCTGCCCCTTTAAGCTTTTTTTGGTGTATAACCTCACCATTAAACCCTCGATTTTTACTGTTTGGTTGAAGCTGCGTGAAACCAAACAGATTAAAAAACAGCTTGCAGCTGGGTCGCGGTGGAGCATAGTCAGTTTAGATAAAGTGATTGTATGTAGAGATTTTGTGCAACTGTAGTAAATCCAATAACTATGGTTTACACCACCCTCTTTAATTCTTTTGTAAACGTAGGGTTATTGATGTGTTGATTGCCAACTAACTGGTATGTTTTCCTCATGTCTCAGTGGATTCAGGGTATATTGGCGTCATTACTGTAACCAGTGTATGATTGTGTTTGCTGTCCAAACTAATCCGATTTGATCAGAGACACGCAGTCTAAAAATCCTGCATAACAAATAAATCTCATTTGATCCACTGTGTGAAGTAAGCCACAACAACCCAAACAACTCTAAGTGGAAGTGCATGTCATGTAGTCAGGAGTCAGTCACAAAGTCCCTGTCCCTGGTTAAAATGAATAAGACAAATCATCTATAAAAACACATCTGTTCTTTACTCTGCTCGCGCTAGCTTGCTAGCTGAGCTGTGTGTGGGCTGCCAGGGCATGGCGGAGTCCACCACACCATTCCACATGCTTTGGACCACTTCCTGCCTTAAACCATCGCCTGAGAAGATCCAGGCATGGGTATAATCAACACACACAGTTCACCTTTGCCTTTACCCATGAGCCTAAATCACATTACAGACTGGGTCCAGTGTCACTTTTCTTTACCAAACACCTTTCTCTGTGTCCCCATGATTAATGGAGCCTCCGCCTGTATTCATCATTCAGACCTGTGGTGCTGGCCCGTGGGAAAACAAATCTATTTCAAGTGTACTCTGTTTTGTGTGGTGCTAATTAGCAGGAATTTTCAGGTCTTGCTGTACATAGTGCACACTGGTAGATTTTGAGGGTTACTGACCGTCCGATGCTATGACCCTTTACTTGTACACTGAGTATAAGGAATCCATAGGAGCCATACAGACTGTGGTGATCTTTCATTGATATTTTGTGTTTATGAGAGCCAAGATAAGTTTTAAACAAATAAACAAATTCAATTATATGTTTAAAACACACACACGTTCAGTCACCACAGGATTGGCTTGTAAAATTCTGGGCAAGTGTGAAAGTGAAGAGGTGGTTTAGGGTTTTTTTTGTTGTTGTTGTTTTTTTTGTTTTTTTTTTACAAGGAGCACAGAGTGTAAAAAGACTTGTTCACCCCACTTAGTGTTGGCTCATGTGGCTCTATTTAAGCTGCAAGCTATGAGCCTGACACTGAAATGTATCTTAAGCATGCTTTGAAGCTCATGCGCTGTAGTCGTCTTTCTTTGAATATCATGCTTAAATCATTAAATGTGTGAAAAGCTGCCCATGTGTCATTCATGCTGAGACTAAACGGGAATGAATGACAGGATTATTTTAGGTCAGCTAACAGGTTTTTTGAATTAAAAAATATAATATTTACCGACCAAATTGACTAATTTTACTATCAATTATGTGACAACATAATCAACAACAATTATGTGCTGAAGGTGAGCCAGATGTCACGGAATAGAAGAGATTGTGTGGTTTATTTCTTTCACTTTTTAAAGTGACACAGGTGCACATGCAATTATAAAACTGTAACACCGTCTCTTTGACTCACTTTTATGTGTATTGTTTGTAAGTATATACTTCACAGAAACATAAAGAAAAAGTAAATAAAACAAGATCTTTATACTTGCATATCTCATTCGTTCATTTATTTACCAGACTACCTAATCCTACCATGGTCATGGGGAGGCTGGAGCCTATCTCTGGCTGGAGTTGACTCTGGGCAAAGGCGGGGTACCCTGTACCTTCTTCCTTTGAGATAGATGAGCTGACCATTATGCCACTGTACCGCCACACATATTATATATTTACATAATCTATCCAGGACACAGGCAGCTCTGATGAGCTCTGCACTTCAAGCCGTCTACATTCTAGAAATGACATAAATTTTGGTTTCCCCGCTCTATAAGAAAACATATGCTATTATGGACTGTCCACAGACATGTCAAAGTAAAATTTTGGAAGCATGTAAGGTTCATGCATGGGGCCACAGAATTAGGGGTGAAAAGTAAAGTAAAAAAAAAAAAAATGAAGAAAGTCTCAGATCTCACACATGCAGTTCAAAACTTTTTCAGTACCTACAAACAGATTTCAGTACCGTAGACATGAATCTGTGCAAATATCCACATACATGTGTATGCTGTTTCTTATAAGTGAGTAAATCATGTTAGACTTGTGGCAGTGTAGTTATACTTGGGTCATTATCATACATGTTCCACATAGTGATGAGCATATCTCCTTTTAATATTAAAACAGATGCACATAAAACACCAGCCCATAAATTCACTCACATACTTTTAACAGCGGTACAGTGTAAAGACTAAACCTGAGTCAGAGTGTATCTGGTGCCATAGGCCTTCCTGTGTGGCAGTACACTGGAAGCATGGGGGGATATCATCAGCTTGTAAAACTTTAGGAGCCTCTAACCTCAGCCAGCTTTTATATCCTGTGGAGGGCCTTGTGAATGTAAGCAAGGTGGCAGTGTTCTCACTTAGCTTCCAAATAAGATGAGTTTAGATTACAGAGCTGGAAGTTTATTGCTAATGTCAACACGGGAAAATTACATCATTCAGGTTTTTATTTCCAGTGTTTTTATCTTATTGAGTTCTATGTAGAGGTATTATACACATCCAGTTTCAGACCTTATCTACAGGCATGTTCTTGTTATATTGAGTCCAGTGTCACTGGATGGAAGCTTGATACAACGTTATTTCATACTGAAATGGTGTTTTGTGTGTGTAAATATATTGCAAAATTTGGATTGCCATTTCAGGGCAATATAGAATATATAAACTATAAACAGGGGTGCTGGTTGTTGAGGAGTTAGGAATTTTTTCTCTGTTTAAATGTTTATTTCAAGAACTGTGTGTCTATATATATATGTGTGTATGTAAGATTATTCCTACTTTAACTCTAACTTCGGGCAGCATGGTGGCATAGTGGTTAGCTTTGCCTATCAGCAAGAAGGTACTGGGTTTGAATACTAGGCTTGGGCATATCTGTGTGGAGATTGCATTTTCCCCACATGCTTGCGTGGGTTTCCTCCGAGTGTTCCTGTTTACTCCCACAGTCCAAAGACATTCACATTATGCTAATTGGCTGTTTTAAATTGCCCCTAGGTGTGAATGTGGGTGTATGTTTGCATGTTGGCCCTGCGATAGTCTGACAAGGTGTTCTGAGTGTACCTCCATACTCCCAGTGTTGACCCTAGTAGAAATAAGCAATTCGGCAAATGGGTGGGTTAATTAACTTAAGTTCTCACTAAGCCTATTTGTAAACTAACAAATTGATTAATTAATTATCAGCCTTTTTTGGCTAGATATACGACAACCAATGTGTACTAATCACAACAACTATAATGATTCATCTATTAAGTCAGCCACAATACATTCACGATGTCTTGCAGTCTTCTTATTTGTTCATCACTATATCAATCCAACTGTATTTTTCCTCCTGTTGAAAACAGTGACCAGCTCTGAATAGGACCCTGGGGGTCCATTCATCAGTCTGTTCTCGGATTCCAGATCTGACATGTTGTTAGAATTTCGAGAGCACTGACTGCTTTTTCATTGCAGTCACCCGCACTATTGTTTTTCAATTCTGTTTTAATGTACTGCATTTGTTCTTGTTCTGTACTGTGGTGTTGTTTGATATGCTCCATAGAGATTGTCATGTATATTGATTTATGCCACTGCCAGGCTAAATTGAAATGATATTATATTGATCAGATATTGTGACATGGCAAGATAAGATTATTAAAAGATGCGAAAGGTGTGACAGACACTACTTAATCTGCATAGAGGGTGGTAGCATACAGAAAAACACTACAGTTACATCACTGGGTAATACTAAGTACAGTTTTTGGGGCAACTATGTGTTGAAAAAACTGCTAGCCCTGATGGTGGCATAGTGATCAGCAGATCTATCTCATAGCAAAATGCGGAGATTTCACAGTCAGAAGACATTCAGATTAGGCTAATTGTTCCAAATTGCCCCATGTGTGTGTTTGTGTGTGCGCGATGGAGTGGCAAGCTGTTCAGGGTGTACCCCACCTTCTCCCAAAGTTAGCTGAAATAGGCTCCCCGTGACCCTAGTAGGATTAAGTGGTTTGGCAAATGAATAAAGAAAGGAAGGAAGGAAGGAAGGAATGAATGAATGAATGATGGCCCTGAACTGAAATCTGTTCCCAGACTACTGAATTGTTGACCCTTGTTGTTTAATACTCAGCCTAACAAATAGTACAGACATCACGTAACTATAACTGTATAATTTGGGTTTCATCTTACCTCTTTGAGGCAGTGATAGGAACTTTCTCTGTACCGTGTGTGTCCAGTGGCGGCTTGCTTTTTTTCTTCCCTGTCCGTCTTTCTCTCTCAGACACACACTTTTGGCATTTTGCGTGTGGTTTGGCGCTGAGACAGACACTGCAGCAGTAATATTTGGTGCACTTAACATAGCTTAACAAAAGTTTTCGACTTGAACTCAAGAATTTGCTTTTTGTTTGTGTCACTTTGGCGCTTGGATAGACTTTTCCCTGCTCTGCTTCCCTTCAGCAGTTCCCTGTAAATGTTCCATTCAATAATCCATCTCCTTCAATCTAACTGTAGCATGAAGTGTGTGCCTGATTGTTGGCAGCCATAGTGACTTGTCAAAAAATCGGCTCTCGCCGATTCTGCAACCTTTCACCACACAAGCCAGAAGACAAAATAAACTCACCCAGTGAGCCATGTTAAATTGAGTTAAGGTTTTAGCATTTTATTTGGCGTTTGAGTCTCTCGCGGCAGGTCAGCCATCCTGTAGAAGCATGGTACTCAGATGTTTCTGGCAAAGCTACAGCGTTTTTGGTGCTCCTGTGTGTGGGCTTTTAGAGGAAATATGTTGATGAGCCTTAACGGCACTGCTCCAGCATACTGCTCATCGTCTCTCAACAACACAGCGACAGACATACACATTGAACTCACTCACACACACATAGCTAGACTTATTTGTGCTAAAATGGGTGGCCTGCAGGTTCACTCTGCGAACTTCATATCCACATGCTGCAGGCATTTATCCTTGTAAATGAAAAGGAAATATCCTTTAATCTTCCACAAATGTTCATTTTCCTTCTTTAAAGCAAAATTAAAAAGGATTAGAATAAGCAAGTGTAAGCCATCCGTTTAATGTCTTTTTATGAACATATAACTGCTGGTTTTAGAGGGTTTAACACAGTATTTAAATAAAAAATCTTTTAAAAGGGTAAGTGGATTAAACAAACATTAATTAATTTCATTCCTCCTTAGTAACCATATTAATCCTGGTCAGTGGTATCTTCTATCACAGGATCACTGTGCTGACATAGGAAGCCACGTTGAAGGGGACATCAATTCACTGCAGTCCTCCACACTCATTAGCCATGATTACACATCCAGTTCAAATTTCAAAACTTTGTGAGCCTAGTATCGAGATAATAGTATAAAATAGGAGAGTTTAGAGGTAGTGCGAGCCGAGGTCATTGTCATTTTCATTTGCAAGTTTTAATCCATAACTCCATAATGCTGAGGTTAACATAGACTAGCTTTTTTGTTACACCTCCCCATGTAGGTTGTTGCACAAGTACTTGTTTTGGTTTTAAATACACTGCCTGGCCAAAAACAATGTAGCACACTCTTATATTTTGCTGGAGTACATTTAGCTTTGATCACAGCATGTAATCTCCATGGCATTGCTCCAGTTGGTCCGGTTGAGGCTCAGCAACATTAATGTGGCAATAAAATGAAGTCAGCTGACGACCTGAATGTACTGAATGAGCAGGTTATCACATCAATACACCTTTACTTCCATAATGGTTCAGATATAAAATCAAATAATATATTTATATTAATAATATAATGACTCAAATAATGAGAGTGGTTCAGGAAGCTTGAGGAATCATTTCCCTTCATTCTGCCCTTCCTGTAGACAATTTCCTCAGGGATCAATAAAGTATTCTGATTCCGAATATGATATATGTTGGCACCTGAGTCCTGACCTTAAACATATTGAAAGTTTTCAAGATGTGCTCGAGAAGAATTTATGGTGTGGTTCAGTTTTTCCCTCTTCAATTCAAGACGTCGTGAAAAATGAACCCAACGCTGGATGGCAATAAATGTTATGTTGCTCAAGTTTGTTGAAACAATGGCGTGGTGATAATGTGCTGTAAGCAAGGCTAAAGGTGGAACAACAACAGATTCGTGTGTGCAACAGGGACTTAGTTTACTTCCAGAATTTGTCTTGAAGTTACACTTTGCTGCTGCTGATCCCATGTCATGTCTTGTGACTCAATATCAGCAAATATCTCATGCACATTTATACACAACACCAGAATGCAATGATTCACACTGATCTTCTTTATCTGGTGAAAAGGAAATACTGTTAATATCGTAATGCATATTTTTGGAGCCAGTGATGGGAAAAACGTTTGCTTCCACTTCGGCCACTGATTCAAGGATACAATGTTGAGTTTCTGTCTATTTTCAGAAATAGCCATCGGGGGGACAGACCTTGTACTGCTCATTTCTCGCAGATCACTTCTGACAGGTTTCCAGAGTAGCACCATTTTGGTCTTGGTGTTGAACCAAATGCCCAAGCTGCTCAGTGACTTGTTTGTAGTGGATGCTGCAGAGGAGTTAACGCATACATACTCACATGGATTTTAGCTTGTTAAAGTAGGGCTTATAGCTTCTAATGATGATTTGTTTTTCTATTGAAATGAACTAGATTTTCTGTACTAGCATATACTATATTTAGGTTTGCAAGCCCTCCTGCTCTGTCATTTAAACTCCTGTTCTCTCCATACTGTACATTCCTGGGGGCTGGATTGAATCAAGCAGAACTATCTAATTACTCCAAACGAAAATAGCTTTGAAAACACTCAAACTGCAAATCCCCAAAACAATGGCATGCTGCCATTCACCATTGAACTTTTTGTTGTCTTTCTCTCGTTTGGTGCACCAGTCCGTAGAGATCTAGTCACAGCATGATTGTACTTAATTGTTTTCTAGTTTTATGGCTTCGGGATTAAATTATGTACATGCAAACATTGTCGTTTGTTTTGGTACTCGCTCCCACTTTCTCTTTTTCTTTTCTCCCATGTGTGATTGATTAACGGATTGGAGTAGTAAAAAGAAACAAAAGCTTTGTTTTCTCTGTCTGTCTCTGCCTTCTTGGGATTTCGCTGACATTACAGTGAGCTCAGTTCTCAGATCCGTGTGATCATAGAGACCCTGGAGATAGACAGATGATGGGCCCCGTCTTTGCCCTTCCTCCATGCTCTTCTCTTCTCTTTTACCACAAATGTTTTGCTGCTGTTTGCAGAGATCCAAAAATCCATTCAGATGTGTTGTGTGTTTATGCATTGGTTGCTTCTGTGGTTGTGGTGATTGTGGTGATCAGTATGAGATATTGAGCTGGTGGAAGGACACATGGATCTGTCAGTATTGTTGCAAATAAAAAGCATTTCATACAGTTTATGTTCTTATAATCATATTTATAACCTCACCCCAGGAAGTGCCTCAATATGCAGCATGTGGCAAAAATACTCTCCTCCTCTCACAAAGGATAACCAAAGCCCTAACCTGTTATGAGTTCAACAAAACATAGAGCATTATGGATGTTCTGTGCTGTCAAGTCAATTTACATTTTAAAGCATTGCTTTGGCTTTGAGGTAAAAATACTCATCATTCATACAATTCTGTAGGGATGTTACAATGCCAAAGATTTATTAGTTGATATCAATACCAAGTATATTCCATGATTCTCGAGACCCAATTCATTATCAATATAAAAGAAACAATAACAAGCCTCATCTACTTCATCATACACTGAATATTTATTTAATATACATATTTATTTAATGTAATATTTCTTTAAAATGCTAAGATGCCCTGCGATGGCCTAGCGAACTGTCCAGGGTGTACCCTGCCCTCGCTCAGAGTCGGCTGAGATGGGCGCCAGCCTCAACGCGACCCTAATTAGGATTAAGTAGCTTAGGAAATGAATGAATAAATGAATAAAATGCTAAGATGATATTTTGATGACAACCTTAATGGTTAAGTGTAAGGTTTAAAGTTTAGATTTTAGGGTCAACCATAAGATTTAGGTCTTGAGGGAAAGCCCCTACCACAAACTATTCTGTGATTTTTATTTATTTAAATTTTGTTTTGGTATAAATTTTACTGAGATAGAACAGCAAGGACTGGTGGATTTCAAAGTTGTGTAGTTTCCTTCACATATAAAATATATATGACCTGCTCCAGCATAATATGCTACAAAATAAGGTATAATACATGATTATAGCATGAAAACTGACTGAGTTACATAACTTTGAATGTCGCTAATCAGGAAATACTACTTTTGAGAAAATAACGATTACAGTTGTAGAACCATTTTCTGAACTCAATAGCATCCATAAACTACATGAATAATTTGATAATAGGGAAATACCCTGAGCAAACACAAAAATGGTTTGAAAATGGCAAAATAAGTGGATTTTTTGAAAAAAGTCTTTCAGGACAAAAAAAAAATCCCGAAATTCCTATGATACTCATTTGACGAATGACAGTATGTCAGCTTAACCTACAACTGTCCTAAAAAATTTGTATGGTACATGTATTATACCTGTTGTGAGGTATGTGCTGGGTGCTTTGAAGTTAGGATTAGGTTTAGGGCTTGGGCTAAGCACATGTTTCTTTCTCTGATACTGATTAACAGTTCAGAATGTAAACCACTACTATGAGCTTTGATGGTACCTTTAACATTTAGTCACTGCCAATGTTGTATGAAACATACTGCACACCAATGTCACATTTCTCAAACAAAGATAATGTGTATTTATGATGTATTTAAGGAGAAGGATAACACTTTGGATGCATTGTTAATATAAGGGTAACATGATTTTTTTTACAAATCTGGATGCCTGTGTTTGAGGTGCTTTGGTAAATTTGGAAGTGGTTAGAAATACTTTTCAGACGTTTTAACTGAAATGTGTGATGGCACTGTTTGCATATTGGCTTTTGCAAATCTATTATTACTCCCTGATGATCCGCCTCGACCGCAAAGTACTTCCATACCCAACTCTTTCCAATCTTTCCAACAAATCATGGCAGAGCTGTGACTGCAGCTGCACGTGTTGCCATCTATCCCATTTTATTTTGTAATGTTGTTGTAATAAAAAATATGACAAAGCACATTTCATCTTCCATATGTTATTGTTTATTCATACTGGGAGGCATTTTTCTTACTTTGGCATTTAACGGAACATGTGAATAATTGTGTGTGTGTGTGTGTGTGTGTGTGTGTGTGTGTGTGTGTGTGTGTGTGTGTTGTTCCCCTACTAATTCCAGGATTGTATCTACCTATAGTATGCTTGAGCAACTTGATACCAAAGTATTAGTTTTCATGACATCCCTACAATACTTTTACCTTAGTGGACATTTCTTATGGATTACACTTAGAATCTTTAGTTCTTGAAATTTTATTTATTAATTCACTTTCTGGACTGATTTATCCTATTAACAGTGCAGTGGTGGCCCGGTGGTATGGTGCTGGATTACTGATCCTAATGTCAGGGGTTCAAGCCCAACTGGCACCCGGTTATCACTGCTGTCCTCCCAGTGCAGCTATCTGGGTCATTAAAGGCCATGTTTGTTGACACTGTCTGTTGGCGTTTTTCTGCCCTGTGATGGCCTGGAAAGCTGTCTAGGGTGCACTCTGCCCTCGCTGTCGGCTGAGATGGGCGCCAGCCTACCCACGACCGTAAAGAGGATTAAGCGGTTCAGAAAATGAATGAATGAATGGATTTATTTTATTATAACTGGGAGGCTGGAGCCTATCTCAGCCAACTCTGGGTGAAGGCGAGGTACTCCCTGAACAGCTTTCCAGTTCATCACAAAGCCAACACACACACACACACACACACACACATACAAAATTATTTACACTTACACTCATACCTAGCAGCAACTTGGAACAGCCAATAAAAGTAATGTATTTAAAATATGTAAAATATGCATGTATTTGGACTGCGAAAGGAAGCCAGAGTACATCGAAGAAACCCACGCATGCATGGGGAGAACATACAAACTCCAGACAGAAAAGCTCTCGCCAAGCCTGGGATCTGAAGCCAGAACTCCCTTGCTATGAGGCAGACGTGTCAACCACTATGCCACCTTGCCGCCTTAGTTAGAAATAAAGTTTTAAAAATGTATTTATTTGTTTTGCGCTTTATAACGAGTAAATTCTACTTCTTCATTTGATTTTCAAAAGATTGCCTACTTTAATAGAACGTTTACCCCTAAAATGCTGCTTCATTCTGTGTGTTGCACTTTAGTGGGTTCAAAAATTTAATGATGAGTAAATCTCCTTATAGCATGGAGATGTGTGGGGTCGTGTCATAGACTACCTTTTTTTTCTTTAAGGAGATGGAGGACTGTGCAGTGCATTTATGTTTATGGACATTTCATGTAGGGAACTCTATGTGAACTAGGGAACTCTAACTTATGCACTATTATTTAAAGATTTTGTCATAAAAGCATGATCACAGCCAGCATTCCAAATATATGTCCCTCCTCTTCCCCGTGAGTTGAGACGTGTGCAGATGGGTTTGTGTGATATCAGTATTTTGGCAGGGTCTGTAAGATATATGGTGACCTCATGTGAAGTGAAAGCAAAGATGTAGAGGTTCACTGAGAACTGACAGAGTTCTGGCAGAGCACCAGATTATATCATGTTACCATATAAAGTATAAACAACTTCAGGACCTGATGATACCATCACACCGTTATGGAAGAGCTTCATGTGTTCATTCAGTGTTCATGTTCTAATAATCACTATGTTTTTGGTTGTTTGTTTGTTTTGCAGCTGTTGAAGGGGGTTCTACTAATGACAGATATAATGAGTCTGCGTCATATCAGAGAGTCAAAGTGAATCCAGGCTCTGTAGTGGCTGACGCCAGTACAATCCTTATGCCTCATTTTGATAGCATTGTGTATATGCACTCCTGGGCACAAAGAAAAAAACGAAATAAAATAAACAAGCATTTCTGAAGCACATTTTCTCACTTGTTTACCTCGGGACAACTGCAGACTATGTTGTACCTATAGATGTCTGTCACTTCCTGTCTGGTTCTTTTACAAATAAAAAATTTACGGTTTATCTTTTGGAAAATGTTGCACCGCAATATTTTCATTCATTCATTCACTTTAATTATCCTTTATTAGGGTCACAGACAGTCTGTCTCTCTCAGCTGACTTTGGACAAAGGAGAGGTACAATCAGATCAGCACTCTAGTCTAATCAGATCTAGTCTATCTCAGGACAACACACTCACAACTAGGGGCAATTGTGCATCAGAGTGATTTGATTTTGTTAATAATATGAGTAGTTACTCATATTCAAGTGTCAGCTTGTCTCCCTAATATTCTTCCACTATGATTTCACTTCATAATATGCTACTCGTTTGATATAAATAGAGATTGCGTCACTATCACATTCTTTCCATGATGACACTAACGTGACTGAGAGAACGTGCTGTTGCTTATCTTGTTGGCAGCATTGCCAGAGATGCAAAGGGTCTCCTATCTATCCATAAAGAAATGCATTGTGTTGAACACTAGAGGGCATATTGCATATATTATACAGCGAGCAACACTGTGTCGAATCAAGGCCTTAAACTCGCACGTTCTCATCTTATTGAATAGGACCCAGGACATATTTCTATTTTAAGTTACATTTCCACAAATTGTACTGGTTAGCATGTCTGCTTCACAGCAAGAATGTCCTGGGCTCGGTGACGGCGTTTCTAAACAAAGCCGTGATTTCTGCTATTGATTTTTTATGATTCAACATTTCCATGCATTTAAGTGATTTCTGATCATGGTCAGCCGAGATTTTTTTTTCTGACCATATGTTTCTATGAAGTTGAAATCTAATCACTGTCCATCCAGGTTGAAGTGATGCAGCCAATAATTTCCCGTTGCAAGTCATTTTAAGGCAGGCTGTACACATTAGTAAAATTAGCTGCTACTTTTAAACGAGCTGCACTGACAAAATGAGCGGAGAATAAACAAGCACTTAATTTACTGCAGGTCTCAGAGCCGGATGAAAATCATGCAGAGCAGCCTTTTTTTTTTCTTTTCCTCCATAAAAAATGGCTTGTGTTGAGAGTAAATCTTCTCTGCTGTTTAGCTGTATATTTTCTGTTGGAACCTAATATTAGCTTGTTAAAATAATTTGATTTAAATTATGGATAAAGTTACCTACCCTATGGTTGCACAGTTATTCATGACTGTAAAAATACTTTCCTAAAAACTGTGAAAGTGCACCCGTGAGTGCACCCATGAAAATTATACTATATTTCAGTAACTATAGTTCAGCAATTTATATAATAATTATTAGTGATGTTCCATACTTACCATTTTGAGTTAAATTAGTTGAGTTAAGCAAATTTTAAACATCTACTTGCACGTGGAACAAGTCGGCCCTGCACAACTTAATGTGTGAAAATTACTTGTTGGGGTACAACTAGCTCCACTATTAGCTTTAGCTGTTTTACACTGCACTTTTGGATTATTCATCGTGGAACCAAACGAAGATCCACACATATACTTTATGCGAAATATTTTTAAATGAATGGTGTCTCACACTAAGTCATATGGCTACAGGAATGAAGCCAATAGAACCTGATCAATCTGCTTGTTGATGACAATGCTTTGGATTAACTCTAAACTTTCAGTCCAGACTAAACCTCTAAGGAGCGAATTTTACCCCAGTCTTTGAATAGAACAGGTGTTTTGGATTGTTTGACCCAGGCATAGTCTTACAAGTGAGGGGTTCTAGCTGTTGCTAGATAGTCTGGCTCTTTTTGTTACTAAACATGGACATGAACCTTTTCCTTTCACAGGAAAAAGAGCCCATTTGTCTGACAATGCAGACACCAAACACAGCCGTTTTTATAGACTGTTGGCAAATAATCAAGAATATCTCAATTACTCACCCCGTACTGCTTTTAAATTCACTGCAATAACTTTTAAAGAATGGATACTGATGATTATATCTTACTCTCAATATTAGGGAAGTGTGACCAGCCAATTATCTTTCACCTTTCAAGATTCTGAAGCTTGTGGCCAGAGAAGTGTACAATAGGTTCATGTAAATATGAGCTGTAAGCGGAATTTCTGAGGATAACGCTGTGTCTTAATTCATATACTTCCATGAGTATACTTTGATTAAGAACACTATATGCTTATTTGCATGGTGCGCAAATGTCAGCAAGATATTTTTGTCTGAAATCGAGCACTGTAATTTGTGTCCTGGAAATGGTGTGAAGACGTTGACCATTAATGGCATCACTTCACCTGCCAGAAACCTCTTAAATGTTCCTCAGTGTGTCCCCTGATTCTTTAACCATTTTCACAGAGGCTGAAAGTCGTGCTCCATCCATACATGGCCAACAGGGCGAACATGTATGGGTACATTACCTGGTTACTAACAGTTCACCGCATGCTGAATTTACTCATGCACTCAAGATAGCCTGCATATGTATGCAAGTTTTGTACAGTAAGACTCGCTTGATCCTGTCTCAGGACAAGCTGGGAAAGTCATTAGTGTGTTTTGACCACTTCTTGTCTCTCCACTTCTCACAGGAGCCATTAAGATTTTGGGGGGTTTCACTAGACGTTCTTGCCTACATTGACCTGGCTTTCTCACTGGGGAAGTGGGTGTCAAGGCCCCCGCTTTAGGGGTTCAAGCAGTGATGGATGACTGATGCTACCATAAAGCAGTGTTTGGATTGAGCTGTAACTTGGAGAGACGCCTTTGTTTTGGTTTCCCATGTGTCCCATGGAGAACTTGTAGTGGTGAAATAATTCAATTGATATAGATTTTAAGTGAAGTGGCAATACTGTTGTCTGCTTTAGTACATGTATATTCAGCCTCCTAAATATAGGGGGTGGGGGATGCAAACTGTAAGATTCAAGCATTATCCCCTCAGAATAATGATTTACGATCCCGAAATTGCGGACCAATCAGAAGTTTTTTCTAAGGAGGCATTTCTTTAGTGATGAGTCTCCAGTGTTGATGCTTTTGTTACAGGCTTCAGGGAGTCTTCAGAACAAAGGACTTTGTGCTTTCAACATTCTGGTTAAAATGCCCAAGTTTTTCTTCTCTTTTCTTTTCTTTTTTCTTTTCTTTTCTTTTCTTTTTTTTTTTTGGTTGTTAACCTTAAGAAAAATGAGATCAGTGAGGAAATCACTACAGCTTCTATAACACAAGTATAACAGGAACTAATTTTCTTGCAAAATTATATTGCTGTTATATTTATATATATACCCCTTTGGAAACATGAACAAAACATTCAAATTTGGGATGGAAACCCATCATGTTAGCTTGCTGTTTATTTTCCTCTAACAGCACATTCCAATATGTTCTATTCCACATAAAAGTGGGATTACCTTCAATCCCATGAGTAAAACTGTCAGCTAACCTTAGTTTCTGTACCTTTGAGTGTTCCACCATTCTATCACTTACAAAACACTGATGATCTGGAAAAGACAAGAGAAAGTGTAGCCTCAGGATAATGATTTCTTTGACTAAACCACTTTACCGATACAATACACAGATAAAAGCATCAAATCCCAACACAGCAGAACACATGAGCATGCAGCACCTATTTCAGCTCTTTTTTGTATTTTAATAATACTCTTGTCATCCTTTGTGTCTGCACATTTCCACAGGTTACTGAATTATACCGCTGTCTGCAAAAAGCTTTCTCCACCCGATGCATTTAATCATTTTATCCATCACTTGTTTTCATTATCCATCACTGTTTTGCTCACACACTTGCTTTTCTCTTCCCAAACATATATGCGCAAACCATTTGTTACCAGCCCTTGAGGTTTCATAAAGCGATCTGTGCCTCAGGGACAGGCGGGATGATGGCTGTAGAGATGTCTACGAGAGATGAATAGAATAGAAGAAGAACTCCAAGGAGTGGAAGTTCTCTGCAGCCTGTCAGCAGTCACTGTTTTTTTCAGAGACTGTATGTGAAGAGGCTTAAGCCATCAAGCAACTTTTCCAGATGTACAGAATCAAATGCACTGCTGTGCACAGAGCCCACAGGAATGGTTAAAGAGCCAAAGAGACTCTTTACTCTCTCTGCAACCATAAGGGACCTGGACCGGGTTAGACTTGAAGCTCATCATAGCATTGAAAGTGCAATCTGGTTCACTTTACCTAAAAAAGCAAAGCATCACTGAGTAAATGTTTCAAAACCAAGATCAAGGTACCAGGTATCACGACTGTTACTCCTGGTCATGCTTATATTCTCCAATAGCAATCAATTATTGACTCTTAATTATCTGTAGCCTTCCCATTTGCAGTGGTGGAGGGGAGACTTCAGTAAAGCATAAAGATTTACTGTTCATCTGTTACTACATCTTTGAGATTTATCATCAAATATTCCTTAAGGACAACCAAAGTATTTAGACAACCTCACAAAAAATAATGGAATGTGTTTGGAAAGAAAACACATGGTTATTCAGTCTATGGTAGATTACATCAGCTGTAAAAATGGGATTTTTTTTCTTGGTAATGGTAAATTCTAGCAATGTCCAGTATTACAATCATTTCAAAACAATGCAAGTATAAAATAATTGTATATATTTAATAGTAAGTCCACAAAATCAAGTCAGATATGAGCTACCAGCCATATCTGATAAGACTGACTGGAATAGCTGTTTTGATTACATCCACTCTCACTCTGTGAGAAATAAAGTATTTTTTATAATGTCATTCAAATTTATAAAAAAAATACAAGATCATAAAGTTTGCGTTTAGCCTAACATCATCTCCCACTCGCTTGCCATGCTTGCAGGTTTGCTAGCACACCACATACACTGGTACTGGCATAAAGGGACACTGAAATGGTTTTGGCTTTCCTACTTTCATTCCAGGTTTAGTTGCTTTTCATGGAATAACTCTAGGATGAAGTCTTGGACCAGAAGATATGGCCGGGTAAACTTTTTGCTTTTGGCCGAGCACGGAATTGGCCCACTAGCCTTTTTCCCCCTCTATTTATGTAGCTATTAATGGTATATGACTCCATATCCTAGTAGTCCTGTAGATTAGCTAATCAGAATGTGTGATTACTCATGTCCAGTTGGTGTAGATATATTCATTCATTCATTCATTTTCTGAACCGCTTATTCCTAATTAGGGTCGCGGGGAGGCTGGCGCCCATCTCAGC
>JBCNYG010000006.1:7587065-7598950 GCA_039654305.1 Porochilus rendahli | reverse complement strand
GAGGCTGGCGCCCATCTCAGCCGACTCTGGGCGAGGGCAGGGTACACCCTGGACAGCTCGCCAGGCCATCGCAGGGTGGTGTAGATATAATAATTTTATAAAAATTTAATTTATATTTGACTTTTATTTGACTGAAACATTGTAAAATGTCAGCACACAACCTTATTATATATACATTCTGTGTATAGATATATACATTGCGTGTGTGTGTGTATATATATATATATATATTTATATTTATATAATAAAATTATGGGTTCAGTGGATTGTAGCATAACTTCATTAGACTAAAGAGAGCAAGGTTGGTGAGGAAACTGTTTATAACAGCTGCTATAACATATAGTTCCGGACACACACACACTATATATATATAATTTTTCATTTAAAAGGACATCTCATTAAATCTTATTACTCTTTTTATTCTTTTTATTCATCCACATAAGGTGTTGTGAATGAAGTCACTGGATAACATCTCGGAAGTTAAATACTACTATAGAAATCTATCAGGTACTATAGAATAATGCTTTTCTTCTTCTAACAATGTCTCAGTGCCTGTTTTTCCTTTATTCGGGGAGTTGTACTGGATCTTATCCGGTGCCTTACAGGACAGTGAGGTACCCTGCAGTGGCATAGAGCTGGCTGAAGGACAAGGTGATTGGGAAAATGCAGTCCAACATGTGTCCCCAATTACTCAGATGTAAATGGATGCTTCCAGACTTTCAGAGAGGTGGTGGTGGTGAAAGGGAATAAAATAGTTAATCAAGCCCAGATCCCCTCACCCTGAGAGGGCTGTATTGCAGAAACGTGCCCCTTTTCTAGAGGCCTCTTTCAGTTACCTATCCATCTGTTACTGAACAATGTGAAACATTATTATACAGGTCTGCTTTATTGATTTGATGCAGAAAAAAGGCAAAATGTGTTATGGGTTAGCAGCATGGCCCAGAGCAGTACTGCATGAGGAAGACATTTTATCTCTGCAGTATAGGACACTTCATAACTTAGTTGCGACAAGAAATGAAGTAAAGCAAAAGTAATTTTTGTTTGTGTCTTTACCTTGCTTCTTTTTTTTTTTTATAACCTCACTTCAAATAAACTCACAAGGACTCACTGTTCTTTATATCTTAGTTCTGTCTGGGTGAAGTTTTTAGTTTTGACATTCCAGCTAGTAAAACCTACAAATTAGCCTAGCAAGAGCTACACTTTAATGTTACTTTTACCACAGTATCAAATCGGGGGATATAGGAATGGGTTCCGTTCGTCCGTCTGTTCATCTCTCTTTATTTTACGAACATTTACTTGCCAGTTTTCAAACTTGCAATGCTGGCTCACTACTGTGAGTGCTAGGCTGAGTTTATGTGTGAGTGACCTTGGCCTACTTTTCAAGGTCACCGAGGCAAAACTGTGTATTAGTTTTCCCTACGTTTACTTGCCGTGTGCTGAAGCTGGGACATTTAAACTTTCAGCGGGAGCATCTGAACCCCTGTTACCTATTTTTATTACTATTAATAATTTCTTTGTTAACTCATGTAACTCATTTGTTTCATTATTTTTCTAGGTACCCTGCAAAAACAGGCAGGCTCAAAACGTCATATAGAGAATCCTATTATGTTAGTTGTGCCTCATGTCAATGTCACATTTTCTCTCAGTATGTGTCACTGGGCTTGTGGATTTAAAGGCACATAGAGGGGTACTGGAGTAGTGTAGTGTTGGGTAGACAGGTATATGAAACATTCAAATTTTATAGCAAACAGGGGAGTCGTTATTCCTAACAGGCCTCATTTGTAAACATGGAATTGCAGAGATACCAGAGCTTTTAGATAATCATCACGAAATAAACACCTCCAGGAGTTCTGTTCCTCTGGACTTTTATAACTCTATACAGCATCTATACAGCATCGCTGGAGCCATGTCCTCACACTGAACCCTACAGGGTTGAAATCTATCACACTCACATTGCTTTGGTTTAACAACTCCTCACAATTCTACACCATGTGAACAAGGACTCCACCAGTATTTCATGAACTTCTGCTCTGAACCAGTGGACTAGCATCTCTCTCGAGCTATCTAAATCTAAATCCTAATAAATTTTCCTAGTCGATCTCCTAAACTGACAGAACTGTACATTTGCTTCGATGTACTGCACAAACAAATGCGCCTTTATACACATGTACATGTTTGTGACCCTTGGTTTAGTGGTTTGAGCCTAACCAAACCAGGCTAGACTTTTAGTCAGACATGTTCACACCAAGAAATCACAAGCATATGGAATGTTAAGCAAAGAGGATTTTAGTCAAGCTTTTATGTGCATGGATTAAAAAAAAAAGAAAACTACAAAAACATTTTAAGAATTCAGGAATTTGAATTTGTCTGTTATTTATGTCAGCCATTTTGTTTGGAGCACCACAGTGAGGGTCAGAAGGGGGAAAGTGGTCAGCAGAGTTATTTGGGAAATTGAACCTAAAATACCAAAAGTTTAAAAACATTGAAACTTTGAAGATACACAGCAATGATACCTCACTGAGCACAACAAAGAGAATACAATATCTCTACTGAAGTATCTCAGTATGCACAGTGTGGAAGCTAAAAACCTGGAGGACAAACAGACTTGTGATGGCCTGATGAGATGTTCAGGGTCTACCCTACCCTCGCACAGAGTCAGCTGCGATGTGTGCGCCAGCCTCCCTGTGACCCTAATTATGATTAAGCAGCTTAGAAAATGGATGAATGAATAAGTAGGCAAACAGCAATGCCTATAAAGCCAGTCTCTTCAGTTTAGACAATCCCCTCTACCATTTCCCCCCCTAATTTAGTCTTATCTAATTCCAAATTTTCAAGTATTGCCTCCCCTATCACACGGCCACCACCAACCAGGGAGGGGCATAAGCATGTACATGCCCCCTCCACGACATGTGATGCTGCCACCCGCCTCTTTACTAACCCGCTGCATGTGCGTATTTTGGGGGCGAAACTAACATACTCGGAGGAAAAGCGCTGTCCGCGCCTCGTACGAATAAGCTCACAGATGCCTCTTTCAACATTTTATATAATATCTATGTTCTTGTCAGAAAGAAAATGGATTTATGGAATTTGCAGATCATTGCATTTGGTTTTTGTTTATATGTTGCACAGTGTCCTCTGTCTGTTTCTGGAATCAGGGTGGTATGCAGGTCATGCATTTAAACATTACATTTTGATTTTTTGTATTAAACTTTTTGAACAAGGGATATCATATTCAGTCTCTTTTTATACCAACCAATATTTTTATTAGCCTTTATTATTTTTACAGCAACTCCATAGAAATTATCTTCTGTGACCAATACACAGCTTACTTTGTAGGCTATTCCTTTACTTGACAGCTGATCTATGCTTCTCTTTGCTTTTGAAAATGGTTGTGGTTTTGGGGAAGAATAATACTCAGCAGGCCCGTGCATATCATGATAGCAGAAATAATGTTTTTCTTTAATATACTGAATCCATCAAAATCTGATTTCTCCCGAAGACACCCTGCTTTTTGCAGATATGTTGAGCCTTGATGGAATCGACTTTTATTGCATGAACCATAGTCACCCTTTTTTTTTTCTTCATGCTTTATTCTTTTACTCCTCTTCGCTCCTTCTTCTTGCTCTGGCTCTTTCTCTCCTGCTGGCTCTCTTGTTCCAGCCACTGGAACGCTGGTGCTTATTTGCCTAACCCTTGTAAGGAGTGGTATTAAGAAAGCACCCAGATTGACAGGAGGCCTGAAAGCAGCCAAGCCTTTAGACATCCTACTGGCACTCTCCCCTGAGCTGGCCAAATGACACAAGTTACATTGACTTGTTAAAACGAAGAAATAATCAAGGCTTTTCTGTTTTACTGGAAACATGGACTGGGTTGCCTCCAGATCCATTTCATCTTGCTGCGACTGTCACAACATCAGGTCAGGCAGCATAGACGCAGTAAGAGAAAGACGTGTCTCTGAAGGCCACAGATGGTTTCCATTCTTCATGAACAGTCTTAAGGTTGTTATATCATCTGGAAGCCTGGAATAGATCACAGTTTGAGACAAAGGAATTATATCGATCACTGTCAGAAATATTGTGAGTAGTTTCCCACTAGTATTTTAAGGAAATACATCATACATATAGTATGGGCTCATGGAATCTTTTTCATCTTAATGTTAATATGTAAATTTGTTGGTAAACAAATACACTTTTTAAAATTCTACTAATATTTTTAATACTTCAATTAAATGAGTGACTGCTATGCAATTCTCTTTGCTTTAGCGCTTGAAATATTTATGGTTTAAAATAATAGCTTCTTGTGATGCATTACAAATTATTATTATTACTATTATTATTATTATTATTATTATTATTATTATTATTATTATTATTATTATTACCTGCGATGGCCTGGCGAGCTGTCCATGGTGTACCCCACCCTCGCCCAGAGTCGGCTGAGATGGGCACCAGCCTCCCCGCAACCCTAATTAGGAATAAGCGGTTTAGAAAATTATTTTAAACAGTACATACAAAATGATTTAACTCCTCTTATACCACACAAATTTCCAAAAATATTTTATAGATTAAAAATCTCTCTCAGACTCATTTCACAATTTTTGTTTATTATAGACAAACATCACAATTGAGTTCATTTATGTTTACTTTTAATATTGACACCCCTAAGAAATGTTATCACTTATACCATGTAGCATCTATGAGTCATTTCCTCACCATCCTTTCTTTCTTTGCGCTTTCCCTTGAAGTTAATAAGCCCCCCCCCACCGAAAAAAAAGGAAAAAAAAGGAAAGTAACAAAGAAAGAAGAACTAAGCTTTACCTCTGACTTAGAACATGTTAAGACACCTGAGAGATGCTCACAAAACTGCATCATGGTCTATTTATATGTAACGTCTGTCATATAAAACACAATATGAAATGTTGCTATAGAAGCAATAACATATTCGAGAAAGTGCAATAAAATGAACCTCCAGTATGAACTACTCCCTGAGCTGGCTTTTATAGAGAACTGAGAATTTAACAGTGCAGTGTTATAACTTGTGAACTATAAATTGCTTTATAACTTGGTCACTTTGCAAGGAATAATAACATACTCCATCGTGTTGGATCTTTATTTAAGGATATGACTAGTGGATTTGTAATGTACACTGAACAAATGTTGGCATGGATTTACGTAAGAAAAGCCTCACAATTTCCTCTGACAGGGTCTTAATTAACTAAGTCTGGTATGTCTAGTGAGCTTTATACAGCTAAGCCGTGGCTCATCACAGCGGGAGCTTTACCTGGATGGGATGCTAGTCCATCACAGGTTACCTTTTCAGAATTTTTATTGGTGCCCAATTATACTGCTGGGTGAACAGAGGCACACTTGTGGTTTAGACTTCGTCCAGGGATCTAAGGTGGGTTAAGAAGGATAACTAAATTAACTAAACATTTATTTTAATTTAGGTGTACATGACTCCAGAGAAGATTTTCAAATATGTAAATTTTTGTTTCTTGATGTAAAAAAAATGTACTAACATTTTTCATTTGTACAATTTACTTTGAAATCGTACCACTATAATACATACACAGCCTAAAATATAGCGTTACTACTTAATGGTGGCTAAGACCTAAATAATTCTAAACAAAAGTATCACTCCGATAGGGAAAAATGCTTTCATGAACCTTAGAAATTAAGAGGAATATCTGACTTGCGTGACAAAAACCATACACCTGTCTGAGAAATCCAATGATTGTGAACAAAGAAAACTTCACCAAAATACTTTCAATATTTTTCCTAATGTAGTAGACTTTTGATCTTGTAGCCAACACACAAAGAAATGAAAAAGAAAGAAATGTTGAAAATAACCCATGCTCATAATTAAAACAGTTATTATTATTATTTTAGTTTTTCTGAGAACTATTAAGTTACTAATTAATTTCACCAAGTTAATGAAGTTAAGTATATATTTTGCGTTGAAGCCACATATTTAGAATAATTAATTTACTACCGGTAAATAATTTTTTTTTTTTAATTGCAGATTTTTGTTGCACGTATTAAACTACTGAATAATTTTTTCAGTGTATAAAGTAAGCTCGATTAGTCACGCTATGCAGGGGAGACTTTAGTAATGTGTGTTTGTGTGGCTCAAGGAAGAACCTTGCAGGTGTGAGCCAGATGCAGTATGGGTAAATGAGTTCAAGGCTCCAGTGACTGACAGATCTAAAAACGTGGTATTAGCACTTAATCAATTTTCTATTGCTTGGGCTATTTTCCGCAATCATGCAAGCAGAAGACAGTCTCCAGCCGTAAACGTTGCAAGATGCGTCAGGATTGATGCCTTACTGTCCTCATTTATTATTTCGGCTTAAGCAATGGTACATTGAAGTATTTAGTTCATTCCGTTCACATGAGGGGATCCGTTTGGACCAAATCCCTGGCGATTCATGATGTTCAGACTCTATTGATGTTTAAAATTCCATTGTGTTAACCTGAGCTTCTCCAAGCCCATCTGTCCCAGATCTCCTCCTCAGTATTGCTGTCATCATATGGCGAACGTGTGCATGCTGCATTTGAGCTCTGGCCGTGCAGTTACAGATACAAATGGTGCGTAAATTTCACTCTGCATTCCCCCATGATCCTTCTGCAACCAGAGATGCTTGGACGCAGGGCCGCACGAGTCCTGGGGTCATTAAATAGTAAATCAATATGGTGTTCGTGATGTGCTGCAGGTCTGAACAAGCAGCACTCTCAGTTTCTGGAATTAAACTGAAACGTAAACAAGGTATTTCAGCTTTGATGTAACTTGCAAGGTTCTAAGAAAAAGCACTCCCCACTTCCGCTTGTCCTCAACGTACACCGAGACTAATTCCCAGCAGACTGCAGGCAGTGGCAGCTTTATTTCAGTGCCATGGAGGATCCTCTCATCTCGAATATGAATTTAAAGATGTTAAGCTATTATAGTCTTGAATATGTTAAACCTTTATATTCCATAAAGTAGGGAATGGAAACTGTGGTTTCTAAAAAAATGTTTAAGTAAAGCCTCAAGTCTCAAATAACCGGAATGACTTCATTGTTCACCACGGTTGAAGATTTTTAGCCTTCCGGCGGTCATTATACCATGAATATTCCATGCACTTCCTTCAGAATATGTGAGAACCAGTGATCTACCTTGCTTTCCAGGAGGGTGTGACTTCTATTCACGAACGTTTTCGTGGGTGTATCCAGCCCTTGCCAGAGGTGGTTAAGAGAGGCTCCAGCCTCCCCGCGACCCTAGTACGATTAAGTGGCTCGGCAAATGGATGAATGAATGTGTTTTACAAGTTTTATAGATGTTGCTTAATTATCATAACAGAATGGTCAAGTAGAATAGGTTAAAGTATTAATAATAGGAAAAATTCTACATAACATCAAAATATTTCCTTTTCTTTCCGGATTTGGTTGTATCAATATATGATTTGCCTTTGTCACTGCCCCCAAGCTTTTTCATAATCTCTGACCAGCTGCTTCATTCCTTTTAGTTGTAAAATACTCAGCTTCCTCTTTCCACTCTGTTTTTGAAATACTTCTTGTATATCTACATCAAGATGTTTTGTCCAAGTCTGATCTGGAGATTTCAGAAGGCCAGAACACATCTTGTTTATTGGGGAATGTTATGAGGGGGTCATCCCACCACTTAAACACCCATTGAAGAGTGACATCATCAGTCAGCTGATCCACCGAATCGGTTTCTTCAGGTGTGCAGAACAGAACAAATGAGTCATTTTGTTCAATTCATATGTGGATTGTTGAGCAATATTATTTGCTATTAATGCATACATGCTGGTTAACTGTTGTGCCCCAGGATGCACAGAGGGTTTTGTTAAAGGATTGGGTATCCATTTTTAACATAGAAAAGTAGCAGAAAAGTATACTGCCAAAGGACTTTCAAATGGGCAGCCCAGAATGAGCCTAAAGTTTACTTCTTGCTAACACGTGTGCTTTCTGGAGGATTATTTAAAACAGCTACCGTATCCATAACAAATATATCCTATATCCAGATATCCTAGCTTTGTGTCTGGTGAAGTTTGTTTAGCGTTCATTGAATAGTCTGATGATTTTTGTTTAACTCCATGATATTATACCTCCTGAACGCGGTCGAAGTGGTGATAATTCTATCAATCGAAGTTCAACCACTTAGCCCATTAATGTTCCCTGTTTTTATCATTGATGGTGTATGGATCAGTTAGCTTCTGTCTGCCAGCAACCAGTTTATCATGATATCATTCCAACGCAACTTTATCCAAGCTTGTTAATTTGGTTTAACTTTATCACTTTCTTCCATGAGACCCAGTCGTTGTATTCTGTTGTCTTTTCTTGTGCCCACCTGGCGACTGCATATGTATGCTTGTAAAATGCAAATCACAAGAACAGCATGACATGACTACACTGAAAGCATCTCAAGGAGCAAAGAATATCCACTGAACTGAAGACAGAGCTACTGCTGAAGATATAGGCAATGTGACAAAAAACTCAACACCTCAGGCTAGTGCTGCCTCATTAACATTAACTCCCAGGAGGGGAGGCCAGCAGTGGGCCTGGCTGCTGTCCGTGTTAACCCGGATAACTGATCAGACTGGCCTGCAGCTGCACTGGAGCCTTTCTTCTGCTCATTCGTTTGTTGTGCTAATAGCAATAGTCCACATACTACACTCTCCACATCCAAAATATTCATTGCCCAGTCTTAAGGCTGTCTCCACCCGGCTTAGACAAGCCAACCCATGTCCCTGGAGCCTGGACAGACTTATCCCGTTACTGCCAGCTTCCTGAGACAGGACGGAATATGGTGGAGGATTTGGGGTGAATTAACTCCTGTTGCTCATGCTGCACTTTCTAAAGTTCCCAATGTTACTTTTTCTAAAGTATGACTTGTCTTAGCTTAGATGAGTCCCTTCTTCTCTCCATGGGATATAGGCATTATTCCTAACATTCTCACATTTCCCTTGAAAAGCATGATTCCTTTCCAATCGTCATTTTTTTTTGTATTGTTTTCTCTGAGAGCACAGAAGCAAGGGAGCCAAAACAAACAGTCAGTGTTTAAGTTTGGATTTGAGCCCATCTCCAAAACAAATGAGTTTTACGAGCATCACCAGTCCCTCTGTTGTTCACAATTTCAGCCTGTGTTCTTTGAATCCTCAATTCTGAGTTTAATTTGTTATTCAAGGTAATTATTAATATCTTCTCCAACAATTAAAAGGGTAAATACTCACTTCCTACCTCATCAGATATTGTGAGTTTACCATAGACATTATTTTTTGCATTGCACATAATTTTATAGCCTATCCTATTTAAGGTCACAGGACAACAGGTGCCAATCCCAGATGACTCCATAAACAGCTCGCCAGGGCCAACACAGACACACAGCCATTCAGATTCTCACTCTCACCAAGGGGCAATTTTAAATAGCGAATTTGCCTTATTTGCAAGTGTTTTGATTGAGGAAGGAAACAAGGAGTACCTGGAGGACACCCATGCAAGCATGGATAGCATGCAAACTCCACACAGAAAGACCCTCGCTAAGCACAAAACCGGTATCGGATAATTTTCCACCATTAAGTAAGTGAAAAGGTCATTTAAGGAAGCGACCCGTCATGTAACAAGTGAATTTTACAGACAGATGTTTTGAAGCATGAAATTTGGCTCCATTATCGCTAGGAACATGTGGAGTTTCCTAACAAGCCTCATGCTAATACGATTAAAAACAAAACAGAGACTGCTAATAAAGTAAGAATGTTAATATTAGGATAGTGAATGGTATCTCAGCTTTTAAAGGGGTTTTAAAGGTACAGCAGGACAAAAACAAACACATTTTTCTGTGTTTAAGAAAATTGTATATAATATCCAAAATGCTATCGGGATGCAATCCAAATGCTGAATTCAGTAGTTTCCACACTGCTTATCATCCATCCAGTGCAGTACAGTACAGTTGCCAAAGGGTATGTTGCTTCAATGAAAGTAGACATCCTTTCTAACAGTCATCTTGTTGTTGTTTACTGCTTATTACACTCATCCTCACTGAAAGCACATAGTTTGTTTGGGCTGTGTGGTTAAACCTGAGCCGCCAATTAGTGGTATTTAGAGACCTTGTGCTTGGATCAATGTTCTCATAAATATCCTTTCTCATTGTTGATGGAAATATCTGGAGGCAGAGTGCAGTTCAATTTTATGTTCATAATACAGTGTAATTTATTGCATTCTCCCACAAATATTATAGCAGAAGAAAGAGCCAAGTTATTATAGTTTTATAGGAGTTATATCAATAATAAGAACCACACAAAGAACTATCATTTCTTTCAAGTTATGAAACAAATCATGCGATCATATTAGTCATGACTATGTACTTCGATTGGAAATGTGGTTTTATTTGTTTTACCCACACGCACACTAAACCAAGTCTGTGGCGCCGCCCCAAGTTCATGTCCTGCGCTTTAAAAGTGGGATTTTACAGTTTGTTCCCATTAAATCTGCAGAGAAATTTTGCTTTAATGTAAGTCCATGTGATTCTGAGAACAAAATAAGACTGCATAAATGCATCTCTCTCCTCGAGATTCTGTTGTTTATAATGAACTGGAAGACAATGAGTACTTGCAAGCAGTATTGTGTAACTCACATTTGTGTTTGCTTTGGTTAAAAAAAATTAGAATAGTCATGATTTCCACGTTCCCATCCCAATTATTTTTCACATCTTTGGTGTTATACACTGCCTTTTTCAGTAGAGGATTGGAACCAGAGGATCATGACAGAACTTGGCTTTGTTTTGGCTTTGTTTAAACCTTTGAAAGCTGTTTTTTCCACCCTCTTGTTTTTGAATTGTTGTCACAGTGTACACCCACAGTTCCCTCACTTTCGGTAATTGTTTTATCCTAGTCAGGATTGTGGTGAATCCAGAGAATATACCAGAAACACTGACTGTGTGGCATGAATAGAGCCTGGATGGGACACCACTCCATTAAAGTACACAGTGCATACACTCGTGCACAACCAGTGGTTCGCCCTCTGGCATGTTTTACGAACTGGGAGAACTCAGAAGAACATGTACAGAATCTCACACAGCTGTACAGCTGTGATAGAGTAACAAACTATTAAATATGTTGAAAGGAAATTAATTTTTAAGTTTTTAGAAGTCTGTTTTGCAGATAAATTAAAAGCAGACATGCTATATTTACGTTTTTGCTCTTAACCATGACATCACATTTGGGATGTGTGGATGGACGTGGTGATATTTAAGCAGATTGAACCCAAGCAGCTGTGCGCAGGTCCAGGAGTGCATCTGTGACTTTGTGAGTTTTGGGCCATCATTCACAAACGGGTATAAGGCATTAGATTGTAATCACAAAATTGCCCTGAAATTATCCAGATATTTCTTGATTTTCTAATGGCTGATTAAATAGCAGATGTGGCCTAATTAGGGTGAAAAGCCTTTTCATCTTTAAATATTGCACTGACCCATATAACCTAGTACTTGATTTAACCCTCCCTCTCTCTCTCTCTCTCTTTCTCTCTCTCTCTCTCTCTCTCTTTCTCTCTCTCTCTCTCTCTCTCTCTCTCTTTCTCTCTCTCCACCTTCCATAATTATTCTGTTTTTCCCTGCTGATGTACTGCAGGTCTAATACAGACACAACCAATCATTCACACTCACATTTACACCTTACACCAATTTAGAGTAACCAGTTGACTAAACTGGCATGTCTGTGGCCTGAGGGAGGAAGCCAGAGTACCAGAGTACCTGAAAGAATCGGGCACAGTAAAGAAAACTCCACACAGTAAGGATCAACTTAGCCAGGAGATTTGAACCCATAATTTTTTTTACAATCAGGCAACCTCCATGCTACCTGTAATTTATATTCCCATAAAAAAAATTATATA
>JBCNYG010000006.1:7563568-7573655 GCA_039654305.1 Porochilus rendahli | reverse complement strand
TCTCTATCCCGAGTTTTACAGCTTTTTTCTTTCTCAGGCCAAGTCATTATAGCTTTTGAATGAAAGAAAAAATGAACAAAGGCCCCTTTGTAAGGTCTAACAACTCCTCTGATGAGAGCAGCTTCACACCTGTTATTTTAAACGTCTCTCTCTCTCTCTCTCTCTCTCTCTCTCTCTCTCTCTCCCTTCAGGTGTAGAGTGCTCTGTTGTTACAACATATACAGGTCTTCACTTAACATCAGCTCTAGCACCAGAGGGGATTATAAAAGCAGGGCAGGTTAGGCAGGTCTGGAGGTGTGTGTGTGTGTGTGTGTTTGTGTATGTGTGTGTGTGTAATGGTGGGAGGGTGGATGAGGCTGAGTGTCTGTTCTTTATCAGTCCTCCCCCTAAGGTGTTTTGTTTCTGATATATCTGACTCAACTTACAGGTGAACAGGTTATTGCAAAAAATAGAAAAGGAGGTTATATAAATGTGCAGACAGATATGTGGCTCAGGTTATATTATGATTTATGCTTCAGACTTGTAAAAATAGCTTTGAGTTAACACAGTGCTTATAAAGATTAGCTGTTTAGTCTTTGGATAAAGGGTGTTAAGACCTGCTTCTGAACAGAAAATACAAAACGCAGCCAGAAGTTGAGGCATGATATTTGAACATCGTTTAATTAGCGCCTGGGCTTCATGTACAAATGCACAGTGCATCGCCCTCTTTAGAATCACTATTCATTAATTAGATTCTTTGTGGCGACCGCCATCAAGCCGTCTGTGATGTTTAAGGTTACATCAAACCGCAGTAAGTGGCTTCCTGATAGCAGGCCACATCTGTCTTCATTACTCAGACCGCTGTCAGGATCTGCTCTTCAACCAGAGAGAGAGAGAGAGAGAGAGAGAGAGAGAGAGAGAGAGAGAGAGAGAGAAAGGCTGATAGGACTCAGCTATCACACTCTAAACTTTTGCATGTTTTTATTTCCACAGTGAACCTTATTAATTTTCAGAGGAACCTACATATGCACATGTGCCATAATGGGAACTATGGGACTAGATGGGGAAAATAGTGAATAATTTGAGAAAATCACATCACAAAAACAAATCATGTTTCATATGGAAATTGATGAATACAGGTAAAAACAGTATGTGCAAGTAAAATCACATGAAAAGGAGAAATTGATGGGTGAAAGTAAATAAACTTTGTAAAAATAACTCATGAAAATAAAGGAAATGTGTGTAAAAATGGTAATAATTATAGCAATAATAATATTAATTCATTCATTCATTTTTTAAGATGTTTAATCCTAATTAGGGGCATGGGGAGGCTGGCGCCTATCTCAGCCCACTCAGGGCTAAAGAGGGGTACACTCTGAACTGCTCGTCGGGACATTTCAGGCCCAACACACATACAACCAACCACAACACTCACACTCATTCTTAGGGGCAATTTTAAGCAGCCAATAAGCCTACTGATTTTGGACTGCGGGTGGAAACAGGAGTACCTGGAGGAAACCCACACAAGTACGGGGAGAACATTCAAAGTCCACACAGAAACGCCCGAGACTCGGAATCTAACCCAGACCTTCTTGCTGTGAGGCAAACGTGCTAACCACTGCACCACCGTGCCACCTATAATAATAATAATATTAATAATACTAATACTAATAATAAGACATGGGAAAGATATGTGAAAAATAATCTGAAGTTTTTAAAAACTGTAAATCATGTAAAATTCCTGTGAATTTAGTCTAATGGCTACAACCCCTGCAAAAACTCCTTGTTCCAAGTTCTCAAATAAACCTGAAGTCCTGTAACATTTAACACACATCAACAAATGACTTGATTTCTTACAACTACCATAAACCTTCCCATACTGCTGTTTGGATTTGCATTAATTGAAGGCTTCTATGTCTCCACACAGCAAGGGGTTGTCTTCTGTAGCACTCAAAAAATGCGCACATCAAAACAGAACAAACATAAATGAGCCAAAGCAGCAGATAAGATGTCAGGGGGAGCGAATGGTCCTTGGGTTCCAGCCCTGTCTCAAAACCCACTCGTACTTCCTGAATGGCCTGCTTTGTCTCTGATTGGTTCTTCAGCGCTATGTTTATCTACACCAACCCCCAAGCATGCTCCCTTCACCTCAGTGCAGACACTAAATACTTTGTACATCAGGACTGCCTTTCCACAACCCTTGTGGGATACTTTTATGGTCAACACTGGCGTTTATTCACTCAAGCGGCCAGGAGATGGAAGAATGCATGAGAGAATACTGTCTCAAGAGCACAGCATGTCCTGTTTTAAGTGCTGCATAGTAAGTGAGATTTAATGACAACCCTAGCCGCCAATTTCAATGGATGGTGTTTTGTGTACATTTCAAGAAAATATTTACACACTGGCGCTGGGGCCGCTTAAAAGGATATTGGTTTTTTTTGGACTTGTAGGATAATCCCTATTATCTACAGTTCTGATTTCCATCTCCTTACCTTACTGGAATCCTAGAAGCGGGCCCGAATTCAATCTCTGTATCACAACTCATTCCCTAGGCTGGAGTACTTATAGGTTTTCTGCTTGTGTAGACTAGTCTTTATTGGCTTGCTTAAATGCGTGGTTGTTTAAGACTCTGTGAAGGCACCAAAAAAGGAGGGGTAAGAGGATTATTAGAATGAAAAGTTTGATGATGACATAGATAAGAATGGCACATTGTAATAATGAGAGGAAAATAAATCTATCACTATTAAATAGTGATATCTTTGGCTGATTGTAATTTTTCTTTTGTCTCTTTTTATTTGAAGCTGATTGGTGAAAGAATACAATCCCAGCGAGTATTGCCATTGCAGTTTCTGAAGTTCAGCTATAACTTTGAATGCTATTTATTTGATGTTGGACTAATGTACTTACCCCTGTGGATAACCCATTTAATTAACTCCCAAAGCAAAAGTTGTATTTTAGATAATGTCGCAATAAATCAAAGAGCAGCAGAAGCCTTGTAACAGAATAACTACTTCAGCAAATGCTTCTGTCACATGTCTTTTAACCAGTGGCTGTTTTTTAAAAAGAGAAAATTACTGAAAGGAATCTGCTCTCCTCCACAGGGAGAGTAATATTGTGTATGTCGCTGCACAGCTGTGGGCCCCAGGGGCCTCTTACCCTGCCCCTAACCCTATTGGCCTCCCACTCAATATGCTTTTATTAATTTCCTCGTCAACTTGCATTCCTGACATTTCTGGCAAAGTCTGGCTTCATTTTGGACCAATGAAATATCTCTGTGAAGGAAAAAACGAATGTCGGTGAATACCAGGATGATCATACACGCAAGCGTAGTGAAGCAGAACACAATATAAGACAAGGTCCTGAGAATGACATTGTGCTTTTGGATCACATGCTGAGAGAGGAATGGGGTTCCTTGAACTGTGTCATCATACCAACATCACACAGGAGACAGGAAACCCCGGCATCTAGAGCATGTCTGATCAAGGCAAGCAAAACCGGGTCACAGCTGCGGGAAGTCTCAGGAAACCCTGCAGAGTTCAGGATTAGAGTTTGGAACAACGCTGACTTTCTCTCCCTTAACGCACAAACATAGCACTGGGTTTTATTCAGCTGTTGTTTTAAGGTTCTCGTAGGCTGGATGCTTCGAGACCCAGCATTCATTTTAAACTTGGTAACCTGTGACCTTACTGTATATCCCATCATTACTCATCAGTCATTTTAGGTCTCTATTATACCTCAATCTTTTTTTACTTATGAGTATATGATTATTCTTTTAGCAAAGTTTCTAGTGCAGCATATATTGTTGCAACCTTGAAAAAAGTCAGCAAATTGTTGGCTGATGTTTCAGCTGTGAGATGTGAGTTTCTGTCCTTTTGTTGCACGTAAAAGATATCCGAGTCTGGCTAGCGTCTTCATTTTTTCCTGATATTTTTAACCTTGAGGTCACTTACTTATTGCAAAGAGTTTTTCGAAGACATTGCACTGCACTTTATTTTGCTTCAGTTTGTCAGTGTTTCCAATGTGTGCCTGATCCAGCAAAGGTTGGCTGTCATCTGTGCCAGCTAATTAATCCGAATAGAAAAATCTTTTAGACCCTCCTGTCTGCTGGGAAACTATGAAAAACTAAATTTTTTTCATAAGAAAGATTTGTTCATCTGGGACACCCGAGCTACTGATTTCTTTCTGTCCATAAGCAACAAAGAAGGTAGCAAAAAGTAAAATGTATTAAATTATATACGTTTTCTATGGTCATTGTAATCTTTTGACACCTTTTTCCTCATTAGAGCAGTTTGAAGGTTAGTTTGTGATTAAAACTAAGGTATATACTGTTTTGCTAACTGTAATGTCTTACTGAAACCGTTTGCTACTCCTGTACAGGAATGTTAATAAAATGACATTAGTAAACAACATTTAGTTATTTAACTTGAAATCATATGCCATATGTTTCTTAACACCTGATCACAGATTTTTCCATTCTCTACAAATCAGTGCAGAGCTTGCAAGTTATTGTACATGCACAAGATTGTTCCTCTAGTCATGCGGTTTTGTTACTGTTATTATAAACAAACAAAAAAACAAAACAAAATGTAAAACCGGTGAATAAGAGATACCATGCCTGTGAACGGTGGTGGTTTTGCCAGAAAATCTTTGTATTAGGCCATATTGAGCTGATGATGGAAGATAAAACAAACAGGCTATTCACTAGTGAATGGGCATCTTTGAGGATTGTAACTGGCTTAAAACTCTGTGGAAACATCTATAATCTTGCCAGGCTCATGCTGATATGGAGTCTGCAGATTGGTATTTCTCAGCATAATGAAATCTTTTATTTAAATAGAGAATTTTATCACCTGCTGATATTGTGTGCATGTGCGTGTGCATGTGCGTGCGCTTGTGTGTGTGTGTGTGTATGTGTGTGTTAGGGGTAGGGTTAATCACTTTCAAAATTATGCCACAGGTCAAGTTATGCTCAGAGCTTGGGGTTATGTTTGACTTTAGGGTTAAATGCAGATCACATCTTATAACTTAAACACAATTTCCTCAGGGATAAATAAAGTATTCTGATTCTAATTCTAATTATGGAACTGTATTGAGGTGAATGCTGGAACACAAGAAGTGAACTAGAACATAGGAGGCACTTCAGGTGTCCCACACATACTTATATTTTCAACACCATTGGTTGCATGTAACCATGCATGCATGCTCCAGAAAAATCGGTTTAATGAAGTTTGAGATTCCAGTAACATTAAACTTTAGAGTTTCTGTTGTACCTTGAGAGTAATGATTTACTACTACACACACGAAACCACTAAATATCTTGTAGAGAATTCCTAAAGGCCAGTTAGAAGTGGTTTGTTACACATGGGAAAAGTTGTATACATGTCCTACAAACACAGTGAGGGACAAAAGCGAAAGACAGCTAAATAATTGCAGTACTGTACATTTTTATTCGGACCTCTGTGATGACATGGGGCATTCTTTTTGTGTTAACTTCAGATAGAGTCTTCAATTATTGCGCACCAAAATTATATGTGCTGCAGAACTCTTTTCCTTTTCCCTGTGCACTGTTCACTCTCACTCACTCATCTCTGGCTGTGTTTTTTCCCCAGACCACTTCCTCAGACTCGATGCTCCCATGAACAACATCACCACATCCCTGGGCCAGACTGCTGAGCTGCACTGCCATGTGTCTGGAAACCCGCCGCCCACTGTGCGATGGCTGAAAAACGATGCTCCAGTGACTCCAGAGGCACGTCGTGTTTCCTACAAACAGACTCCATACGGTTCTCGACTGCGCATTCGCAACTTGGACACCACAGACACCGGCTACTTCCAGTGTGTGGCCATCAACAGCTATGGCACTGTCTCCACCACAGGAATCCTCTTTGTGAAATTTGGTAAGTTTGTTGGGAAGCCAATCACTGATGATTCGTAGCAATGTATTAAAAACATGCAGTATCACAATCTACCTTTTAAAGTATAATTTACAACTGTTTTCTTTTGCTGTTGATTTGTCTCTATTGGTAACTTTAATGAGCTAATGCATTATTTATAAGAGCATGATTCTTTCCATCATTTTGTTAATAAACAAATATGCCTCAGCACATTAAAAAATAAAAGCCAGAGCAAGATTTTGAAGTTGGATTAAGTGAAATGAGGTCTGCATGGTTATTCTGCACCATACTGTGCCAGTTCTCCACGTTGGCAGCATGTGTTGATCAGAGGCTGAGGTTCTGTACGTGGTTTGGTTCTGATGTTCTGTAAAAAAAAAAAAAAAAAAATTAAGTCTTGTTCTTTTTTCTCCAGATCCGCTGCCAACCCTTCAGTCTGGAAAGCCTTCACCGTAAGTCTGTTTTCTTCCTCTTTACCTTGTACCACATCCAAGCACCTTCATTACTGACCATTAACCACAGCAGTAGAGGAGGAAGAAAGAAAGCACTGCTTACCTTAAAAAAATCTTTAAATTCCACATCAGATGGCAAATAGTCTTGGGATTGAAATATGTGTTGATTCAACAGTACACTTAAATACCCCTTAACGACCCATCATAATCACTTAAATAACTTAAGCAGTATTTGACCCATAGCATATATTTTGTACATAGTATTCCAGCTTCATCCATAAAGCTTTTTCTTTAGAAATATGACCAAAAACATTGTCATGTTTTTACACAACATGTTTTAAAAATAGATAAAGTCATTTGTTCATTACGTAAACTGATCTTATATTATGTACTGTTGAGTATGTGGGCTGGAGTTAATTTGAAGGTGAAATTAAAGTTGTGTATTTTGAATTATTGGGATGACAATCAGGTGTGAGTCAGTTCCTTGTTTGTTAAAAGAACAGGGTCCTTCATAACACAAGTGTATAATGATACAAACAAAGGAGATACCTAAGGACTTCAGAAAAAAAGTTGTTGATGCTCACCAGGCTGGGAAAGTAAGTAGGTTTTTATTGTCGTTTCATCAAAATACATAGTGCATAGTGAGACAAAACAACGTATCACCGGGAGCAATTGGTGATAACTTCTGTTAAAATAGTAGCAAAAGAAAAAAAATTAAGTGAGCACTATGTCCATTCCATAACTGATATTATTAAGAGCCACACACATTCATGCTCGCACATACACACACGCCCACCCAAGCATGCTCCCATGCACACACTTGATAGTGGTAATATGATGGTTTAGACCTGTTTTGCTGCATCTGGGCCAGGACAGCTTGAAGTCACCGAACAAAGAATTCTTAATTATACCAATGAATTCTGAAGGGAAATGTCAGGACATCTGTTGGTTAACTGAATCTCAAAAGAAAGGTGCTCATGCAGCAAGATAAACATCAACACTTTCCGGGAGGATAATATTGCAGTTATTACCCTTCAATGGGGTCACAGCAGAAACAGAAAATAAAAGCTATTTTGCTAGTTAGAGAAATTTGATAATTTTCCTTAATGAATAAATACCCAAGTAATTGGACTATACTTATCCATTTTTGTTTGTCTGTTTAGGCCAGAAATTTGATTATTTTTTATATCATATATATTCAGAAATATAATAACGTCTAAAGGGTTCACAAACTATTAACATTTTATGTGTGAGTACCACAACCAGAACATTTAGCATCTTTAGCTAACCTTAAGTAACACTTTGTAGCTCAGTATGAAATTTTATAACTACTAATGGCATCTGCGTGTAAACTTGGAAGTACCTTAGTTGATTTGGGATGCTAAAGTTACTTGAATAATATTTTATGTTCTTGCTTGAGTGTTTGAAAGTTGAATAAAAGTCATTATAAAGTCAATGTAAGACTATTATTGCTAGACATATCAGCTATATTTTTTTTTGGGAAGGGGGGGGGTGCATATTCATGCAGTTAAACTTGATTTCAGAACTATGACTGGACATTTGTAAACAATTTTCCTGGTATAGTTTTATTCCCACGGCAACTGATGTAGCACATAAGGATTAGGTTTAAAAATCACTCCTTTAAGATAATGACTGGATTATATAAGTATAAAACCAATAGAATGACCTGAATTCTAGCATGCGTCTTTGATTTCACATGTGGATGTCATTTATTGGGATGCACAGCAAGCATCTCTTTGTGTTTACATACAGCCACGTTGCTGGGGTTTAGCTGGATTTGAATGAACACTGTACGTGTTAAATCAACACTGCGGGATTTTGCTGCATAGCTTGCAGTCAGTGCTATATATTTCCCCCGCTGGTACTAGGCAACATATTACAGAGATTTACATTTTAAACAATTGACCTTAGGTTATATTCCATTAGAAAATTGTGTCCTGGCTAAATGTGTTCATTTCTTTTCTTGTCAAGCCCAGCTATGGTGAGCCAATGTTTAAAATGGCCACAGGCCAACGGCAGACATGCCAGCATGTATTCCACAGGAAAATGTGTCAGGGTGAAACATCTCAAAATGTCAGGGTGGTAAATTGAGTTGGTTTGGTGTAAGACAGAGTGACTGAGAAGGCCACATATGGCACACTTTATTATGTACATGATAATTCAATAATGTCAATGTCAGTCATTCTTGTAAAATTGTTTTGCTGTTATTGTGATCTTGTAAATGATCTCTACTGAAGCGGGAGTGTTCACCAATATATCTCTCATCACCACAAAATTCCTTGGCACTGATTAACATTTAATACAGGGGCATTTAATACAGGGATATTTGTGCTTAGACATTACAAAATGCCCGGCCAACCTCAAACTCAAATTTATTTTGATTAAATACATGATAACCCCTCTTCAGTGGGGTAGTGTATTCAATATTCAGCACAAAGGCCTGCCTTTGAACTCATGTTGGCCTGTTGGTTATCATTATTGTCATCATCCTGCCAGGGATCCTCAGAAAGAAACCTACTTTCTTTTCTTTCTTTTTCCCAGGGTTATGTCAAAGCGACAGTTTTGGTAAAGCGAGAGGCACCTGGTATGGGGTGAGACAAGAGGGGCATCGCTTATGAGGGTTTCAGGGAAGTAACGAATGCATTCCCTGGATGACTTGGATGACAAATGCATTCCCTGTGGAGGAAGTCGAGGAGCTGGAAAGTACGATAAAATTCAGAAATGCGGATGAGTTGTGAACAGATAACAGCAGACCAAAGTTCAGTTAAGCTTAGATGATGTTCACCGAGACTGCAATACTCACAGATCTGGCTTCTTGCTGACATTAATTGAAGAACAAGATGTCTTCCAGTACTGTCATTTAAAATGAGGTCTTAAAATGTTTTCTCCCTCATGCTTTGATTTTCATTTGCTTATAAAACATTCCTTACATGAACTCCCAAGGCTATTTACAAGACGTCCTGTCATAGCTTTTAAGTTCTGTTCGATAGAGGGGAGCATCTGAGTTTCAAATCGGAGACAAGCTTTGTTTTTTCTCTGCCTGTCATCATATGACAACGTGAAAAGGGAAGCTGGACTTAGACTGCAGTGCAGATCCAGCCTCCCCTCCTGGCCTCCTGGTGAACCCTCACTATTCAGTTTGCTCACTGCTGAGCCTTATGACAACATGTATTAAAGGGCGTTATTCATAGTCTTTTAATAAATACAATGTGGGTTTTTTTTTTAACTCATGCAGCCTTTAGCTTTTCACGTTGCCCCCTTTATGGAGACTACTTAAAGCAGAAGTAATCGAACACCACAAATGACGAAGGGACCAGGGCCTCCGAAAGCGAAACAAAGAATACCGTTGTTCCGGAACAAATGTCAGTCATGAGATGGACTTCTGTCCTGTAGGAGCACACCTCTGTGTTGTATTAGTAGTGCAACATCTGTGCAGAAATGATGAGGGAGGTGATTGCTTAAATTAGCTCAGTTGCTTAGCTAACACTTTCTTCATGTCGTCCTGTCTCCTTAAAGAAATATATGGAGTGAGTGAGGGAAGAGTGATGGCTTGATAATGGGGTCCATGACTTGGGTAAGACATGCTTCAGCATAAGGCAGGCATTATTCTTGGTGCTAACTATGAGTATGTGACATCCTGTCAAGTGGGTCTGCTGCACAAGCATCAAGGTTAAAGTTGGGTCATCTGCATAACTTCAGTTCACAGTGCATTAATTCATTATAACATACAGTGTGTGTATATAT
>JBCNYG010000006.1:7529867-7539854 GCA_039654305.1 Porochilus rendahli | reverse complement strand
AAACTCCACACAGAAACGCCCGAGCTGGGAATCAAACCCAGGACCTTCTTGCTGTGAGGCGGACGTGCTAACCGCTACACCACCGTGCCGCCCTTCTATGAAGATATATAATGCTTATTATATATAAGATTCCTAAAATTATTATTGTTATTATTTTTTGTTATTATAGATGAAAAATTATATTGATATATTTAATTGATTTTAATTTAATTTAATTGTACCTTTACCACTGGGTATTTTTAATTATATTTAATATATTATACATACATTCTGCGAGTTTGTTAAGGTACTAATTTTGTATAGTCATGCTGCCCATCCTTGGTGAAGCATTCATGTGTTTGCGGATAATTCTGGCTTCAAATTATAATTGGGAGTATGTCTTTGTATTATTATATTAGATATTATTATTACTCACTGTAATTGGAAGTAACCACTAGAGGGTTTTCCTTTTTTTTCCCCTCTTAACTTTTAAACCACCCTCATGTTGTCAGCCATGTACTGTATATAGTCTCTAGTCTTTCTATGACTAATGATTTATTCTTTTTAAACTCTTACCTTACATAACTTTAAATAAATCAAAATGATTAGAGCCTGGCGCCCACTGGACAGTACATTGTCTAGGGTATTACACGTCAGATTGGCCAAGCGTGTGGTTCTGCACAGTAGAAATGAGTCAAGGGAGCCTTTGAATTCATAGCTGTGCACTGGGGAAATAAAGTTTTATGATTGCTCTACAAGCTACTGATCCAAATGCATACATACAGTCATCCTTTCAGTTGTGTCCGGTGCAGAAAGTTATTTTATGAACACTCAGCTTTAGTCTCTGCTATATGAAACTTAACCAGTCCCAGATGTGTTGTTCCCTACTTAAAGCACTCTCATGCAGATCCAGCTGCAAGTCAAAGTTCAAGACAGGAATCATGCACAGGTCAGCGTTCACATGACTAATATTTAATATGAGATGATCAGGGATGGGATGTAGTTGCCTTAGGACAGGTTGGTCCTAACACGAACCAGCTGTCTCTTATATAATGGCCATGGCTTTCTCTACAGCATCTGCGTCCTGGGTAGAATTTCATGTGAGCTCAGAAGATTACTGAAGTCTTCATTTGCTGTCTCCTGCGTTAACCATCACTAGGTCTACAGATATTTATTTATGAACAGTATAAAACTTTTACGTGAGGGCTAAAACATGATAGGGCGCCAGTCCCAAGTGTTTATTCCGAAATATACAAAGAATGACTTTTCTTTTTTATTTATTAAAGAATGATTCACTTGACTGCTGTTATCATTAAAGCAACTGTAAACAGCCAATTGGTGGTGATACACTTTTAATTCTTTTGATTGTAAACTTCATCATATATCATACTATTATATTTTTTTCTTCTTTGTTTTTATCATTCATACCAGTCATGTGGTGCCTCCACCATACCATCCACCAAGTTCCTATAAATAATGCGGTTACTATAGAAACAGTAGTTGTATGCAGTATATTTTATACAATACGGAACTGTGGTTTTGCACAGCATTATATACAGGAACTAGTCAACATGTCATAGAATCTCATCTTATTTGCTGAACCACTTAACCCTCTCAGGGTTACAAGGAGGCTGGAGCCTATCTTAGCCGACACTGGGCGAAGGCAGGGTACACCCTGAGACAGCTTGCCAGACTTTTGCAGGTCCACCACACACAGAACCATTCACACACACCTGGGGCAATTTGAAGCGGCCAGTAAGCGTAATGCACATGTCTTTGGACTGTAAGAAACCAAAAAGAAACCATAAACTCTACACAAAAACGCCTGAGCCCAGGACTCGAACCCAGGACCTTCTTACTGTGGAAACGTGCGAGCCACTATGCCACTGTGGCGCCCTGTCATATACTATGTACTGTATTTGTAATATAACAGTGGATTTTGGTTTCTATGATAGTATTTGGAACACAAAATGCTCCTCCCATTTGGAGGACTGACGCCATGTCTAGCAATTATTGATCATAGTAACAAAACATTGCATAGCTCCTTTTTGCTAATTCTAAATAAATATTAATCTGTCAACATTTTGTTTACAGCAGCTACAAAGTAATGCTTGCAGATGGAATACTTTGATGTGGGATGTCTGTTCAGACCTTAAGCACTCACATTAGACTCAGTCAAAGATCAGGGTAGGAGCAGGTCAGAGATTACCATCACAGTCAAAGGTTAAACTCATCCAGGCTTCACAGGGAAGCATCAAAGCAAAGAGAGGAATCAGTTCTTTTCGAATCTCATAATCATTAAGATAAGATATTCGGAGTATTTTCTGTTTAAATGGCTTAAATTTATTGGTCAGAATTTAGGAAATAATTGTAAATCTAAAGCTAAAATACTATTAAAACACTAAATTTAGCATAGTAATGAAACAAGAGAGAGTTTTAATTAGACTCATCGCAACTATGAAGCATGGTGGAGGTTGCATCATGGTTTAATGCTGTTTTTGCTGTCTCAGGGCCTGGAAAGCTTGAAGTCATTGACAAATATTCATTGATTATCCGTCCTGCTTATCTTATTTGGGTGGTGGGAAAACTGGAGCCAATCGCAGCTAAGTTCAGTCGAAAGCTGGGGCGTATCCAGAGCAGGTCTCCAGTCTACTGTAGGGCTAACATAGACAAAAAGATAGGGGCATTTTAGAACAGCCAGTTAGCTTAATGTGCATACCATTGGATTGTGAGAGGTAATTGGCACACCTGAAGGAAACCCACACAAGCACTGGGAGTCACCAGCTACAGGGCTTCAACACAGGACCTTGTTGCTGTGGGGTGAAAGTGCTAATCACTACACAAGTAGTATTAATAAACTTTTCAGGAGAATTTCTGACACTACACGGTGAATGTTGTGGCAAAATCGTCCTTGCATTTAAATGAAATAAACATGGATCTGCAGTGATTTAAATTTTAATATAAACAGTTTTTTCCTTTCTCCTCTTCTTTAGACTAAAGCCAAAGAGTTGCCTCTGTCAGCTGTACGTTTCATGGAGGAACTGGGAGAGTGCACCTTCGGTAAAATCTACAAGGGTCACCTGTACCTGCCTGGTATGGAGCATGCTCAGCTTGTGGCCATCAAGACTCTGAAGGACTTCTCCAGCTCACAGCAATGGAACGACTTCCAGCAGGAGGCTTCTGTCTTTGCTGAGCTCCACCATCCCAACGTTGTGTGTCTCCTGGGTGTGGTGACACAGGAGCAGCCTGTGTGCATGCTCTTCGAGTTCCTGCCACTCGGAGATCTCCATGAGTTCCTGGTCATGCGCTCACCACACTCGGACGTTGGCTGCAGCAGTGATGAGGACGGCACAGTTAAGTCCAGCCTGGACCATGGAGACTTCCTGCATGTTGCTATGCAGGTAGCAGCTGGCATGGAGTACCTGGCTAGCCACTTTTTTGTCCACAAGGATTTGGCAGCAAGGAACATACTTGTAGGGGAACAACTTCATGTTAAAATTTCAGACCTTGGATTGTCAAGGGAGATCTACGCTTCTGATTACTATCGTGTGCAGCCTAAAACACTTCTTCCCATTCGCTGGATGCCTCCAGAAGCCATTGCATATGGAAAGTTCACAACAGATTCTGACATCTGGGCTTTTGGAGTAGTTCTTTGGGAGATCTTCAGCTTCGGTCTTCAACCTTACTATGGCTTCAGCAACCAGGAGGTGATTGAGATGGTGCGTAAGAGGCAGCTGTTGCCTTGCCCAGACGACTGTCCCCCACGTGTCTACACACTAATGAACGAGTGCTGGCAGGAAGGTCCTGCACGGAGACCCAGGTTTAAGGACATCCATGCTAGACTGCGTGCCTGGGAGGGCTTGTCATCCCACGCCAGCTCCAGCACACCATCCGGTGGCAATGCCACTACTCAAACCACCTCTCTCAGTGCCAGCCCTGTCAGCAACCTCAGCAGCCCGCGCTATGCCGGATACATCTATGGAGCTCCTCAGGGAATACCAGCAGGTCAGATTGCAGGTTTCGTAGCAGCACCAATGCCACAGAACCAACGCTTCATCCCTGTGAACGGATACGCCATTCCACCAGGCTACACTGCTTTCCCTGCTGCCCACTTTGCCTCAGCTCAGGCACCCACACGAGTGCTCCAGCATTGTCCTCCCCCTAAGAGTCGCTCACCCAGCAGCGCCAGTGGCTCCACCAGCACAGGCCATGTTACTAGCGTGCCTTCCACAGGCTCAAACCACGATGCAAACACACCACTGCTTTCACATTGTGTCACCCTGGCTCCTGTGACGACCATGCAGGGAGGTGCAGTGTCCATGTTTGGACACATGGCGCAAAAGGGGCTACCAATGGACCCATCTCAAGCATCTCTGTTAGCCGACTCCAACAGACTCATGTACAACGAATCGGTCATCGCTGACTTGTGAATGCATCTTTACTTTTTTTTGTAAATGATTATAATTATTGATATTTTAAAATGTTTTCTTTCACTATGTAAATACCAACTAGCTGAAATGGAATGTAAAAGATGTTTTTATCTAAAAAAGGTCAGAAAAAAATAAAGGAAAGCCTCCACATCTCCTGATACCTGAAGGAGACTTTGGGACTCATTGATTTTATTTTGCTCGTTCTTTTCCAGCTGCAGTGAGCTTGCTATAAAGTAATCCTCATCTTGATCAGAGCTCTGAAATAAAATGTCCATGAAATCATGGCTTTCACACCAAAGTCTGCCTCAAAGCCATTTTGAACGGAGGTGCCTTCAGCTCAAGTTAGCAAGCCCAATAGTTACCAGGGGTATTGATTATTGAAGTTTGGTTCATTTGATATTCCTTTGTGATTCAGCTGATGCCTTGTTATAATTTCAACTCGCCATTATGTTTTAAAGTAAAATTGTAGTAAACTGTAGTATGTTCACTCAGTGAATCTATACATATTCATTCAAAGACTTAAAGCTTTTTGTACCTGACCTCTGCTAAACCTTATTGCACTAATATATTGCATGTATGGTACACCCTCTACACTGATCAGATTCTGCCAGCATTAGCAATCTTTAGCCAGTCTAACAGACTTATCTAAAGCTGCTTTCATGCCACTTGCATGGAACACTTGCACCTGGAACAATTGATTTGTTTTGGAACACTGTGACACCGGTGGGTGCAACTTGCTGCACGTTTCAAGGTGGTTCAAGATGTTCCAGAATTCGAGTACAGTGTGCTGTCTGAACACATTCGGTGTCAAGTAGGAGGGTTTACTCATATACAGTAGTGTCCAGCTGGGTTATTAGGTCTTTTTGCAGCAGGTACTTCTCCATTGGTTTGCTTCTCTGTTGTTTCTCTGGCTTCTTGTTATTACTCTTTTTAAGATGTAAAATCAGCTTCACGGTGTCAGGCTTCGGTTGAAATCAGGCCTTTTAAGTTACTTTTGCATCCATTCTTGAATAGAGACTGCAAACTTCAGCTTTTAGTTGCATATGCACCATGTTAGAAGGCAGTTTTATGACAAATGGCTTTTTCATTAGCGAAATAGTCAACATTAAGATGTTTCATGGTACTTAGTAAGAGTTTTTAAAGAGATTTCTACTAGTTGAATGATCAACAGCATTTTCGATTCTATATTTACATTCCATTAGCATAAAATTATATGGCAGACCCTTTTATCCAAAGTAACTTACAGGTGAGGTAAGCAGGTGAAGGCTAAGGGCTTTGTTAGAGCTAGGCTATCCATCCCATGAGTATCCTGCCATGCTGTTACCCTACCTAGGTGCTGGCTGCCCTACCAGACTTTCATACCTGACTATCTTTGTCACTGATCTGCTGAGTTGTCAATCTATTGCGTGTCTCACTGGGCAGTCTGTCATACTGTCTGTCTGACTCTCTAACTAACCAGTCCTTTTTTTTTGTATGTACTTTGTCTATAAACTTTCATATCTATTTGCCAGTCATAATTAAGCCATCCAAGTATAGCTAATTGTCATGTTGGTTTATCGACCTATCTAACAAATGTTCATGCTTCCATCCTTCTCGCTGATTGGCTGGGTGACTATGCACTTAATCTGTCTCCCTCAGCAAACTCAATTAAAACTAGAAGCACTTGGAGAGCGCAAAACCTCCACCAAAGGATTCATTTCCATCCATTTCCAATCCTTTAAAAAAAATTTTTTTTTTCCCAGATCCCCTCCAAAATCTAATGGAGCATTATATGGGCCGTAGGTAAATATCAAAATATATTTATAATTTTCTAAAAATAAATAAATAAACAAACCACATTTTTTTACTTTTTCCGTAAAGTTGCTAACAAACAAACAAACAAATAGGCAAACAAACACAAATATATCCACCCATAACCTTCTGCGTAATGTTGCTAACAAACAAACAAACAGACAGACAAACCAACCAATGGCCACAAAAACCTCATTGGCGGAAGTGAATAGATTTGTTTTTCAACATATTTTCAGTCTCATATTGTGTATTAGCAAGAAAGTCTATAAAAAGATCATATGTTTGTGATGGTTATTGTATGGTTAGTAAGCAATATCTTTACCAGTGATTACAATTATATGTTTTTATTAAAGGATAACACATTTTTATCTGGTTCTAGTTAAATTCAATATTGTATGTACTCTTAATGAAACAAGTTTGTGCCTTATTATGAGTTATAACCGCTGTAAACCTTTGTTCCCTCACCGTTTACATTGACAGTATTTGGCAGATGCTCTTATCCAGAGTGACTTAGTTGTTTAAAAATTTAAATTTCTTTTATACACAACTGAGCAGTTAAGGGTTAAGGGTCTTGCTCGAGGGCCCAATAGTGGCAGCTTGGTGGTACTGGCTCCTGAACCCCAAACTTTTGGATTAGTAAGCCAGTGAGCCACCACTGCCTCGCACCAGTGTCTCTTTTTTTGCTTTAGTAAAAAAAAGCAAACCTGCTGTATGGTTAAGAAGAAAACTCTTTTCTCTGTACTGAAGACTTTTCCATGATGGAATATCTTTACCACTAACAAAACAGCTTTATCACTGACCGTTACAAGGCTGTGACTGTTGAGGTTAGTTGTTAGTCTTTCTAAAATAAAAATTAGAATGAGTATATTAAAATAAACATTGTCTTGCACTGAAACCTGTCATTAAAAAATAGACATTTTGTCACAGAAATATAATCAGCACCTTCTTAAAAATCAGATTTGAGAATCCAACAACTATGTAGTACCCATCTCCATCCTAATGTATTTGTCTTATGAAAGCTGGCTATTGACTACATGCACAGGGTTCTCCAAGTCGAAGAGGATTCTTACTGCAGAAATGAAGTGAATGCTTTTTCTCTCTCTTCTTCCCTCCTATTATTGCTAAAATCCTTTCTCTGCATGCTAATATTATCACATCCTTATTTTCTTCCTTTCAGCTTGTGTAGACTGGACTGGGAGCTTTGCCTAAAAATCACAATGATTAGCTTTAGTGTCTCGTCATAAACTCTTTTTTTGTGTCTTCTTTTAGTTAGTTGCTATGCAACTATCAAATGCAAATGTGTACCAGGATTCAGGCTGTCGTTCAGGGTATGGTTACAAGATTAAACATACAGAGCTAGAGCAATCTTCTCCGGGAAGTGCCTTTTTGATTGTGTCATATCTTATGTCACATTATGAACGAACATCACCTTGCTATGCATGCAATAACTGATATTTCAATGAATCGTTTATTTTTTGAATCAGTGTTTTATTTTTGTACAATGTTTTATCTGTACAATGTTTTATATCAACAATATTGCCATATTCTTGTACCTCTAAGCATATTGTGACTCTTCATGATCATGATTATGGTATGAGCTAATTTTGTAACATTTGGCCAAATCACCAGAATTTATGCAGCTGTTTGATTTGAAACCATAATCACTTGTACAGCAAGTCAAAAACCACTTAATACTGAAGACTGTGAATCAGTTTTTTTAGGCTATCCATAAAGGAGCACCATTAAGACACAGTAAATATGTGCTAAACGTTTACACGTTTTCTTTATTTCTTATGTCAACCTGTCACCTTGATTTTTTTTCTTTCTATCTTTTTTGGTCATTGTGAGAAATTTTTTTGCACAAATAGTTTGTATGGCAAAATTGCTATTAAACAATCGTTTTTGTTTGACATTATGGAGATGTTTGATTATTTCAAATTTGAAAGTAAATCATAAAAGTTAACTTATGCTACATGCTACATATAACAGGAGAAGCTTGTTCTTGTTATTAAAATGTGTGCATTCAATCAGCAAGCAACAGCAGTATGGTGCATTGGTTCATTTTATTGGTGCAGATAGTTATGAATTTGCAATAACGGGACTATAAAGTATTTATTATGAAACAGCCACAATCTGGTCTATTTAAAAAATACTTTTTTTAAGCTGCACTTAAAATGTTGTACCTTATTTGACCACAAGAGGGAGCCGCAGATTAAATTAAGCACCATCCTAAACCTAAAGGATTGGTTAAATTAATAATGTTGCTTTAGCGGCCTCTTGTGGTCAAATGCGGTAGCAAGGTAACAGAGGCTCCAAAGGCTCAAAGCCAAGGTGATTTTGGCCAAATCAATTCTTCAGAGCTAAGAACATGCACAAAACATGTGAATGGAGTGCCAGTCCACACAGTAAATGCACTTGTATCAGAGGCCTTTGCAGGAAAAAAAAATCATGCTCCATTACTAGCCAAGTGTGTGGGGATCGTTAAAGTTCAGCATTCCCATTTTGGTTAACAAAAAGAAAGCACATTCATAAACTACAGACATTCACCCAGCAGGTTCAAAAGAACAGTCATAAAGTACATATTAACATGAGATCAAGAAGAAACTTGGCTTTATACTACAATGAAGATGTGGCCTTGTGCACATTTTAAGCAGGCATGACTTGATAATTGTTAAAAGCCTATTTGTGAGACTTGTCCTCAACCTTTCATGATCCTTTTCATGAAACTTTTGAACGACGAAGGAGTTTATGATTCAACTCAGTATTGTAACTGTGATAAAGTGGTCGAAGCACTGGGCTAGGGGTGAAGCCTTCCCTGGTGATTTTCATTAGCCAGAGATTTCACCCCTGTGTTGATAATCACTCAGTCTCTGCTCGCTGGTGCTTTATAACCTTTCCAAATGTTCTTGTGCTGCCTCTTTCTGTCGCCTGGATTGGCACAGTTTGTAGAACTCCACACAACTAATGTGTGCACCATGCACCAATTCATTTAGGTTATTTCCACTCTTTGTTCACACTAACAGTGTGTCGTTGATGGCGTCAGTGGAAACCTATGCTGTATTTGGTGTCTAGAATAGATATGTTACTGTTGCATTTAGTTTTGGGAAAAAAAAAAATTTAATTGTTGATTAGCATTCCTGCTCTTTTCAGGAACATCACCCAACCACACCCCAGTTCTGAGCACTTGGAGATGCTGCTCCCATGTTTAGAGAAGCCGGTTTATCTGGACAAAGCAAATCAGGGCTAAGGCAGGACAGACATTAAGGGTAAAGATGGAAATAGAGGCAGAGGAAGAGGGATGACAATATGAGCTGGAAAGGGAAAAGGAAAGAGAGAGGGAGAACCAAGAGTTCACGGAGAGGCAACTCACCATGAGCATACAGCAGTGCCACATGCAGATGTTTCTCATGATGAGGCAAGGCCCCAGCTTTCCATGTCCACTGCCACAGCAGATGCCCCCACCTCCCGAACCACTACCCCGGCACACCAAATGCCACCAGCTATTGCACCACAATCGGCACAGCAGATGCCCTCGCCTACTGCACCACTACCCCAGCAGAGCAGATTCCATCAGCTACTGTACCAACTATTAAGGTAACGTAGATGTCCCCATCTACAGTGACACCCCTGGTGCCACTCACACTACAAGCTTGTGCTACAGATTCGACTTAGGTACAAGCAGATTCCAGTCACGTTCTTCACTTCCAAGCCCAGAAAGTGTCATTTATTCATCTGATTTCGATTTTTACAGATGTTAAGCAGCAGATGTGTGACCTTTGGCCTTTGT
>JBCNYG010000006.1:7484150-7500929 GCA_039654305.1 Porochilus rendahli | reverse complement strand
ATCCGGGCTTGGGACCGGCACTAGAAACCAGAATTAGGACTATGACTAGAACCAAAACCAGAACTAGTGGCTGGATTCCAGAACTAGTGGCTGGATTTCTACAATTCTTACAGTATTACTGGTTTAAAGTGTAGCCATTTAAACAGTCCAGGCATGCAATGCTGTATACATAACAGGTTCCATTTAAAGGGTAGCTGTCATGAATTAGTGACACTATTTATTTAAAACCATCATGTATAATCTCAGCGGTTCCTTCAGGCAACATCAGTCCATTTTTAGTGCGTGCAAGTGCTACGACTCTAGGCATGCTCTGTAGACATGTTGCCTTCCTCACTGGCTGTTCCAGGCTGGTAGTGACGCAACCTCATTGGATTGGCTAGGCTACGTCACTCCCCCCACTGCAACATAACACATTATCGACCAGTGCTGAGCTACACAAACAAGTGCAGAGATTGCGGAAAACATTTCCTTCTGTTTCTTAACCAACTGACAAAACAATCGCTGCACAAGTCATTTTACATGTAATATTTAATTTTATCTAACAAGTGAAATATATTGTCGTATAGAGTAAATCTGGCCATGCGATGGTTTGGCACACTGTTTGGAGTGTACCACACCTTCGCCTAAAGTAGATAGACTTCAGCCTCCCCGTGACCCTTGCAGGATTAAGCGGTTAGGCAAATGACAGAAAGTGAGAGAGAATAGAGTAAATCTTCTGAATTACATTGTGAAATGTTCTTTCTTTTTTTATAGGTTTAAAAGTAAAGCATAGAATTAAAAAATTAACAAAATGTGGTTAAATAGCGCCCAGAGTCGGCTGAGATGGGCGCCAGCCTCCCCGCGACCCTTATTAGGAATAAGCGGTTCGGAAAATGAATGAATGAATGAATGAATGAATAAATGGTTAAATAGTATCTGTTCAAACAACACAAGCACATTAAGATTCAAAATCACATTAACAGGAACTTTATAATGATTTATTTATAATTCAATTATTTGCAAACCTCTTTATACAATCAGGGTCATGGAGAGGCAGGAGCCTATCTCGGCCAACTCTGGGCAAAAACGAGTACATCATGAATAGCTTGCCATTTCATCACAGGGCCAACACAAACACTCATACTACCATATAAAGGATTTAGAAATATTTTTATAATTTTATTTAAAGGTGGGCAGTGCCCCAGATTCGGTTGAGATGGACGCCAGCCATCCTGCGACCCTAATTAGGATTAAGCAGTTCAGAAAATGAATGATTGGATGATATTTAAAGGTAAATGGAGTATTAGTGGGTAATAAAATGCAAAAGATCAATTAATTTATTTGCAAAACCACTTTACCCACTAGGGTAATGGTATGTTGTAGCTTATCTTAGCCAACTTGACAGGGTATGTGAATGTCTCTGGAAACCCACACAAGCATGGGGTCAAACATGCATGCTCGACACAGAAGCGAACTGACCGAGTATGGGACTCACACCTTCTTGCTGTGAGGCGGACATGATAACCACTATCCCACAGTACCGACAGGCATACGGGTGTTTTCCAAATACTTGAAATTTGCACATACATTGTTGTGAAGGACAGTTCAGCCGTGTTTTATTTTACTTTGAATGAATGAATGAATGAATGAATGAATGAATGAATGAATGTTTATTTTGAATATGTAAAGAAAAAAATAGTAATCAGGAAACAGTACTTACAGTACTGTAAACAGTATAGATATTACAAACAATAGCAAAATAAATAATTTAAATAATTAAATAAAATGACTAAGATAACAAAAGAAAAACAATAATAATAATAATAATAATAATAACAACAACAACAATTATTATTATTATTAAAACAGTAATAATAATAATAATAAAACACTGAAAAGTACAAAGCAAATGAAATGAAAAACTTTACACACATATTTCTAAATATACAGTTGTGTATGACCATTTGTGCAGTCCTTCAATAGTGGAGTCCACCTAACAGTCTAAAAGTTTCCTTGGCATGTTTCCAACTCCTGGTTTGATCGATATGCATAAACAGTAGTCTTTCTGGATGAGAAACATCCCTATGTTTCTATTCCACTGGCTGATAGGCAATGTCTGGATTTCTCAAGTTCATTGCCAAAATGCCATCTGGATATCCACTGACCAAATATCCTGTTTAGAACATACACTGTTTAGAAGAACTTGTTCAGAAACAATGCCATTGTGTACAGTATTTCCTCAATCTCACTGGAAAGCACTTGGAACCTTAAAAACCAAGATACTTCAGTTTGGACATAATTCAGGTCCACTGGGGGAGGAACAATATTGAGCTTGTTTCAAGGGTTCAAAGCCTCAGCAGGTCTTCTTTTTGATCTAGGCTATTATTATTTAATCCTGTTGTGACAAAGACAGCTAACTTTAATGACTGGTAAACAGAGGAGCTGCCTGCTTTTGACTAAACTAGACCAAAGCTGGCCCAGTTACCAAGTTTAAACTGTACAGTCATCAAACGATATATATATGAATTATGGAGTTATATTACATGGTTTAATGTTTGATAACTGGTGGTATAGTAATGTTGTTTCCTCATAGCTCCAGGGTCCCCAGTTTGATCCGAAGGTTATTGGCTGTCTGGAGTTTTGCATCTACTCCCCATGGGTTTCCTTCAGGTTCTCCATTTGGCTAGAGTAAATTGTATGTGGGTTTGTAAAGGTGTAAAGGTCCCAAAAACCCATACACACACACGTACACACACACACACACACACTTTAATTTGTGTCTATTTATTCTGTTTAATCTGGCCTTTGTCCAGAGTCGGCTGAAATAGGCTCCAGCCTACTTGTGACCCTTGTCAGATGAAGTGGCTTAGAAAATAAGTGACATAAACTTTGATTGGTTCGGGGCTGAACTTTGACGGCACTGATTAACTAGTCTGACATGGTGACCTTCGTGAAAAACGAAATATTGTGTTGTCTGATTCCATTATGGTGGACTTGATTCCCAGGCTCAGGCATTTCTGTGTGGAGTTTGCATGCTCTCCCTGTGTTTGCGTGGGTTACCTCCACGTCCTCCCACAGTCCAGTAACATGCACATTTAAGCTAATTGGCTGTTTCAGATTGCCCCTTGATGTGGATGTAAGTGCAAATAGTTGTGTATGTTACCCTGCGATGGTCTGCCATGATGGGCAGTATGATTGGGCAGGTGAATGAGGCGAAAGAATGAGTGAGTTAGGGCGCAGTGGTTAGTTAGCACGTCCGCCTTCCAGTGGTCGCTGCGTTTCTGTGTGGAATTTGCATGTTCTCCCTGTGCTTGCATGGGTTTCCTCCCACAGTCCAAAAACATGCACAGTAGGCTGATTGGCTGTTCCAAATCACCCATAGGTAAGGGAGAATGTGTGTGTGTGTGTGTGTGCGTGTGTGTGTGTGTTGGCCCTGCGATGTCCTGGTGAGCTGTCCGGAGCATACCCCACTGTCGCCTAGAGTCAACTAAGATGGGCGCAAGCCTCTCTGCGACCCTAATTAGGATAACGAGGCTTAGAAAATTTATGAATGAATGAATGGGCAGTGGTGGCTTAGTGTTTAAGGATATGGGCTACTGATCCAAAGGTCATCCGAAGGTCAATCCCCACTATCACCACTATTGGGCCCTTGAGCAAAGCCCTTAACCCTCAATTGCTCAGTTGTGTAAAAAATTATAATTATAAGTCGCTCTGGATAAGAGTGTCTGCTAGTTGCTAATTGCTAATTGAATGAATGAATGAATGAATGAATGAATGAATGAGTAAGTGAGTGCGGCACGAGACAGAACATCTGATTGGTCAGCCTGGACGCATATGTGAACGCATCCTCAGCTCCAGTCCCAATCCACTCCACTCCACTCCAAAGCCCGTCCAGCAGGAGGGGATGATCCGGTGCGGGTTTTCCAGAGCGCTGCTGCCGCCGCCGCTGCTCTTCTCTCCTATTGTGATGCTCGCGCTTTACGTAGAGTTTAGCGAAGCGGCTCGCGGGTGTCGGGAAAGAAACTAAACGCTGCGCGTGTTGTTTTTTAAAGACGGGGTTTGGAGGGTAAAATTACTCCAAAACTATGACTCGTGCTTCGGATATCGGAGTTGGAAAAGTGGAAGTTCACCGACCTCGGGCGCCAAAGTTCAAAGGCAACAAGTGAAGTTTGTGTCTCTTTCTTTCTCTCTCTTTCTCTCCCCGAAGAGCTCCTCCACCACCTCCTGCTTCCTAATAAACAAATCCCGGCCATGATGGCGAGACGCTCCCGGCTCGGAGCTGTGATTTCCCGTGCCTGGATTCCCTCCTCGCCCTGGACTAGTGCTTTTCAGCTTTCCGGGACCAAGTTGAAGGTTTTGAGCTGCTGGTTTGTGGTGTTGTTGGGACTCCTGTGCGGTGCCGAAAGCGACTTTTCTATCCTGGAGGAAGCGCAAGTGCTGGCGGTGCAGATGAAGAAGCTCTCGGCTCAGGAGCTGGGGGTCTTCACCATGCAGGTAACCCAGCCGTGTTCACTCTGCACTCTTCTGCTCACTTCATGCTCTGGAACAGGGGCTCTGGGGTTCAGTGTTTGTGCGGTGTGCACTCTCAGCTTGTTTGTTCTTGTGTGCATTTGCCACTTTGTGGCTCAAGGTGTCAGAGTTTGTGCTTTGAAGTTTTTTTTTTCCTTTTAAATCTGTTGTTTTTCAAGTTCAGCTCTGTTTGATCGCATCCCACAATTATTTAATCAAAGAAAGGCATTCTTTAGTGTCTACTTTATTATTATTATTGTTGTTGTTGTTGTTGTTGTTATTATATTTATTGTTCCTAGTATTTGGAAACACATCACACTTTATATTTACGGAATAATTTGTTTACCCTTTGATAGTGGACTTACTGATGTGTATTTTGTTTCACTGTGTGTTTCCCTCTAATAAGGATTCCTTTGCACTGGGTTTGTTGTTCCCTCCAATCAGTCTCTTGAACCTTGAATCTGTTTGAGCTGCTTCAAGCACCAGGCTCTCTTCCAGATATTTTTATTTGGCTTGTACTCTGTCTTAAATATACCCATTGATGGATAAAATGTGTATCTGTTTGTTTTTTCTTTTTTAGCCAGGAACCCTAGGAAGTGTAAATTTAGTTACGCAGACCCTCTTACTACTGATTTAGTGTTTAAATAGTCCTTAAGTTTGGGCAGTAAAGGTGGGTGATATGAGAAACTTTCATGATTCTTGAAGGCTTTATAACATTTACACATTGTTTACTGAAATCTCTGGGTCTACTCACAAAAATTTACATTTTATAAAAAAAAAGGTTTGATAGTGTCTTTAGAAAATAGACATATATCTGTATATAAATGGAACATGTTGATACATCCATATTTCAACATCATTCAACCGTTAGAGCGCGAAAGTTGTGATAAAAATGTAACATTTATTATTGGTATTATTTATATTGTCATTGATATTTAAAACAGTTCCTATGGCACAAAGTATTAAGTATATAAACTAATTATTTACATTTTTTTCCATAAGAGTTTTATAAAATTATATAGAACACTAATAAAAGAAACATTCCTGTAATTTTTTATTATTTTTAAAAATATAAATAATAATGTTAAAGCATCAAGTCAGCTCTTTTTAGGCAGCTAGTAATTAATTAGAAGACGGAGAGACGGACAATGAGATCAAACTATCTCAGAAATGCATATTCTGACATCACTATCATTTTTGTGCTTTAAGATTGCCTTGAATCGGTGTGAAATAAGTCCTTGAACTTAACCATTATTTAAAAAACATTATTATTTTTTGCAGTATTTGAATTTGGTACACTTGAACGCTACAAAAGGGTAATACAAAGAATTAAAAGAAATATTTTGGTAGTTTTGTGGTGTGGTTTCGGCCAGTGTGATAAATTTAAGCTTAAGTTGCCCCCATTTAGGTTGCAGAGGGAAAAAAATTGCGTCATGCAAAATTGTCATTCATTTTTATTTCATGGTTTAGTTAATTTAACTAGGTGCCTAATGTATTGCTCAGAATAGCTCAGTATAGTTCAGTGTTTTCTTCAGCGATTATCATGAAACATACACATCTACAAGCTTTTGTAGTGGAGTGTACAATTGTATGGGTGGATGTGCATGTGCAAAAAAAGAATGTGTGTTATGGCTGCTGTCTGAGAAAACAAATGGCAGACTTTATGACAGTGTGATGTGATGACGCTGGAGCAGCGTACACTTCATAGAGAAAGAACAGAGTGGTAGTCGGTGGGGGGCCCCGTCCCAAATGGCCTTTCATCTCTTGTGAAAAGCTGAAGACCACACCACCATCCCAGAGCGGCCTGCACCACTCTCATCACTCCCCCATTGTCACACTTAGTTGTTAATAATCTCTCTCTCGGTCTCCCTCACATACACACTCACATACTCATGCTCGTTCGCCCACTCCTTCTTTCTCCTGCTCACCTCATAATTGATAAAAAGCACAAACAAATGCTTTGCTTAATTGGACACGTTTTAAAAATGTTCTGGTAATGTTCTGATCTGAGATCAACGTTGCAGCTGTTTGAAGAACACCCTCCCCCCTTCCCCCTCATAGCAAGCTGTGTATTTAGTCAGTCCAATTCCCATAAGCCTGGACGATCTGCTTCCAGTTTAAACATTTCCCTGCCCATGAAAACAAGTCTTGCAACGTTGCATTGCCAAGCTCCTACACCTGAATGACAGCTCTGGTATAAAGAGGCTGGACGTGGTGTTGAAAATTCCTTGCATGTTAATGTTGCTTTCAGGATAACGTGCACGTATGTGATATCAGTTTTATAACGTTGTTTTGGGCGACATGCTTAAAAGGACTCTTTGGTACACTTGAGGTAAATTTTGTAAATTTGCCCTGATTACAAGCCAAATAAATATATGAGGCTTAAGAAAAGTGTGGTACATCTAATACAGATTGTAAGACTACATCCGACACATTATTCAAGATTTGCTGAAGATCTGTTATTCAAGATGATGTTTGAGTGCTTATATTTGCTGAGTGCAATTACTTTATACTCTCTCTCTCTCTTTCACGTGAATAGAAGATTGCGAATACATGTGGCTGAAATGAGCTTCCTTCTCAGAGTGGCAGGGCTCAGGGTGAGAAATTCTGTCATCCGGTAGGTGCTCGGAGTAGAACCGCTGCTCCTTTGCGTTGAAAGGAGCCAGTTGAGTTGGCTCGGGCATCTGCCTTAAAATATTCAGGTCTGACTACATATTCTCAAATTGAGTTCCAACTATTTCAACATTTTTATTATAACCCGTCCGTGACTTGTTTGGAGAGCTCCTTGGACTTCATGGTGTGATGCCTCTTGCTTAGTGGTGTTGCAGCCTCTGGGGCCTTCCAGAAAAGGTGTGTTTAAACTGACAGATCATGTGACGCATAGATTGCACACCGGTGGACTTCATTTCACTAATTATGTGACTTCTGTAGGTAATTGGTTGCACCAGAACTTTTGAGGGACTTCATAGCAAAGGGGGTGAATACATATACAATATATATGTATAAAAATAGTGTACATACATAACACACACACATGTATATATTGTGTGTGTGTGTGTGTGTGTATAAAACCAGATTTGCTTATGGTAATGTCTACTCTCTTGACTCAGATTTTACATAGATATCATGTTCTTGTTTTGTATGCAGATAACCTTCAGCAATATTTGTGCTTTCCCATTTGCGGTGCAACTTGTAACCATGCAGTGATTCTCAGCATCCAGCTATATTGCTTGCTGAGTGTTTCGGAGTTCAGTAAGCTTTTAAGATTGACTGTAAGACTTGTAAGATTTTTTTTCTGTTGACAGTGATGTACATTTTTTAAGCAGATACTCCACGGATTTCATACTGCAGCATAATTCTATTTACCTAGTTCCTTTTTTGCTGTGTAACGCATGACTGGTTGTTAATTAACCCAGGCCATGTAGGAATGCCAGGTAAGAATGACTCCTGGGGCATTTGTGTGATTGTGTCTTTCAGGTTTGGACATGGAGAAAATAAGTATTTAAGCAAATTCAGAAACATCTCCAAAAAGTAAAGCTGAGCTGTCTGTCTATGGTCTTCAGGGATAATGAATTTGGCTGGTGGTTTATTGGTGGAAGTTGGTCGATTATTACCGTCCCCATACAAATGAACCACCCAGTCAACAGTAGCCCATCGATCACCTCCGTCCAGGATGGGTGGCATGTCTCTTCACGTTGTACCAACCCCACAGTTAGTTTATTATTACCCTGGTTCCAGTGGCTGAGTTTTGTATATAGAGCTGGGTTCCATAGAGCATGAGCCATGAAGCGAAAGCTTGTTAAGCTTTGATTAAATAGCCGCTGTGCACAGTATTCATTAACTTTGAAAATGTGACCTTTCTGAACTTTTTTTTTTTTTTCACTACTCTGCAGCTTTCCTCAGTTTGACGAGAGAACCTTGCAGTTTAGAGCTTGGGGATACATTTAAACTTGTACTAGGAGTACAGTAAAGGAACGTTCTGGTATGGTAGTAGTGTTTGTCATTGTTAAAGTCACAGTTCTTAAGCATAGGGCGTGTTAAAAAAAAAAAGTGGCACCAAAAGTAAGATCGTAATGTTTCTGTATGATATTGCACACAGGAGTGTAAACTTTTTATATAACAACACTTAGACTCTAAAGAAATCTTTTTTTTAGTGTCTTAATAAGGAAAATTGATATAAAGAATTAAGATGAATGTGACATTTCTGAACTGCATAGCATGATTTTATTCAAAAACCTGCGTAGTGTTGTATATGCTTAAGGAGGTGCTGACACGATTGTGTAGAACAGCTGAATAATATCGTCATAGACATTTTATTAATACCTCTTGGAGTTAGGCTGTTGTCCCCAGATGCTTCAAGTCCACCATCATATCAGTGCTGTCTCCATACTGCTACAGTGATTATGAAGTGCTTTGAAAGGCTGTTCATGTGTGATGTAGGATCCACTCTGGACCCTTCTCAGTTTGCATTTCAGGCCAGCTGGTCCAGTGATAATGCATCCTCCTGCCCTCCACGTTGCACTTGTCCACCTGGACACAAAAGTAAGAATGTTGTTCATAAACATCAATTCAACATAAGTTAATATAATCATCTCCCAATTGCTGACAGTAAAAATAGTCCTGGATCCCACACTGTGTAACTGGCTGATGGAGCTTTTTTCTGAGAGAACGCAGACAGTGAAGTTTGGCAACAAGACATCGGGCACCATCATACTGAGTACAGGGGGCCCCTCAAGGATGCAAGCTTAGCCCCCTTCTGTTTACCTTCCTGACCTATAACCACCACTTTGTCATCAGTAACAATGATGAAACATTTTAATCGAAGGCTCAAGCCCAGCACTTCCACAGACCATCAGTGGAAGTGTTGTGGAACAGGTGAGCACCAACGCATCCCTTAAATGTACATCACAAAGGACAAACCACATGTCACTGGCTAAGAAAGCCCAGCAAGGCGTCTACAACACCTGTCGAGCAGGCAAAGGCCACCAGCATCGCGAGGTACCTTACCCACCTTCTTCATACTCTTCAGTCTCTTTTGGTAACCGTGCAGCTAGCTCCGCAAGACTAGCAAAGGGTTTTTACACATGGCTGTTCTCCCCACCTCCAAAGTAACTTTGGGTCTTACTGCAAACCCTCAGAACACTCTTTTAGATAACCAGGCATTGGTCATTTATATCTTTCTCAGTACATCTGTTTATTACTCAAGCAGTACTTGAATATCACATGTATTCCCAAATCTTGTTTTACTTTGATATTAAATAGAAGAATAATAACATTAAAATTATTATTTTTTAATTATTTGTTTTTCACTTTTATCTGTTTAAGGACTTATTTGTTGGGCGCATTTAATGACATTTTAAAACAGTTGAAATGGGGTACAAATTTAATAAAATACATTCATTTATTTATTATAACCCTCTGACACGATTGATACATTCATATATATTTTTTGATTGGCAGTAAAAAAGCACACAAGCCCTCAAAAATACAGCATAGTACAGATTTTGGCATAGTTTTTGGGGGAAAAAACACAGAAGCATAGAAAAACAGGAGGTGTACATACACATAGCTTAATTATCTGGCTGCATCAAGCCTAAACAGGCAGAGTAAACACTGAGAGAAGAATGTTTCTCACTGCAGGGTAGTTAAGAGAAATACTTTGACTGGATTTAGGGCACAGGGTGGCATCTGTAGCGAGACAACTATTTCTACAATTTGAGTTAATCATTTCTCATTGAAGTGAGGAATATAATGGAAAAAAGAAATGATTTACTGATTCCGGGCATTGAGATCTAAGTGTGAACCAAAGCGTTGGAGTCGATTATACACCTTAAATTCAGCCTGAACAGTATATAATTGAATAGTGATGATTATTTTAACTTTATTTGGAATTTGTGTTGTCAGAATTTAATTGAATGGCACAGAGTGAAATCTTTATAAATTCTCAAGTTCGTCTTAAATGAAACTGTTTTCACCTTTTGCACTTCTGACGGGAACCAGATTTCAGAATTCTGTAATATTTGCTTAAAATGAATACCAAAGAGAAACATGTTTCAGTTCAGGGAAGCGTTGTGCTGTCAGAACTGTATATCACAGAAAATGTCACATTTTTACCCTGGGAGCGGCCACACGCTTTTCATTTTGGGTTCATTTTGTAGATGAAGGTCTGGATAAATGCAACTGCAATTTTTCTGGTTTGTGGTTAACAGTCTGTCAGGGCAAGCAGAAGACATTTTAAGCATGATGTGTACAAGATTTGCACACTTGACATACATACATTGTAAATCTGAACAATTTAAGCAGCGGTTTTGTTTTTTGTTGACTTGGACTAATGTTTCTCCTGATGTAGTGGGAGTTGCAGTCACGGCAGGAAATATTTTACTGTTGTGAATAATTCTATTGTTGTAGTTTCTGTTGTTAAGGAAATCAGACATGAAATAGGCATACCAGTCTCACCCAAAACATGTTTCAGGCACCCAAGTTGCACTGTTTAAACTGTAAACAATGTTCTGAGAGGGTTTCTTTTTTATTTTATATTTTGTATTAATTTTTGAAGGTCAATTTGATGTCACATTTACAAGCATACATTGTGTTTTATAAGTTATTCATTCCTTTTTTTAATAATTCATCCTTTCTTGCAATACTTTGAAAATTGGACCCGGCTGTATCGATAAACAATCGTATCGCAATATGCTCATTAATATTGTCCGTAAACTAAATATTGTGGGTTTTATGATTTAGCAGAAATGTCACCTTTTCTTATGAAATAGACCATAATCACTTTTAGTATGTGTAGAGTTCTGTGACAAGGGATTTTTATGTTTGAGTGTGTGGTCAGGTGAGCTCTGAGCACTCCACAAGCAGAGCATAAGCATGTTTGGAAGCATAACGGCGCCTTTTTAAGCTCATTCAAAGTGTTAGTGTATATTACACATACATTAAAAAAGCGAACTAAAAATGAGACATTATTCTTTATTTTTTTCTATTTTAATGTTCCTCCACATGTTCCATCACAATGCGCTTGTGCATGTAATGAATGCATCTTTTAAAATGCATACAAAGTTTAAATAAAGTGCTTTTTTTCCCCCTTGAACAGTATAAAAGCCATATTGCTGAATTTTTTTAAATTTCTGAATCAGTGACTGACCTACCATGAGTGTTGGACGGCTGTTTCAATTCAAGACTATCTATTTATTTATACATCATTTTCTTAAGTGTCCGAGTACAGTTATCAAAAAACCACAGGGTATACCCCCAAACCCCCCTGCAAGTACAGATATACAGAAATTTCTCATACAAAGTTTTTAATGACTGTCAGTATACTTTAAGTGGTGGTGTTTTGTTTACATGCTGCGCTTTGTTTTAAAAGGGGGAAAAAAATTTGTCTTAGGAGAAGTTTGCATTTAATTTAGAGGGATGATGATGATGATGCAAGTTTCTTTTATGTTGTTCAAGGCTTTAAAATTATAACAAAAAGGTAGGGGGTGGAAATCCAATATGGAATCGTCATGTTACTTACAAAATCACAATACAGGTGGAATCAGTATCTCAGCGTAATGATATTGTAACAGGTGTTCCCTGGTGATTCCCATCCTTAAGTGAGGGGTGTGTGTGTGTGGTGTGTGGTGTTGGTGTGGTGGGGGGGTTTGCACTGTGAGAACCAGGCTGTGTGTGTTTGGACTATCCGTGTGTTATCCTGAATGAGGGTTGTTTCAGCACTTAGCCGCTCTTCAGGCTTTGCATTTCTATTACTCCCCTCCCCCCTTTCCTCTCCTTTCACACGGAGCAGTGAGCAGGGCCCCTACAACTGCCAGCCTACTGGAGTGGTCTCATTCCGGTGTTCTGGATTAATGACCGAGTGTGTTGTGACTTGCACATGTAGCACGGCGACATTTTGAAGAAGGTCCGTGATGCGATTAGTACGAATGTGTGAATGCAAGTGTGTAAACGTTGCCAAAACCGAGCTGCAGCTTATGGGAGCTTGTTGGTCCAGGCAGTTGAGCACAGGATTGTGGGGGGCTGGGAATTCGTGCATGAGGCACTTTGAAAAGGTCCCATAATGCGAGCAACAGAGTGAAGACTCATTCTTTTTGCAGCCAGGCTCCTTTCATTGTCATGAATAAATAAATAAATAAATGCACTTCATTAGACCTGAATTCCGTTTGAAGGCGTTCTGTGTGCAGCAGACAGCCCGACATTACTCTTATTGTAGTTTTAAGATTTAAGTTGCATGTTCTCTGGAGTTCAGGCTCTTTATTTTGTGTAAAAATGCAATATATCATTTGGTATAGTTAGTCTTCTGTGTGTTATGCTGTAAATCAATTTAAAAGCTTTATAGCAGTTAAATATAATGTTTTTTTAAATATTTAGGCATTACCTAAAAGCGTAGCTCCCAAAATGTTTGCATTTGTTTTCAGTAAAGAAAACATAGTACAACTTACTGTCTTTTTAATGGTATTCAAAAAGTTATTTCTCCTCAGGCAGAAAAACTATTAACTAAACAAGAACATTTTCTGCATGTGCATTCAGGGCGTACGTGCACGTGAGCACAGACGCGTCAACAAAATAGAGCTTGTGGCTTTGGCATTTGCTTAGAGCTCCGTGGAGCTCTGCTATTATTTAACGCTAATTTTTAACTCAATTAAATCTCTGACTAAGCATGCTGGTTCAGTGTGGCAAGTACAGGTGGGGGGATTCTTTATTCTGCACCTGGCTTGAGCTGAACTAAACACCTGAATTTGGGCTTTCATGGTGGGAGAAGTGTTTAGAAGCAGTTCATAATGATCAACTTTCAAAACCCCAATACAGGGATATCCCTGTAGTATTTTCTGAGCACAATACTTTTTATCACCTGTGTAGTGTCATTTCAACTTTGAAGAGTACGCCGTGGTAATTTTTGATGGCTTCCTCATCATGTCTTTCACTCATTCACTAGGACTCAGTGTCCCCTTTTCTGGCTTACAGGAAACAGGAAATGACCTCAGATGGGGTCTGACCTCTGACCCCATCTCTTTGATGGGGAGATGAAAGCGCTCTGACTCGGAGGTCACTAATTGGCAGAAAGGCCAGCTTTGCTTTTGTGTCTCGGGAGAGAAACGGTGAGCTCAACAGGGAGCAGCTGTGTGGCTGCAGGTTTGCCGGGTGCCGGTGCGGTACATTATGGTGGCTTTATTCATGCAGCTCGACTGGTAAAGCAACACCTGGGTGTTGCAAGACACTGTTTCCCCTGGTTGGTGAGTAAACACGAATGGTGCAATGAATGTAATTTTGTGTGGGGAGAACTGATTAGTGTTGCCAAAGACATTTATGTTTGTTTATTTATGTTCCCCATAAGGCCAGTGAAGACATTGACGTGTGTTTTAGATAAACTGACTGACCCTGGGGTGGGTCACCTGAGCTGGGTGGAAATATTTACTGCCCCGTTTACTTCTTATGGATGTGTGTGTAGGTGTTGGATGATAAAATGGCGTTGAGCATTGAGTGTTTATAGTACCTGTCTGCACTCTCCTTGGCGTGTGTGGGTGTGTGTGCTCACTGGTCCACTGCCAGCGTGTCTGCGCAGGAGTCTTGGGGACGGCCTACAGTCTGTCAGGTTTGTTGCTGAGAACAAAATCATATGTAATGAGCACTTGTAGAGAGACAATGCACCAGAGCATTGTGGGAATGCAGGTGGCCTCAGGTGCCTGTGTGTGTGGATCGAAGCACTTGTGAGTAATGTTGCAGTGTGTGTGCTTGTGTCCATTTCTGAATATGTTTAATGCTTCAGGCCTGCCAAATGAGTGCTGCTCCTTTGCGCCTTTGTTCATGCATAAATAAAGATGAGCTTAGTTTTCTCCGATTGATGTAGCCCCTCTCTCTGAGCCATGTTGTGTGCTGATCCGAGTTTGTAACTCGGCGCTGTTTGATGTGCTGTCTTCAGAACATCAGTACACCAGCTCTGCATTATTGATGCGTTTGTGTCAGTGTTCATGCGCCATGCATTTTAATCCAGTCTCACCAACTGACATTTAATGCTGCAGTAGTACTGACTGGTGCGGATGCTGTGGTTTTTAATGTTCACAATATGGCAACCTGATCTAAAAACTTCACTGTGTTTATGAATCATTATTTCAGAAACAAACCTTTACAAATTGTTTCTGCAGAAAAAAAAAATTTGGCAAGTGTAAGAAAAACAATGAAAGGTGGCAAAAGGATCCATACTGATATAAATACTGATAATGGTGGAGAATAGAAAAAACAAATCACTTAAAGAGCTAAAAAATAAAAATCCAGCTAGCACTGCTGAGCTAAAATCAAGTACACGCACAGACGTAGCAGTGGAGGCAATAAAATAATTGGTTTGTCATCAGACGTAGATTACACATCCAAAGGGTCTTCAAGGCAGTTTGTAGCCACTGATGCAAAAAGTTTGAAGCTGCTTTAGTATTTTAACATTTTCCTCAAGGTTTTCATACACAATGTAAGATTTAGTTCAATGTAAACGTTGCCATTTCATTTTAATTTTAAACAGATACCTTTGATTGGATAATTGTTGCTATCAGCTATATGTTTATGTGGGCACTTATTGTTTGAACACCAGCTGATGCACTGATGGGTTTTGGAGGCCGCTTTCTCGTCTGAGCTCGCTTCTGTTGGTCAGGTTGTGTCCCGTCAATGGACCTTTTTTCTTTCCTGTAAACATATTAACACCTGGTATGTGATACATTTGATGTTAATATAGTTTGATTCAACGTACCAACTAATTATTATAATTTTTTTATTTTGTGCATTTGCTCGTTAAAGTTTTGTTTATATTGGAACTTCTTGCATCTGTCTTAAATAATATGAAAATAATTACTTTTTCTGTTTATTTTTTCAGTTTGATACACAGTAGTTAGCATCTAAACAGCTGCTTCCAATCTAAGGTTGCTCCATTTACTGGTAAATTTGATATTTACAATGGTATGGTACCATTTACATTTATGGCATTTGGTGGATGCTCTTATCCAGAGCCACTTACATTTTATCACATTAGTACCATTATAAATATAAGGCCTCCCAAATGATAGATTTGTCATTCTGGGGCTTGAATCTCCAACATTCTGTTTAGTATCCCGAAGCCTTAACCATGTAGCCACCACTGGTATCATTTCACAAATTTCTGTAGTTGTTACCAGGTGCATTTCTTTTTACCCCTATTTACTTTACTTCCAAATAAACGTCGCTTTAAGAGGTATATCTTGTGACCTTCCTTTAAGAAGCTAAAATGGTAAAAATGATGAATATCAACACTATATTGTTATATAGCTCAAGATAATGGAGAGAAATGCACTGAGTCTTTTTTAAGATCAGTGGTGAGCTGACTGTGTAGCCATACAGAATGATTAACTGTGGCACTTTAATAACCCCTCTAGCTGTTAATAATCAGAATTTGTTTATTCATGGCTGAGTATTAGCTTGAAGCTGCTCATATAATAACGTCTGATTTTATTTTTTATTTTTTTTTCAATGCGTGCCGCTGTTTAGGTGTATTTTATGACCCCACTTCACTGAGTTCAGCAGGTCTTTATTTTTCAGAGCTGTCGGCGTGCCTTTGTGCGTCTCGTTAGTTCACCATGCTGTTAGTGCAGTCAGGCTTTTCCAGCTGTGTTTGAGGACTTTGCCTCGTCTTTCATCCTGATTGTCCTCTCTGTTTGGGTTTCTTCCCAAGGCCCATGCCGAGTGTTGGTGTGTGTTTGCTTGCGATGCCTGCTCTTCATAAAAGATGGAACGTGCCAAAACTAACCGTTACATTCCTGCACCAAGAATGAGGAGTATCTTTTTTTTTTTTTTTTTTTGGATTAGCTCCAGTGGTTGTAATTCATGTTGTAGTCCCACAAGGACAGAATCTGAAATTTGACACCTGACATGTCTGACTTGAGGCACTGAAGATTCAAGCAGATTCTTAGCAACGCCACGATGGTCTATGTACCTAGTTGAATCAGTGCTTTTGCAGACATTTAAAGATCTGTCGGGTTTATAAATAATCACGTCCTAATCACGCGTTGGGTTTAAGCTGAAAGAAAGAAGTGAGATCAACTTCTGCGCAGATGTACAGACATGCTTGTGAAGTTTGCACTTTGTTTTTTTGTACTTAATGACCTGCATGTTCAACACACCTTGTAAAATATAATAATTAATTAATTTTCTGAACCGCTTAATCCTAATTAGGGTCACAGGGAGGCTGGCGCCCATCTTCGGTCTTTATGAACGACAGCAATGGTTCTTTTACATTCCTCTCAACACAGACAGTGAGAGACATGGCTGGTTTTT
>JBCNYG010000006.1:7469715-7480258 GCA_039654305.1 Porochilus rendahli | reverse complement strand
TGTATAAATGTTACCAAAACTATGCAGATTAATGCTGTATCCAGCTTTTTGTGCGTGTTTTAGGGATGTCTATATTTGAAACATAATTGTTAAACCATTGGAATCCTTCCATTTGTTATTCATTTCAAATGCGAAGAATGTTGGGGGGTTTATGTTCTCCTTAGTGATTAAATGAAGTTGTTTATCATACTTCCTAATATGTTTTGTTTTCCACTCCAATAAAAATAATAAATTATTTTTAATATTTTTGAGATTAGTGAAACATACGGCAGAGCTTAACATGTTAGGTTCTCTGGTTATTTTGTCCATGTCCAGTTGTGGCAAGACCGAATGCGACAACACGTGTAGTTCATGCTGTTTTACATGTGGCTGGAGTTTATTGGTGGGGAAGAAAAGAGACGCTTTGTGTGTGCATCGGAGTGTACTCTGCTAATAATACAGTTTGAGTTTGCATGAATTCCTTTGAACGAGTTGTTTTATTCAAATGTTTAGACTTTATCATTAGCAGTAATGAAAGTCTGACTGGGGGTGCAGTAAAGATTCTGTGGTAGATGCTGGGAAAGAGAACGCTCCTTGCTTAGAACTCCATTTAACAAGCTGAGCAGAGAGCCTGTCCGAGTGAGTCTAATGGACTTTGGCAGCACTGTACAGCCCTGCTCACTGATGCCTGTCTGTTTCCAGGCCCGTGTATGTGTGTATAAGCCCAGTACACAACCTAAAGACGCTTTGTCCTTCAGAGCAGAGCTAGCAGCAGGATGTAGGCAACGGGTGAGCAGCGCCGATCCTAAACCCAACAGTTCTCCTTGACCACTCGGATGGAGTTCCTCTGTTGGCTCTCTGTTCGATTTGGATTCCCTTCAAAAGAGCTTTCTGAAGTTAGCACGTATGCCAAGTACATGGTTAAAGCTTGCTGAACTACGCTGATGACTAACACACATTCGCACCCAGTGTTCGGTCATTTAAAAACACCAGACAGTACATGTACATGGACAGTTTAATCTGATAACTGCAAGAATAACCTGCTTTGGGCAATTTAAACAATCAAGGTAGTTTTTTATAAATTGGGGAAACTGTCTATATGAGTCACGTCGTAATGTGATTTTAAGAAATAAACTTAAAGAGGAGAATTAGGTTTTCTTTCCATGGAGTTGGAAGGCTGTTAAAGGAGCGGTGTCATGATTTTTACCTGGATTTTAGCTGCCAAAACGTCATCTGTATATGCCATGAATATCCAAAATACTTGTCTATATTTGTTCAATAGCCTTTTAGCTTGCAAATCAAACGGAGTCCAAAGTTTTTAAGGTCTTGTTAGGCTGAACAGTTTATAAAGATTGAAGTCGTGTAGCAGAACCCTAACAAACGTAATGTATGAACCCAATTCTTCTTAGTGTTGTTTGTAAACCCGTTTTCCATCTAAATGAATGATTGACTTGTTTAAAAATTGTCTTGTTTGATAAAGGCTATTTTCTTGAATTAATAATGATGCCACCCCTTTAAATAAAAACACAGGCAACAGGTTTTTGAAAGTTGTCAACAACGCAGCAATGTGGCCTAGTGCGAAGCTGAGTTTCTGATATTAACCAGAATTTTTAAACCACAGCAGTTTGCCAGTTCTAACGTATTTAATGTTGCTGAACATCTACGAATAAGTTATTTGCTGTTTAAACGTGTAGCAGCTCATGATAGGAATGTTGCACAAACGATACCATACTATGATAGAAAATTAATCACTGCCTTCTGACCAGTCAGATTTCTAGAGTTGGACAGCACTATGGTGTGTATATATAAGGGGTGTCCAAACTTTAACGCCAAGGGCCGGTGTGGGTGCAGGTTTTCACTTCAACCCAGCGGTAGCCACACCTTCCACCTGTGTGGACCACTGATCTCAGAAAGTGATTGGATCGTGTATTCTATTGTTTGCATGTGGTAAAACCTGAAGTCAGCATGGTGCCAGCTTGGTGAGACGACTTTAATGTTGAAAGTTATGCTCAAATAGCATACAGAATAGATGAAGAAAATGGGAATACTTAGATCCAAGGTGTACATTTTCCTTTGTTTTTTTCCAAATTTCATGCACCCACACTTGCCCTTTGTGATAAAATTGGACATCTCTGCTATATAGTTAAAACTTCTGAACATTAACATCCAGTGCTGAATTAGGTGGTTCATTATGGTCATCATCATTAGTTTTTTAAACTTATCCATATAGTGCCAAGAAGTGGCTTGCACATTCACCTCACTGCAAGAAGGTCCTGGGTTTGAGTCCTGGGCTTTAGTGTGTTTCTATGTGGAGTCTGCATATTTTCCCCTTGCTTGTGTGGGTTTCCTCCAGGTACTCTGGTTTCCTCCCACAGTTCAAAGGCATGTACCCTGGCTGTTCCAAATTGCCCCAGATGCGAGTGTGAGTGTTAATTGGTGTGTGTTTGTTGGACCTGCTGTGGTCTGGCGAGCTGTTCAGCGTGTGCCCCGTATTCGCTCAGTGTCGGCTGAGATAGGCTCCAGCCTCCCTGCGACCCTAGTAGGATTAAGCGGTTTGGCAAATGAATGAGTGAGTGAGTGACCTTTACATAATGTCAAAGTGACTTTGATTACACCCAGTCGGTCACAATCAGGCCTTTCATGACAACAAGAACAACAGTGAAGATTTTCAGGAGAAATTAATGGAGCTCAGCCATATCTTTTAATATTTCCATGCTTCTGCACGGAGACAAAAATGTCCCTGAATAGGCAGGATGAACACATGAAACCTTCTACAGTTTGACAGGCATGGTTTAGCTCGGACATGCTATTGTAGATTGCTTTTAAACATGTGAACAGTGGCAGTTGTATCGCTGCCACATACACAAGCATAACCTTGGCTATAGTGTCCAGGAAAAGTCTTTCATTTATTTAATTTAATGATAAATACATCAGTTATTATTAGCTGTCATGTGATCCCTGTTTTTGTGATGTTTTTCAAGGCTTGTGGAAAAGCTCTACATTCCTCAGTAAAATCCCTGCAGATCTGCCCCCTGTGAAGGCCTTTCATCCTGTCCACTGGTATCAACACCACACTCCTGAACCACGGCACAGGGTCACCAGGACACAGAAGGAGCATACATCCCCAGTTCTTACTTTACTTTATTCCAAGATAATTGCCTGTATCTTTACAGCAAAGCCAAACGCCAAAGTTTTCTGTTGTTTGGCTAAACATTTGACCTTTTTGACAGATCTCAGGATTAAATTTTCATACTTTTATTTCAAATTTTTTGTTTCCCTGAGTGGAGCAGAGGAATATGCATCATTCTTGCCATTATTGCAGGAAAAGATCAATAGTTTGAAGGTTTTCATACCTTTTCTAGTCTACAGCACCTCTTCCATTCAGAGATTTCACTACTCTTGGAAAATACCAGATGTGTTCCATCCAACCATTTCCTGTTTGCTCGCCGGCGGACTTATCAATGATCACATTTGTACAATTTCTTGGCTTGGATATGTATTGTTGGTACAAAATCACAACTGCCAGTGTCCCATATCTGACTTAAAAGTCAAACAAAACTTTGTCCTGAAGTCTTGTGAAAATAAATATCAGCCCTTATACGTCCCATTTCTTGTTTATTTTATTGTCTGTAAGCTTTTTTTAGCATTATTTTTATTTCAGTGTCAATGAAGCTGCCCTGTTGCTTTTTTTTACAGTTTAAATATCAGGCTGTAGGTGAAAATGGCTTAAGACAAACAAAATTGTGACGTACTAGCGTCACCGCTATGTTACTTGCAAGACATACGGACAAGTTGTGTAACGTTGCTGTTGCTGTCGGATAATGGAATGCCAATCATATGGCTGTAAAACTAAGCAGAGCACCAACATATCATGAAATCGTTCACTGATACTTATTTCGGCTCCTCTACTAGTAGATGTTTTATCCACAGAAGCCTATGCACATTTCTAATACAAGGAAAATCCAGGCTGGTGTGTATTATAGGTCACAATTGAATATTCGGTTTGTTTGCAAATAGAGGTGTATATGACTATCGCAAGCTTAAAATGTGCCACTTTATTGTTGTACTGTTATATTTCTAATAAGTAAAATCAGACTTTAGGACAAATCAGAAGACTTGCCACAATCAGCAACTAAGATGTGAATGAAGGTTTTGTTTGACTTTAAAAGAGGATTCAACTCTCTTGTGGGGAGAAAACCCATCCCAAAACTAAACATATCCCTCATCAGCTTCTTTGGTAATTATTTCCAAAAATACTTTCAGTATGTTTGTAAGGGGTTCACCAATGTCCCCACTGAATGCTCACTGTTATTGATTGCTGCCCTCCATTGCTGTTTTGCCATGTTAGTGACCTTGAATGATGGCCTCGATGAATGATACGCACAGAGTTTATTGGGAAAGGCCTCATGTTGCCAGTCCCTTTGTATCGCATGGGCACTCACCATTTATGTATATGATCTAGGACCATATACAAAGGTCATACAAACTTCAACAGTCTATAGAGCCATGCTGTTCGCTTTGTCTATTGTTGCTGCTCAGGAAACATCAAAGATAAGATTGTTGAGTGTTTGTACATCTGTCTTTCCAGACATGATCTCACTGTTCATTTCCATAAAAAAACAGGACCACCCTGTCCCCACTAAAAGATTTACTTCTGCTCTGTTTAGTGGCTGGACTAGTGTGAAAAGGTGCTTAAAACAATAGGGCTAGTCCTGCACAACCAAAACGCAGCTCTTTAGCCAGCGCCTAGTGTATTTTTTGGCAAGTCCAGATCGGAAACATCGCCCTTAACAAGCCCTCGGACAGTTAGATTGTCTTGTTCTAGTCACGTCCAACAGACTTGCTTGATTTGAGCTGCACTTTGTTTTTGTAAAGTGTGGGCTCGCTTTCCTCTTCTGCATCGGCACCAAAACCATGAAAACTGAACTGCCATTCATCTTACCATCTACATTTCCCTGAACTGTTAGCTTGTTTCTGCCCTTTAAAAGCTTTCATATAAAGTCTAATGAGGGTAAAAAGCTCGGAACAAAGTGTATTATGAGCAGTATTCTGGCTGCAGATGTGTCAGATCTACTGCTGTGTGCCTGGCAGGGTCGGCCCAGCACGAAGCAGTCCAGGCGCAAAAGGGCAGCGCTTCCTGGCACGGCTCTCGCCATCTGTGGGTGTTATGGGTTGGGGTGGCTTTGAGGACTGGAAAAGCTGGCCATCTCAAGCACTAGAGCAGCCAGCACATTCGACATGATGGCATGCGCACAGGATGTACTACTATAAGTGGGGATTAATTCAAAACACACACTGCAGATTTCTTTTCTTCTTTTTTGCCTTTTTCAGTTCACCTGCTTCTGATTTTCAACTTGCTGTTTGATCGAGTGTCAGATTGGCAGGTTTTTATTTTTTTTCGTTGTTGCACGATGACCTATTGTGTAGAATATTGACTACCAAATGAAAATTGCTCTTTAAAAATGATTTGCGATGCAAACTATTTAGAAAAAAAGCAGATTTGCTCAATACAGTACCTTCTATTGGTAGCATTTTTTCATAAGTATTTCTCAGTGGAATCTACAGTGGCAAGAAGAACAAGGTAGAACTTGTATGAGTTTGGAAGCTCCCCTTGACTAAACATGCGAATGTCACAACAACAGTTCCCCGCACTTGACAAGTATGAACATCTACTTCAGCAAATCCAAAACAAGTAGAATGATGGTAAAAATAGAAATTAAATGTGTTTTTTTCATGCATGAGGTGGTATGTACAGCCTCAAGTTGTTTCAAGAATTTTTAGTGCCCTTGTGTGAAGTACAGTGGTAGTGTAGCTTCTATGGAGATCTCTTCCAAGTTTCTTAATATGCAGACAATAGTTGCCTGACTCCTATTTGTTAAGCCTCATTACTCACATGATATGATACCCTCTTCTGTACTGTAAACACCAACCATCATGTCTGTAGCCTTTCTGTAGCAAGTGATTGCTCTGCCTCCACTTTTACATTCTGATTTGGAGTCTGATTGAGAGTTTCTGGGTAATAGTAGCCCAGTCTGGAAATGGCGTATTACCTCTCTGGGTAGATGGATATGTTCCAGGAATGTCAAACGGAGCTTTTTACCTTCCCTCCTTCTATCCTGCACTTTCTCAGCAACCTGTGAGGCCCGCTTTGCCTTTGATGCCCAGAATCTGGCACCGCCAGACACAGGCCCTGTACGCCTACCCAAATTTATCCAGAGAGACCGAGTATGCCGAGTCACCCTCACATGTATCTTGGCCAACTCTTGGAGGCTAAGTTTAGGTGCAAGAGCCTCAAGATGGTGTCTTGTTTACGAGGCTGAATGTTGATTGATGACTCGAATTTTAATTCACCGGGGCAGACACTTGAAGTGCTTTGTTGTACTCTCCCACTCTTGGGGGGAAAAACTGGGGATTTGGGTGACATGCTGACAGCAATATTAATGAATTTAAAATGATATGTCGCTTACTATAATTTTTTTTCATTCTCTTGTAAGTTCGTTCCCTGCTAAACTCAAAGAAATTAAGGCCTACAAACTGATATTTAAGCTCTGGTTACGTTTCTGTCACATACCACAACCATAGTTGCAAGTGCTCACCCTTCCTTTCTTGGCCGAAGCTTGGATCAGATGTGCTGGAAGCCCTGCGGCTGCGGCCGCATGTGGAAAAGGGAAGGTAATAAAACACCGGGCCTCTCAACTGTTGTCGTTGTTACTCAGACCCCCTTCACATATGGAAACCATTATATCCTGTCTGCAGGACTGAAAGAAAACAGGCTGGCCGTGAGCTGCAGATCTGCTCCAGATTCCGCTCCGTGACCCAGTCTCTCAGCGGGACCCTCACTGTTTTTACAAAGAGGTTTTGTTATTGCAGAACGCCGGACTACGTCGGCCCCACTTTCTCTGTGGAAGAGCGTGCACAGGAAACACACATGCATGTGCACACACGGCAGGTCTGCAAGGACTGATGGCACCCATTCTGATTTTCACTTTAGTTAAATCATTCACACATGCTCATGTTTTCCTTCTTATTAACATAGTATAACATTTTACTTTTCCTTAAAGCACATAATCAGCTGTACTGAAGTGCCCAAGCATCCAGGGACTTAGAATTTTCACGAACGTAATGTTTTGTCTGTCTTGCTTATTTGGTTCCTTGGAAACAGTCAGTTTTCTATGAAGCTGTTTGCAAGGCTTTCCTTGTGTTTTTTTTATTTTTTATTTTTTTGGTGACGTATGAAGGGAGCCTTATTTTAAACAGCTCATGGTCCATTAAGATTATAGCAGAGTAGTGTAACCAAGTTAAAAATGGCACTTTTCTGTTCTTTTTGCATGAAAAACGAATTCCTTTCTTTTTACCCCCGTCTGAACACTTCAAGGAGTTTCATATCCAGCATGCCCAGTAAGAGGATTTGGTCTTTGGAGAGGTGCAGTATGTTTGTTATTGAGATGCAGGATTAGCAAGCCGAGTTTATGCAGTCTTTGTCCAGACTAGATCAGGTTCTGGCAAACAGCATCTAGAACTTGAGTCTGTTCAGCTGGCAACATGAAGTTATGTGGTGTGAAGTCTCGCATGCCAGGCCAGAAAAAAGCTAAATGTGGAATCTGGAGATGTTTATCAATCCGGCTCATTGTTACTCTGTTCAAATTTGCTTTCCTTGCTGTAAGCTGGTACTTGGTAGTACGTATACACAGATGTCCACAGTGTCAATCCAATTTCAACCTTAAAGATTCAGAAGTGTGCCTAATAATGGAGCTATCGATAAATATTTCTATTGATCGGTGCCCAAGGCTGATGTTATAAGAGTAGCGCGGCTGCTTTAAGGGCTGAATCAACGTCAACCCTGGAGGAAAGTAAAAATAAGGCTCCCCTGTGTTTCTTGACTACAGTCTGGAGTGAAAGCAGGAAAGTTTAACACTTGGTTTTCTTTTCAGTGCCTTTCAGTAGGCTGTATTTGTAATTATCCGTTAAACGAGTTCATGTTTTTTTCATGTTCCCATTTGTAATGGTGGTGTTTTCCTGGGAGAAAGTCTGTCTGCCTTCCTGAGTTAGATTGTGTTTATTCTGTGTGAGTCTGAGCAGTGTATGAGCCTCTATTTTTTGGGCTTCAATTTAGCTATGAATATTTGTGGGGTTTTTTTGTGTGTGATGTAAGTCAACGATACATAACAGCCTATCAGTATCAACTCGGCACAAACACGGAACCACCATCCAAGTCATGTTTCATGCCTATGGGGCTCTGCTCAGGTGCTCCACTATCAGGCTCTTTAAAGTTGATTTGTGGAGCTTCTGAAGCTGAAGGAATTTTTACGGGATCTCTGGAATTTTAGGTTAGCCTTCCAGTGGGGGCAGACTTTTATTCCTGAGCTGTAATTTTTTTTCTTGTTACATAGTGGGAGGTTCTGGGCAGACCTTGTGAGGTGGAACTTTCCCGACTGAGCGTTGTGATTGGTGTAACATGAGGTTCAGTTGGTATTGGGCTTTAAAAAGCTGACTAACTAGCAGTCAGTTTCTCCAGATTGTTTTATACCAGCGGTGTGACAAAGGTTCAGTGACATGTTCATAAACAATTAATTTGAATAACTAAATGTATGCTCTTAGGCATCTGGCTTGCTGTTCATGATAAATTTACTTTCATCAATGCAACACCATAGCAGCTGAGGTTTCAGTCTGTACTCAAACACATTGGTTTCTTGGACAGCCTCATATCCAGATGCAGGAATTCTGAATTTTTCCCTGCGGTGTCCTTGGAACCACAAAAGAAAAAGGACTGTGTGTGTCTGCATATTCATGCATATTTGTTTATGTATGTTTGTATATGTGTGTATATATCACATCAGAGGAGGGAGGCATGGGGACCTCATTCTAGGCCAGTGGTCTTTGTAGTGCAATGAGCCCATGGCTGCCGGGAGTGTGAGCTGGCAGTGAAGTAGGGGGAGGGGGATGAAGGTAGCAGCAGAGGAAGAAAGCTCCACATCAGCACACACATGCCTTCTGTTCTCTGGGTTTTCATCCCCTCTCTATGGAACCAGGTTGTTCAACGTCAATCAGATACATCACCAATGAGAAGATACGCAGCTTCAGCTACTTAGCATGATTTCATGCCTGTTTGTTTGACAATATGTAAATGCTTGTGTACATATTCTAACATTAAATCCGAGAATTAAATCAGCCTCAAATATGTAAGAAATTACAAAATGTTCTTCATGTGCACTCTGCAGTGTTCCCTTTTAATTTACTTTCTCTTTCTTATTTATCTTGCTTTTTTAAATTCAGGTTTCTTATTGTATTTTATTGCCTGTTTTAGTCCCTTTTTCTCCCAAGTTTATTTATTTATTTCCTTTTTTCTTTCTCTGCTGTCCGTAATCAATAGCTGCTGTCTCACTATCATGCCGGCGTGAGCCAAGGCTATCTCTGGACTATCCGAGGCTTGTAGCCTAGGGCTTTAAGCTTCAAGCCAAAGGTCTGTGATTGTGTTTCTCTTATCGTGCCACAGCCTGACCGGTTCCATGCCCATAACATGCGCAGGAACAGATGTTTCCAGTGACGTGCATTGCAGTTTACTAGATTGTCTGCCACCATTTACAGGAAATACTCATAACAGCAAACCAAATGTGTTCAACAATTTGCATAAAGTATTCAGTAGTGTAAACAAAAAGCCAAGTATTTAAACAACTATTCACACTGATAGCCCACATATAACGCAAAAGCGAATGTATACTAATCGCAGCATTATCGAGTTGTGGTCTATGGTCTAAAACTTGCATACTACCTGAAACAGAGGTGATAGGTTATTTCTTGCAAATAAGTTATACACACCTTAATTTTTATTTACTTATTTAACATTTTTTTATTATTATTTTATTGTATCTTACGTTATGTATCAACTAAAGCTGGCTCAGGTTAAAATAGTTTGTTTTGACGAACATCCGGAATTATTTTCGTTGTTTAGCTACAACAATAAATACTTTTTTTTTTTTTTTTTCATTGAGCCATCACTTACCAAAAATGTTATTATTCAGTTAATAGAAGACAAACAATGTATTTGCATTTTCCTGGATTTAACAGCAATGCAAAATCTATCCTAAAGATTAAACACCGTTGGTGTCTTGTGGTAAATTTGAGGTACTATCATCCCTAATTAGAACTTGGCAAAGCCTGACCGTGTGCGCCCGCAAGAGGTAAACTACAAGTGAGTGTGAAATGAGGGTTTGCACGTCAGCAGTCTGAGCTATCGGTTTATAGATCTGAAGTTGAATTCTGACCAGATCTGGAAACATGCTCGTTTTTAGGTTCAGTCATCATGCGGGAGGTAAGGGAGCATCAGAGCAGCTTTCCGGCTTTCTCGCGAAACTACAATCCCTAATTTAACAAGGATTAGCCAGACAGGCTCCTGGCTTTGAAGATGCATGACTTACTAACAGGTTTACGGGGCTATGTCATGAGTGCTATGAAGGCTTCTCACAGGTGGTTTATTTTGGGGAAGAAAACTTGCACTTAATTTAGATTTTTTTTGGCGTTTTTTTTTTTTTTTTTTTTTTTTTTTTTTCCACTAAACACCTACAAA
>JBCNYG010000006.1:7432089-7449414 GCA_039654305.1 Porochilus rendahli | reverse complement strand
GGCGAGCTGTCCAGGGTGTACTCTGCCCTCGCCCAGAGTCGGCTGAGATGGGCGCCAGCCTCCCCGCAACCCCAATTAGGAATGAGCGGTTCAGAAAATGATGATAAAGGCACCAGGTAAAATCATCCTTTACAGATGAACAGGTTTAGTATGTACTACACAGCAATGGTTCTGATTGGTTCGCTATCTTGATGATTAACAATTATGCACCAAAGGCAAGGTGGTTATCGCTGTATATTCTCTGAAATGGAGTTGCAGAATTGTTTCAATAGTGGAACTCCTGAGTGGAGCCCCATAGGCATGGAACATGACTTTGGTGGGTGTCCCGTGTCCATGCCTCGTGCCATGCTTCGACAAAATGGAATACAGTGTGAGTGGAGGAAGTGCACAGCAGATTAATCCAGGCTTTCGGCTGCTATGGCGTAAGGTTAGTGGTTGTTTATTGCGGGATGTCAAATATTCTGGGCAGGCCTCTTAACACTGCTCTCTCTACCAGCACCCAGACGCCAAGTCCTTCTGTCCCTTTGCCTATTTGTCACAATGTCCTGCCAGTGTGTCACATGATCTGTACACTGTGACTACAGATTGACCTATACTCTCTGTGATGATGTCACAGACAGGGGTGCTACCACCCCGGGACATTCCACCCGCAGCGCTTTACTGTGCTGTGCTGCTGTCCAAATAGTATTGCGATTTATTATCTCATTCTTTTCTCCATATCGTAGCTTTTAACTTTTTAGCTAGAAAAAAGATAAGCGCTGTAGCAGGAATGGATGATGTAGTTCAGTGCCAGGGGTAGGGCAGGGCCCTTGAAACATGGTGCCCCGTGTTTCAACATGAAATACAGCGTGTGACAATAAGTGTATTTCACTTTCTCAGCTGAGTAAGAAATATTTCATTGTTTATTTTTAAATAAGTGTAAGTGCTTAAGTGTCTGCTAACTAACGTGACCTGTGCACATCTCTGTGTTAATCCTTATAACACAGCATGGATTTATATGTATTCAGACCACAGTATAACAGACCACGTTTATTCATCACTAATTTCAGTATTCTTTGCTTCTGGTTGATTGAATAATAAAAATAAACTTAACTTTCCATTTATATTGTCCTAATTTAATATACAGCAAAGATATCAAAAGAAAACCCAAACGAACTTTGAGCATGCTGTTTAGAAAGTCTCGGAGTGAAAATTATATCATTAGTGGTTGTGAAAACACATACTGAGTTTTACTGGTATTACTTCGTAATGCTGTTCATACCTAAAGAAATATTATGAGCAGTGTACTGAATGAACTGTCATTTTGCTGGTGTTGGAAATGTTTCCTGTCCTCCTGCCAACCCAAGCTCGCTCTTGCCACACTACCCTGACTACAGTATGCTCATACCAATGCCTTACTATATACCATAACAGAGACCTTTTCTTCATTACTGACATTAAGGAAGTGAGTACTGATGCTGAGGGGGACCCTGTGTACCCGTTATAATAAAACGTAGCATGTTTGTGCATATATCACTATCGAGCTGTGTCTGTTTTGCAACATCACAAATGGTGCTCATCTTAGCACATGCCGAAAGACATTATCACAGGAGAATGAATGAACTTCATTTAAAGAAGGTAGGAGAGTATTAGAAAATATACGCCAGTTTATCTTTTCACTATGGCTTCGAGCTGATAATATAAGGATGTATAATTTTATAGAAATTGAATGAGTTTCAAATTTATACCTAATCTTTTATATACTATGAATATAGGGGCAACATGGTGGCGTAGAGGTTCCAGTGTCCGCGTCAGAGCAAAAAGGCCCTGAGCTTGGCAACGTTTCTGTGTGGCAAATTTGCATGTTCCCCCGTGGTTGTGTTTCCTCCGGGTACTCCAGTTTCTTTCCACAGTCCGTAGACGTGCACATTATGCGAAATGATTGTTCCAAATTTTCCCTAGGTGCGAGTGTAAATGGTTGGTTGTGTGTATGTTGGCCTTACGATAGTCTGGCGAGCTGTTTAGGGTGTACCCTGCCTTCGCAAAGTGTCGGCTGAGTTAGGCTCCAGCCTCCCTGCAACCCTAGTAAAATGAATTGCAGCAAAACAGTGAGTCTTTGTGAGACTTTAAATGTACAGGATTTTTAGTTCTTTTGAAGGGTACCTATGGTGAATTAGTGTTACTAGCTGTTTAAAACGATCACGTATAACATCAGCGGTTCCTTCCGGCAGCATCAGTCCATGGCCATCCAAGTGCATGCGAGAGTTACGACTGTAGGCATGCTCCGAGACTCATTGCCTTTCTCATTGGCTGTTCCAGCCTGGTAGTGAAAAGAACTTGTTGGATTGGCTGGGGTATGTCACTAACCCATGTAGCAAAACACATTATTGGCCAGTGCAAACAACTAGCTGCACAAACAACTAGAGCTAGAACTGGGAATCGTGGAAAACATTTCTTTTTGTTCCTAAACCTGACAACAGGAAAGCAGAGTCGCCAAAACATTAGCTGCACAAGCCGCATTCTCATCCTCAGAGTCACTAGAATGTGATGTTTCACGGTCTCCACTTAAGATGTCAACAACGCCCAACATGTTGACGTCACTTCCGAGGGTAAAAACACCTGCTGAGCCGCTAACACCTGCAGTTCAGCCCCAGCTAGTAATTCATGGGATGAAATTACCCAGTTTTGTGCTTTTTATTATTATGTATGTTAAAATAAGCGTCTATATCACCTAAATATATTACATACTCACAAATTATGCTGTAAGGATAACCAGCACTGGTACTCATTAAGCGAAAGTGCATAAGTCTGATCATATGTCTTATTTACTATAATGTTCATGTTTTAAATTAAAAAAAAAAGAAAAAAATTTTGAAAGACTTGTTGTTTACCAGCATTCCAGACTTTCGTTTTGGCATCTGTCTAGAGTAAACAGAGCCATGGGAAGTTTTTATGGCTCCATGGTTAAATTACTTTCTTTTTCTCATCTCCGACATGAGCTACAATGTGGAAATAGTTAAAGTTGTTCAATGTAAAATGAAACTCAGCAGTCCAGGGTTCTCTCTCTCTCTTTTCATTAGTTTGATTGTTCATGCTTTCTTATAAGCCGTGTCCCATGGATGGATGTCAGTGTACTATACTCAGGCCACTTGCCTTTCTTAGATCACAGATCCTGGCTCTTTTAGCCTCCGGATGCTGGTGCACTAATGACTCGATGGTCTGATAAATGAGGAGTGAGAGAAGACTGGTGCTATATGGTTCTTATCTCCAGGGAGCTGCTCGAGCTTTATAGTAGCGCTGGAGTGGAGCCCCAGGCCACCTGATCATATCACCTTCCAAATCAAGTGCTGCTAAATGAGAGTGGAAGTGTGTCTTAGACACGGCCAGTGGGGGATCAGGCACTGGTGAGGTTTATGTCTGAGATCTGGTGTCTTTGCAATTGTGTGCAATTATGGAGACTGTGTTAAAGCCTGATGCACACCTGCCTCTTAGATCTCAAGAGGAAACACAGTTGTTGCTGGGAGACAGACTTTAGGATGTGAGAGGGTCAGTATTACCGCGTTTCAAATTGCATACTTCCTTTAGGGTACTTCTATGGTGTATACTATGTTCTGGCATGTGCAGTGCGCAGATTCTGACAGGGAAGTGTTGTCAAGTTGAGGTCATTTTTTGAAGACAAAGCATGTCATGATGAAGTATTGTTTGCTTTCTTAACCCACCGCTTGAAGTAGGTATTTATTCAGAGCCTCATTTGCACATGGAGCTTAAATCTGCAATGGAAGAGAAAATGGATAGAAAAATGCTCTCAGTATCTTGCTGTGTGTCTGTTGCTCCAGCATCCTCTTCCTCCTCCTCCTCCTCCTCCCTTCTGATGTTCAGTTCAAAGCGTTTTGCAAATGAATTATTTTTTTTATCTATCCCATTTGCCTAGCTCCCTCCTCATAAAAAGTGTGTTGAAGGAGAATTCTAATGACGAGAGCCTGGTGGGAATTAAATGTCTGAAGTTCAAAGCACTTTGCACATCACAGCAGCCGTCAATCACGAGGTGGCGAGGGCGACGGGGGGGTCGGCTTTGGAGGACGAGAGTGTGAAACGAATGAAATAGGTCGAAAGGAAGGATCAGGATGATTTCAGAAGGAGGTGTTCATTTCAGGTGGAAGTGCAGGACACACAAGTAATGAAGACGGCTGAAAAGGTTTTGGCTTCAGGATTAGGGGAGATCTGGGTTGCACAGAGTAAAAGTCAGTGCTAAAGTCTCAAGTCGAGATTTGATGAGTAGCACGTTTGGGGAGCAGCTGTGAAACTCTTTCTCTCTCTGTGTCTATCTCTCTCTCTCTCTCTGTCTCTCTCTGTGTCTATCTTTCTCTCTCTCTCTCTCTCTCTCTCTCTCTCTCTCCCTCCCTCCCACAGGCGTATGGATCCAGCGTGGTGTGAATAAACGTTCTCGTCCCCAGCTGTGATGGTTCCATAAAAAAGGATTTATGTTACAATCTTAGTTTGTATCTGCTTGAAGGCTGGTGACTGATTTTATCCAGCTGAGAAACATCTCTGTCTTAAAGAAATATGCTCTGCTTGTTGTCCTATCATACATAAATTATACCCAGAGATGCCAGAAATGCCTCTGCGTATTCGAGCAGTTAACCAATCATGCAGCACTATCACATTTCATAGGTTTAAACAGATACAAGAAGAACAAGCACTTTACTTAATGGTCATCAGGGTCAAAAGTACATAGAAAAGATCACCTGGCCTTCGTGTCAGTGTATTTTATTTAATGGCTTGAAACAATTAACAATTTTTAGAGGAAGGTAGAGTAGAATTTACCATCACTCAGCAGCGGTTGTAATACTATCATGAGAAATGTCACCACAGCGTTCCCATGTGTACACATATGAACGGATGGACAGATGCACACAATTTTCAACCCCAAAAAAATTAGATTGATGCTACACCAATTTCTCTTAAGAATGGTGCGCGCAGCACCGCTATTACGATTTGATACAAACCATGATAGAACATGGGAATCGTAGGAGAGCGTAACAGAACCTAACAGAGCATATGAGACCTTGATGCTCCACTGAAGGGGATCTTGATGAACCTGGAAGCACAATTCCTTCAAGTGTCTTCTCTTGTATGCACCCTGCCCCCTTTTTAAACCCCAAACATTTTTTAAGCGTGGTCATAAATTGTGTAGGTCCACACTTTTTTTGAATCATGGAGATCGAGGACATTGTGGCTCCAGTGTAAACAGAAATATCTGATGGTTGCTTCATCTATCACTTTCCGCCCTGTTGGTTTGGGAGGAGCGACACTCCCAAATAAAGAAAGAAAGAAAAGAAGAAATATTGTGATTCAGAAGATTTATATTTGATATACTGTGATTTTTTTCTTGAGAGGTTTTTGACCAAATCCAGGTTGCTGTTTCTTCCTCTATCCGCTCGGAGTTTAGTGTCTATTTTGAGCTCAGCTTTTACAAGAAGTCCGAATAATTATTGAAGTAAAACACTTTCCAGTGCTTTTAAGATTCGACCGTTTATTTGGGGTTTAATTTTGCTAGATGTCTACTGAGGATTTATTTATTCTGTTTGCAGCTTCGATGGAAATTTTAACACAAACGTGTCAAAAACCATCAGCTGTGATCGACTGTCACCCAACGTCAACAGCCGAGCTTTCAACCCTGGACGAGACCTCAATTCGGGTGAGTACAACAGCACGTACACACTCAAACACAAAAAACGAATGATGTGCTTATTTCCACCTGGCCACCAGCTGCTATGGCAACAGTTCTAAAGAGAATACCTAACCTCAGATTTTAGGGAGAAGGTTATTTTGGGTTTTTGGTTTTTCTTGAGTGTTTTTTAGGTTTTTTTAATGCATTTTTGCTGTATTGTGTGTTTAGTTTTACCATTTACTGTGTGTGTGTTGTTTTGCTGTTGTATGTGCAGGGTTTTGGCATTTTATGTTGTATGTGTTTTGATTTATTTATTTATTTAGCATTTTTGATGTTCTGTGAATTTTGTGTGCTTGGTTTTGATGATGTGTTTTGCACGTGTGTATTGTTTTTAAAGGGTGTCTGTGCACGTGCTTGTTTTTTATGTTGTGTTTTAGATTTTTTTGGTTTGTGTGTGTGTGTGTGTGTGTGTGTGTTTGGTCATGTGTTGGAGTTTTGCAGTTGTATTATTCTTTTGCTTTTTTTTTATTTGCTGTCATGTTTTTGGTTTGTTAATCTTTTTTGTTTGCTTTTTACTTTGAGTTCACATATTTCTAAAAAGGCTCACAATATTATTATAAACTAAAAAAAAAAAAAACCCAAGCATGACAAAACTACACTGTCTCTGGCATACAATTAAGGGAAAACCCTGCTGTAAAACAAACAAACAAAACAAAAAAAAAAACCACCGTTTTAATGTGTGTGATATATTTAAGTGAATATTCCCTTCAGCGGCATTGCTCTTTGCTTTATGTTTATTTAAAGCAAATCTTTAAAAATAGTTCTGCCACCAGTTGTTCCTTCTGCACTAATCCGTTCAGCTTCTGATGCATTCTTGCTCCCTTCAGGGCCGATTAGCCCAATTCATCTCGATTCACAAAGCTTGTTTTTCTAAAGCAATCAAGATGCTGCATTCACCCTCCGTTGCTTTTTGGATGATGGCAGTGTGAGGAGCAGACAGGAGAGATGCAGCCTTCTGAGGGACTCTCTCACGTGTTGTCTCCTCTCTCATCACCCTCCTCCCTTCTTTTCTTGGCTCCTCCTTGCCTCTCGATATGTTTATTCCTCCGGAGTGCTTTAACATACTTCGGGCTGTCATGCCAGAGTGTCACTTTTCAGATGAAGTGAGGCTCAGGACTCACTTAACCAGAGTGTGAGTAAGTGAGGAGATAAATGAGGTGATGTCAGAGACGATATAGAGGAATAGATCAGAAAGTGGGTGAAAGAGTGCTTACAAAGAGGAGGATGGGAAACATTCGAATACTGTGTAGCTAACTCCTTTAAACAAGCATTGGGAGAATTGGATATGATTTTAATATGCACTTATTGGTAATACTATGTTTAAAAGAGGTTTAGGATTTATTAAATAAATACTTCAGGGTAAATTGTTTATACGAACTCATAAGATTTTGGAGGTCAAGGTCACTGCGGCCTTATTTTACAGAAGCATTTAACTGCCAGGCTAACTGCTCTAGTCTAAACTACAATCTGACTGATATAAAGGCAATCCTACGTGATTTTTGATTGATTTAGGGCGTTAGACCTATTGGAAAGTTCCTGTCTATATAAATGTAATGACTGCAGACAGACATAAACAGAATTTCCTTCAGAATCAAAAACTGGTGCCCAAAAGCACATGAAAGGTAATACGCTATATGTTTGAACGTACACTCATGGTGCTCTGGTGTTGAAAATCAGTGGAGGCAAAAAGTGCATTTTCTATTTAGCAATATAAACTCCCATCTTATCAGAACGAAAAACCTCTACTAGCAGAGAACGTTTCAGGAAATAAAAAGAAGCAGTGTGCCTAAGTCGCCTAGAGGAAATGAAGGCCCTTTCCTTATGGATTGGGGGTTTTTAGCTTCTCTAAACTCTTGAGTGGAGGATCAAGTGTTGTGGAGCCATGAATGTATACAGTGCTTCAAACTGTCAGCATTTGCCAAAGTTCCTGTTTATATGGTTTGTCCTGATTAATGGTGCAGGGTGCTGGTGGATATGTCTGGCCTTCTCTTTCCTTTTAAAAGCTCACGTTAAAGGCACTCAGAATTATAATACCTGTTTAATACCAAATAACAATCCAAGTGGCAATGTAGATTAGGGGTTTTTTTGTTTAGTTTTTTTTTTTTTAATAAACATCTTTCTCTTTTTTAAAAGCTCTTCAAATTTGTGCTTTAGAATTTTTGCCCTCAGTGGGAAAAAATTTGTTAAAAAATACAGGGAAAGGGATGTTATAACTGATTCATGTATGTTATATATTACACCAGCACTCACCGATCGTTTAATCGCAATGAAAAACTCAGAAATGTACAGGTTATTATACAGTTTTAAGCACTGCCTAAAAGCAGAACTGCTCATGAGATGTTTGAGAGTCATTTCTTTTTTTATTCTGCTGATGTTTTAAAAGTTTAAGCCACGTTTAAGACACTTTAAGCCAAGTGTTCAGAAAATTCAGGTTACACATTACCAAAAATACGCTAAAATAATTGTTGTTTGGAGGTTGTTTCTGTTTATTTAAAAAAAAGGTGAATGTCTTAAAAACCAAAAACTGTTTTAGTATACATTCCTGAATGTCAGCATGTCCTGGATGTCAAGAATCTTCCCAAGAGTAAATGGCCAATCAGAATGACGATGCATAATGGCCAGTCAGTGACGTGATACATAATGTCTAGTCAGCATAGTGATGCATAACAGCCAATCAGTATCAAGCTACATAACAGCCAATCAGCATCGCAATGCATAATGCCCAAAAGGTTTCACAATGCATAACAGCCAATCAGCACTGTGATACATAAAAGCAAATCAGCATGGCAATGCATAGCAGCCAATCAGCATGGCAATGCATAACAGCCAATCAGCACCACAGTGCACAATGGGCAATCCGTATTGCTATGCATAACAGCAAATCAGGATCATAATGCGGAACATCCAGTAGGCATTGTGATCCATACACACACCGAACAGAGGGATGGACGTTCACTCCTTGCAAATCAAACACATGGTTTCTTAAATATGCGTCTCAGAACATGCATGATAAAATTGATGCTGTGTTTTTTTTTTTTTTATGTAGCATTACACTTTTCCTGGCAGTTATTAGCAAACCTGTATATCATGACACATACTGTTGTTACTGTAATTTGAATTCTTTTTTACTGTCATGCAATCCCTAAGGTGGACATGAGCAAAAGTTTGAATCGAATCGTCTACAGTGCCTGTATGACCTCTACAACAGGTGACTCAAAACCTCTGTGTGTCACTCATTAAAAAATAATTTTCGAAGCACTGACCTCATGAAGCCGTAAAGGACTGTATTCATAATGATTAGTGCAACTTTCCGAAAAATATTTCCTTGTGCCTCACCCCATTATGGTCCTTTAACAGGCTCCTTTCCTCATGTTCTTGTGAAAGTGTACCACGTGCATCTCTGAAACCCGTAGTCCAGTAAATAAGTAACTTGGATTGAACCTGAAGCTGTTATATTATGAGTGTTATCCAGGAGTAGAGGGTCATTTAGCACTTGTCCCTCATTCTGTCTTTCTTATTCCAGCTTGCTTGTGCAGATTAAGTAAACACTTATATCAGAGTGAGTGATGTGATTGGGTTGTTTGGATAGGACGCTCTTTTCTGTTTGAATCTGGGCTCAGGGCCTGACAGACCAGAGGCATGTCCAAGCAAAACACACCCGGGCTGCCTCGTCACACTACGTTAACACTGCAGCATTACTGAGTGCCAAGTGCGCAGTGCTATAGTGGTCTGGGTGATGGGCGTTGCAGCTGACTTCTGGGTACTGTTTGGATAATGTTTGGTTTTGTTTTGGAAGGGAAAAGAAAAGAGCACTTCCTGGAAGAATTTGACTTTCTAGTGAAGAAAAGGTTTAAAACAACTTTTAACAAAAAATTTGATCGGATCTTTATTAACATCTTAGCTCAATTGGATTGTTTTCTTTTAGCTTTTAAATTTTTTATTTATTTATTTATTTTTTTGCAATGACCTGCATGCACGGTCTACAGATATAATTTTTTCAGATGAGACCAAAATTCAAGAGATGTTCCAGTGATAACGATTTGTCATGTATAATATATAGAATTTATGAACATGCACTATATGAATACAGAGGCAGCGTGGCCTAAAGGTTACAGAAGCAAGTTTGGGACAATAAGGTTGCTGATTCGAATCCCAAGCCACCGGGGGGGGGCAAAACATTTATTTTAAATATATATTGCTGCTGTAGAAAATCGACAGCTACTAACCGTCGTGTCCTTCTTCCTTTGTCTCTGTCTTGTGCGTGTTTTAGTGTTGGCCGACAACCTGAAGTCGAACCCAGGCATCAAGTGGCAGTACTTCAGCTCCGAGGAGGGCATCTTCACGGTGTTTCCTGCTCACAAGTTTCACTGCAAAAGCACATATGAGCACAGGAGCAGGTGCAGAAACCCACACACGCGCACATACGCAGACCCTCGCATGACCACACTGACCCAGTGAAAGGCAGAGAGTACATTTACCTATCAACAGATCTCAGGGAAAAGCCACTTACATTTGGAAAAAAGGCCTCTTTGAAACATGTTGAAGTGCCAGGAGCCTTATATCGCTCTCGCACAGGCTTCCTTCAGCGCGGAATGCGAAGTCTCAGGCTTTATTTGTTTTGCATTTAGACCACTTAACTGAACGAAACCTTAGACAAATGCTCTCCATATGCTTGAATAATCACTTGGCTCACGTCATGCTTTCCGCTCATAAAAACACTTTCCCCTTCATTTCAGAAGATTTTCCAGAATAATTGTATAGTTTTTAGCAACATTGCCCAGATTAAGAACTATAAGTTCAAAGAGAGTCGAAAACCACACCGCATTGGTATTTTTTCTCTTTTTTTACATCCCAGCATATTATTCATCAAATTATCTGTAAGCATGGTATTCAGTAACTACACTAAGACTGATAGCAAAGGTCTATGGTTGTGAAAGTGGGAATTGGGAGGTCTGGGACACCAACAGTTCCTAAGAGTATGTCTGGTTTAAGAGGAGTTCCACAGATGAGCGTGAGGTCAGTACAGGTTTAAAATATTCATCAGTCTGATGATACAGAGAAAAAAAAATACCACTTAATAACCAAGCGTGAGGTCAGTACAGTGAAATTCCAGACTGAGGCTTTGATGTATTGACCAAGTGATAGCAAAGCATCAAGATTTGAGTCCTGAAATTTCCCTGTATTCACAGACCTCACGATTTCAATACATCGTTTATTATATTGCACTTTCGTAACAACCAATCCTTCTTAATAAGGCAAAATCGGGAAAAAATGGAAGCGAAAGTTGAGGCCTACATTTAGGGTGGATGTGCAGTTTTTGTTTGAATTACGGCTGAGCTCATCAAACCAAAATTTGGTTTTGCTTGCATGAACTACACAACTCTGTGTTCTCAGCTTTTGGGATTTAAGAGGTTTCCTCTGGGTACTCCGGTTTCCTCCCACAGTCCAAAGTCATGTACTTTAGGCTAATTGACTATTCCAAATTGCCGCTGTAAATGTGGGTGTGAATGGTTGTGTGTTGGCCCTGATGTGGCCTGGTGAGCTGTTCGGGTCTACCGCGCCTTCGCCCAGTGTCTGCTGAGATCCCGCACCACTCACAGGAGGAAGTGGTTTACCAAATGATGATGAGTGAAGTTAGTAATGTTACTATTTTAAATGAGAAGCAGAAACAAAAAAGACTTTATTTGAAGTTTGTGTTTTGGCCAAGTGCTGGCAGGCCCAAAAAAAAAGTTAGCGACTGGTCCGTGCTGGGAAATTTTCGAATGCTCAACAGCCAATAATGGGTATACAGCATGGGAGCACAGTAGTGCAGATGGGTAGAGATGGATAGAGTTTTCGCACTTGTAGCTTTGGGGTCTCGGGTTTAACCCTGAGCTTAGGTTTCTCTCCCAGTGGAGTTTCACATGGTCTTTGTATTCTTTTTTTGGTTTCTTGTAGGTTCTCCAGTTTCCAAAAACTTTTGTGACTTTGGCATTGGTGACAAAAAATTACCATGGAAATGTCTATTTTTGGTGTCCCAAAATGAGTTGCTGACTGGTTCTAGGGTGTATTTCTGCCTCACATGCAATGTTCCAGGGATAGGCATCAGGCCTACAATGAACCTGAACAGGATAACATGCTTGCTGAAGTGGCTGCATTCTGTCTGCAAAAAACAAAACAAAACAAAACAAAACGCATGAATAATAATCCAAATGGATGTTTTGGACGTAAAGCCATCAGCCATGGAACTGAACAATGCTAAGAAAAAACAAATGATGGCCACTGTATTCATGCTGGAATTGACTCTCATTTGACTATGTCATCAAGATCAGGCAGGTTTAGGGTTCTTGCATCAAATGCAGGTGGGAGTCAAAAAGCTCAACATCAATATTTCTGACAAGACTCTGGTGAAAAGGTATCGATAAAAGTGCTTTCATCATCATTCACCTTAAAATGATCTGCTGAATAAATGGTGTAGTTCAGTGGATTTAATAACTCCAAGCTGCTGTGACAGGAAAGTGATGGAAAGTGAGTCACATGGCAGAACGGAACATAAGTCACCTGGAGTTTATTACGATATTACAGCACAGAGAAAGTCGACAGTTCAGACAACCCAAACAAGCACAGTCACGTCTTCATGAACACACTGTTTAAAAATAAAGGTGACCAAATAAGGGTCTATTTTTGTGATGCCAGCCAAGAAATAATATTTATAGCATCCATAAAAACCTTTTTTTTATGCACTCTTTCCACCTGTATGAACCAGGTGCTAATTCTGGCTAGGTTCTAGTTCTAGTTCGAAGTTGGTTCAAACAGGGAAACTTATAAGAACTGCTTTGCTTTTTCACTAGCTTCAGAGTCACCAAGGCGAAGAGACTTATAATTTCATCACTGGGTACAGAGGTGTAGGTCTCCGCTTTTCCAGCCTGGTATGACTGTGTGGGGATTATAATTGTGTAACTAGGACAGCAATGGAGGAGTGCGTTGTTGTTGTTCTTCTCTTCCTGCTTCTTCTCTTTGTCCTGCTTTTTCTCTTTCTCCTCCTCCTCCTTCGTCTTCTCTTTCTCCTCCTTTTTCTTTCTTCTTCTCTTTCTTCTTTTTATTTTTCTTCTCTTTCTTCTCCTTCTCTTTCTTGTTCCTTCTTCTCTTTCCTCTTTTTCTTCTTCTTAGGCTGAGATAGGCTCCAGCCTCCACATTACATCAGGTGAAATGTCCACACAGTCACTAACACAATCTAATTAAATGTGTTTCAGATTTCCACCTCCGTCCTTTTGTAATAAACAGAGTAATGTACAGCAGGTCCACTGAGATTTTCTGGCTTGTGTGGCAGGATCAGGGTTTGATTCTTAGGCACTAGTAAAGTTTATTCAGTGGTTTTATCTGCTGTGTGCATTTGGCTGGTATGCAGGGTTTACCGCAGTAAAGGCCACAAGAAAGGATGTGTGGGATTTTTACGCTTTTCCAGCTCTTCAGTCATATTCTCTGGTCATCCTTTGTTTCCCACTCACTTTGAGGAGTGCATTGTGTTGTCTGAATGAATAACGAGCTTTTTTGGGGAGAACTTGGACACAGACAACAATCTTCAGTACATTCTCATGCATTAAAATCACCTCCTATGTAGGGGCACTAAACCTACCTTTGTGTGTTTGGATCATTTTCAGTTGTTTTTTTTTTTAATTGGGTGTTTGCCGAGATCTCCCCCAACTCTCTCCCTCTCTTTCTCTAACACTTACACACACACACACACACACACACACACACACACAAAACTGAGATTAGTTCTCCAGGCCAGATTAAGTTTTCAAGTAGTTCTATTCTCTCTCTATCTCTTTCCCTTTATCTGTGTCTCTCTCTCTGCCTCTCTATCTCTTTCTCTGTCTCTCTCCTTGATCTACCTGAAATCCTCAGCTATCCAAAGGATTGTTCTGAATACTCTGAGATTGGCTTTCAGTTGTACGAAGGTTTTAAACCTTGTTGTGTGTGTTTTTGTCAGGCCCGTGTATGTGACTGCAGTGAGGCCTCAGTCAAAGCATGTGGTGGTGCTTATTGACCACGGTGCTTCCGTCAGTGAGACGCAACTCCAGATCGCTCGCGACGCCGCCCTCGTCATCCTCAACTCAATTGACGAGCATGATAAGGTGTGAAAACACACACACACGAATATACGGATCACAGTCTTCATTTGTTGTCTTTTTAAAAACAGGATAGTTTAAATACATAGTAATATTATTATGAAAATGGTATGTGAACATACAGTGTCCTTCTGCACTCCAAATAACTAGCTAGTCAGCTGGATAAACCATGCATGTAATTTAGCCTTGATTTTCTACATATGGATTGCAGTATCATCATAACTTGTCCAGATATGACTTATACCACAAAAGGTAACCATGATGGCACCACCCTTTCAAACTCGGCTCATAAATGTGGGTCTAAAACTTTGTCTGATAATCTGCGCATCAGATATTTAATGTTAGAATTTAGTATTTATCCTACTGTGTGTATGTATGTACTGTATATATGTGTATATGTGTGTATGTATTTATAATATATAAAAATGTGTGTATATGTGTTTATTTCTTTATTTATTTAGTTTTTATTAGTATTTTATATTTTAGCTTAATTTTACATGAAATATTTGTTTATGTGCAATATTAAGGGGTTACAGTAGTGATGTTTTTTGTTTATTGTAGTAGAAAACTTGTCCGTCTGAACTCCTTAAATTGTCCTTAAATTTTCTTTATTCTCCTAACCTGAGCTTGAAGACCTGTGTTTATCGTCCTGTGCAGATCTCGTTGTTAACAGTGGCTGACGCTGTTCGCTCCTGCTCCTTGGACCAGTGCTACAAGAGCTTCCTGTCTCCTGCTACCAGTGAGACCAAGCGCAAGATGAGCATGTTCATTAACAGCATTAAGTCATCAGAGAGTGCTACCCAGCATGCCATGGGCTTTCAGAAAGCCTTTCAGCTTCTGAGGAACACCAGCAGCATGGGCAGACCCCACAGCAGTAAGACTCCTGAGACAGTGAGAATCAAGAACCGGAAAAGAACCCCAAGCTTTAGTAACTCTCTCTCTCTCTCTCTCTCTCTCTCTCTCTCTCTCTCTTTCAGAGACTGATATGGTGATAATCTACCTGTCATCGGGCGTCACCTCTCGAGACTCCTCAGAACATGAGAAGAGAGCCACTCTAAACATGGTTAAAGAGGAGAACCGGCACCTTAACAACTCCGTAATGATCCTCACCTATGCTCTTATCAACGGTAACCCACCCGCCAGCCCTTCCTTCTCCTCCATCATGACTTGTAGCTTTTAGAAGCACATTTGTCTCAGTCACTACTCAGCTTTGATGTGTATTTGTGTATGCATGCATATACATGCGTTTAGTTCTATGTAATGTTTCTCTCCATCCTCAGCCTTTCATCTCGCCAGGCCTGTATCTGGGTGTATATATAAGAAAGCCCTCTCCTTTGTCTTCCTCACCTGGTGCTCTCTGTGCATGCATTAGCCTGTTATTAACATACATTATCTGGGCATGAGGAGAATTAAAATGCAGGACGTCTGAAGGAAGAAAGAGAAAATCAGCGGAACACATCAAAGGGCACTCTGGGACATAAAAGTGCACAGAGGGCTTTTGTGTCTAGGATGACTGAAATATGATTGGACTTGATTAGCATGGCAATGTCTGAAGAGTAGAATTGACATGCAGCCCATGTTTCACTCCATATCCAATTCATTTATTTGCATTAAACACCATTGATTCAAAATCCCCCAACATCCAGCTCTAGGCCATGGGCCTTGAGAACAGTTCTTTTGCCATGGATGCAGGTCTCAGTCTCAAATTAATTAACTGTAGTCATGGTATGATGGTGTGATAGGTAGCAGAATGAGAAGTATAAACACCTCAGGGGATTTCAGAGCTCTTAAAAAGTTTTCATGTCTGAAATTGTTCACACACTGTTTCTTATCCCCTGCCAACCCCCCCCCCCTCCCCCTCCCCCCCGTCTGTTCCGTGCATTTGCTGTGCGGTTACTGATCATCAAGGTGCTGCAGGACCTTCCTATTTTATACACAAGTTCACCTAAACACCCACATCACACACAGCCTTTGCTGTGCAATTACTGAAATTGACCGAGGGCATTAATATTTGAAATTAATTTCCATCTCAACACCCTCTGACATGAGTTTAGGGGCCCATGACCTTGACCTACTTTTTCAAGGTCAAATTGAATTCACTTTGTTCAAATTGGCCTTAGCCGTGGAGTCACTAACCAACAATTTGCTGCTACGTTGGCAGTGGGATATGGAGCCATATGTTTATATATTTAGCGGTAGCAGTTACAGCAATACAAGAACTGAATTATTTAGCTAACTTTTAGCAATCAGACCTAATGGAAATAAAAAGCGATTTACTGAAGGGGGAAAATCATGATGCTGATGATTTGTTTTTTAATAAAGCATGAAATGTTTCTTGCACACAGAGGGAGTAACCGGGCTGAAGGAGCTGGCGTTTATGCGTGACCTTGCGGAGCAGAACTCTGCGAAATACAGTGGTTCGGATCGCACCACTCTTCCTGTAGTGAAGGGCAGCATGATGGTGCTGAATCAGCTCAGTAACCTCGAGAACAGCGTCGGCCGTTTCTATATCAACCTTCCCAATCGAATGATCGATGTGGCCTCCTTCAGTCTGCCTTATGCTGATCAGATGGGTGATGGTGAGTTAGGACACAACCTGTCCTCTGTGTCATAGTTAAATTGGTTAAGCTCTTAGAATTGCAACAAACACACACTGTGACTACTTTTCTCTCTTTCTGACATCGGTTCTGTCAAGCTGTTGTTGTCGTCATCCCCAGTTAAATCTTGAAATGTCCATTTCACTTATATGTCCGTCATATTTTATGTTGTGCTACATTTACTTGTTTACATATTTTACTCTATACGCTCGACCCTCGATTCTACGGACCCCGGTTAACGTATATCGGAAGCTGCGGACAAAGTCTGGGGTAGCCAAATTGTCCGGGAGGGCTCGGCTTTTGATAAGGGTAGGCGTTAGTTGACGCGCCCATCAGTGCGTCAGTTTGTTTATCGCAGTCAGCAGTACACCATTCTTTCCTTGTTATTCCACACCTTTTTTGTGGTGGATTTACATTGGGTTTACATTTACATTGGATAATATAGTTGTTTAAACATGTGTAGCATTTTTCCGTAATTAAATTTTTGCTATTACTCACTTCTGAACCCGTCTTCTCAGAAGCTACGGACAATCGGCAAACCCGGATAGGTGCTCTCCTCTTAATGTACGTTAAATCGAGGGTCAAGTGTATTGTTCTGCGGCTGTATGTACAGTGACCTATCAAAAGTAAATATGCACAATCATTTTTAAAAGATTTAAAAGATTTAGTATCCATATTGTTGATTCACTTTACAACAGGGATTCATTTCAACAGTCCACTTCACATTCCTGAGACACCTGTCAGAGAGTCCAGGTCGACCTGAGTAGGATGCTGTTGATTTCTTGCCATCAGACTGACCCACAATACACCAGCTTTAAAAATCAGACAAATTTTTTTGCTATTTCGCTCCTGGTGTTCGCTGCATGTGATGGATATATATACACACACACACACACACACACACACA
>JBCNYG010000006.1:7377651-7391005 GCA_039654305.1 Porochilus rendahli | reverse complement strand
CCACCTCTCTGCCCAAGTTCTCAGGTTTGTAGAGTGGCATGCTTTCTTTCTTTCTTTTTTTCTTTCTCTCTCTCTCTCTCTCTCTCTCTCTCTCTCTCTCTTTCTCTCTCTCTCTCTCTTTCTCTCTCTCTCTTTCTCTCTCTCTCTCTTTCTTTCTTTCTTTCTATCTTTCTTTCTCTCTCTTTCTCTCTCTCTCTGTCTTTCTGTCTTTCTTTCTTTCTATTTTAAGGTAATTAAGGTATACAGGTGGCCAAATATGTAGCACTGAATGTAGGACTAAAGTAATATTCTTGGCTCCAAATCAAACCTGTTCCGTTATTTCAAATAATGTTTATAATTCAAATAATGTTTTTGTTCTCACAAGTTTATATTTGTTAACTAAGTAAGATATTCAGCTGTGGTACATGGAGTACTTGACTATTTCTTAGCCCTTAAGATACATTCAGGAGAATCATATTGTTTGGAGCATTGTTAATTATACACACTGGAAAACAGGTCAACTTTGCTGGAATTTAATCAATGGCCTTGGTTGGATTACATTCAGGTCCCTTATGTAGGAGAAAGTCAGGTTATAATTTAAAATAATGTGTCTATAATAGCATGAACTGGCTGAATTTTAAAGAAATGGAGGTTTGACATTGCCTTGGGCAAGGCACTTAACCCCCGACTGCTTCCTGCTCCTACGCCTAGTGGTTGTGTGTGTGTGTTGTGTGTGTGTTGTGTGTGTTCACTACTTGTGTGTACGGATAGGTTAAATGCAGGGGCTCACTGTTCCCTCTGCGTGCTTGTGTGTGTGTGTGTGTGTGTGTGTGTGTGTGTGTGTGTGTGTAATCACAGAGATTTATTCTAATAGTATGTTTAAGATATAGATTTGAGGGTCTTTCTCATTATGTGATATCCATGTTGTTTCTGATTGTACCACCTGGTCTTAACACCTTTGGAGTCCCAGTTTGATCCAGATCTCAAATTACTACTTACGTCAAGTTTTGCATGTTCTCCCTGTGACTGTGATTTTCCTTCATGTTCTCTGGTTTCCCAGCACATTCATTGGTTGACTGGTTACACTGTGTTGCCTCATGATGTGTGTGTATGGGGCCCTGGTGCATAATCTGGTGTGTTGCTGCCTCACACCTAATATTTTTGAGATCCAAACCCGCTTGTATATTACTCCAGATAAGCCAGGTTACAGTGGGTAGTTAAGATTGAATTGAATATTGTTCATCTTAAAATGAAGCAGGTACTAACGAGTGAATCGGCTGCTTAATGTTGGCCACGTTTTAATGAGAAGGCAGTATAAAGATTTACGCACTGCATGAAAGTAAGGCTTGTTCCCTCCGGGTACTCCGGTTTCCTTCCACAGTCCAAAGATATGCACATTAGGCAAACTGTCTGTTCCAAATTGTGCCTATGTGTAAGTGTGAATAGCTGTGTGAGTGTGTTCGCCCTGCAATGGTCTGGCGAACTGTTCAGGGTTAACCCTGAAGTTAGCATCAATTTTAGACCTGGAAGAAAGACATCTCCTCTGCCTTTTCTGACTACAGTCTGAAACAAAAGCAGGAAAGGTTAACACCGGGTTTTCTTTTCACCGCCTTTCACTCGTTAATTTTCATGTTGATTTGTTTGTTTAATTATCCGCTTAACGAGTTTATGTTCCGTGTTCCTGTCTATGTTTTGTGCTTTGCTCAGTGAAAGTTTAGCTGCCTGCCTGGGTTACACTGTGTGTTTTGTTCTGTGCAAGTTTTTATTCATTGGGTTTCAGTTTGGTTATTATTAAGACCCTGTGGCTGGACACGGAACAACCATCCAAATCATGTTCCATAGGCTCTGCTAAGGAGTTCTACTAGTAAAGTACACCTTTGGATGATTTATTCCATAATGGGGGATTTACACAGAATTGTAATTGTGCAACCAGTTCTTAAAACTATTCCCCTCCAGCCAGATTTCCAAATTTCCTTCTCTAGCCCAACTCACATAGGAATATAGCAACAAAAATAACAATAAAAAACAAATACTGGTTTAACCAGCTGTCTATGTATATGTCTGTTGTTTTATTTCTTTTTTAACTTCTTTCCATGTCAATAAAAGGGTGTACAGAAAAGTGGAGGTTGGAGAAACTTTGTTTCAGCTCACAGAAACTATAAAGTTTCCAAAAATCTACTTGTATTCACTGTTACTCCAACTTCTCCTCTACACATCACTAGTCGTTGGTTCGTGTATTCAGAGTTCAGGCGTTTTAATAATAACTTTCTCCAAATTCTTCTGGCAGTCGAATGATACCGGAGTACGCTTTTTTTTTTTTTTTTTGTATTTCTGAATTTGCAGAAGAAATTTACAAGCTTACATTTTAAATTACTGTGGTAGTACTCTCAAACAGTCCTTCTTACCTTTATCTGGGAATATTATTAGCATTCAGATACAAAATTGGGCTCTGAAGGGTGCTGTTGTACTAGAGCGTTCATTTTTGCTTTTTCGCTTAGCAAACCAACTTCCAAGTTGTTATGAACCTTCCTCTTGAAGGTCAGTCTTTATTTAGATCCAGTAATATAGTCTATTCTTAAATAATGATGGACCTTCTAGGAGAAGTGTCTTTTGAGTTTAGAATAACTGCAGAGACATTTTTTAAATACCCTTCATCAGATTCAACACTGTACCCTGTTAGTTCATTGGTTCATTATTATATATTATACCACAGTACTGGTGAATCCTTAAACAGATTTTCAGTGATTAATTTTTATAGCAGTACCTCCGGCATGGGTGACAACTGCATTATTTTTCTAGTAATGCCAAATGATTTAAGCATAATAATTTAAAAAGCATTATGTAGAAAAGAAAAAATACATGATTACTGACATGATAAATCATTTAGTCAGGAGACATTTATTATTTAAAATAAACCAGTCACCTTAAACTTGCCAAACGTGCTGAACACATCAAACCATGAATCCTCATGCATCAAGTAAAATTTTATTTGGTAATTTTTATTTATTGCCATTGGTAATAAAAAAATATCACTGTATACAAAGCACAGGTCAATGTTGATTGACCTGAAATAAATTCATGAATTTAATTACATTCATCTTGAATACATGGGAAACCCGCAGCACTCACTTATCAGAGCAAAGTACCTGCGCAGCCTCCAGAAGTTCCTGCAAAATCTCTTTTACTTCTAATCGATTGTGTCTGTTTAAGAAAAAAAAAAACAATAAACAATCTTGGCAATGTTTCACCAAACTTGGTGGGGATAATCCCCCGCCTGAGTCTCGGAAAAGATTTCATTTTGGAATGACTGGGACAAAAGTAAAGGTCAGAGAAAGGTCACGAATTTGTGAGCTAGAGCTTTTCATTTTGAAACGTGTGCAGCAGATTGACATACAGTTACTCTGGAATCACTATCAGAAAACCATATATGGACTTTCAAATGAGACCATTATGTTTGACCTTGAGTGACCTTGACAGTTTAAACCCCAGCCATCTTGTAAAACCTTCAAACACAAGGGTTTCCCCTCTAATTAATGCCATCCATAATAAAATCCAGTACCCATATAGGGCCTATTTGCAACGTTATCCATGCTACATGGTGGAGGAACCTTGCATCCTATAAGTACCCTCTCTCCAAGTTCTTTAAGTGTTGTTACTGCATGACTGCTGGTGAATCTGCAATGGTATAACATCAAAAACAGGGTTGCCACTGTGATGGATGTAGCCTTTTAAAGAGTATGGCTTCATGATATCTTCAGAATGGACCGTAATCTGAAACGCTGAACTCCAGATAAACATATCTTCCGGCTGGTGTAGCTGTTGACAGATTAGTTAGATCAGGAGTATCGGATTCGATTTGGAACTATAATTATACTGTAGCTTTCCATTAGACACTGATCTCACCCATGTCAACCTTCATGGTCTATATTTCCAGTAACTACTTAACCTCCATGTGTTGAATGGTACAGAGCATCAGTTTAGTGGGCGTTCATCTTTTAGTGTAGGTGTGGATTTGTTCTTTTGTCTGGGAACTCTGACTCTATAGTCCTTTCACCTGCCAGGAGTCCTTTTCAGAACTGGAGTGCTTGAATGGTTGCTTCCTTCAGGCTTTAATTCCAAGAGGCATTTCAATTCAATCATTGTGCCAATGGACTGTTTTAATTAGGCAGTGTTCTCTTCCGTACCATGTTTACAGCATATGTAGCCAATCGTCACTCTGTACTCTATAGACTTTCATGAAAACATGTATGAATAACTTGCTGGTGCGTTAGGGATCGTGCACCGTAAAACCAAAGTGCTGCCACCCCCGCGCTTCACCATAGTGAAGTTCAAGGCTCCCATCGCCTCACCTCCTTACATAAACACACATGTCCCAGGTGTTCAGTTTGCTAGCGCCCACACGGCACTTTCTCTGAATCTGAAATAACCCTCGTCTCCTCTCTTACTCCCACTCACTCGGTGATGAGGCTGAATCACGCATTTTATGTGCAGGCTTTTCCTCTGAGGGCTCACGTGGAGCGCCCTGCCATGCCATTGCTTCTCTTCTCAAGCAAGCAAAGATGTTTTATAAGGTACATAGGCCCTTAAATCTGGCAGATGTACGCTGAATCAAACATTATGCAAACACTGATTGTGTTTGTGTAATAAGAAAGAGCTAATAATGTGTAGTTATGTTTTGTTGTACATGTTCTCATTTTGTTGTAATATTTCCCTTCTGTCAAGTTAATTGTTCGCGTCTTTATAATGTACATTTCACTGAAATGCTCAATTTCTCTTTATTACAAGATTATCTTTTTTATGATAATAGACTAAATTCATTACACAACTATTACATTTCTGCTCTTTAAAAGTACAAAAAAAGCTTTCTGTAAACACTAAGGTGTGCTGATGTGCTGCTGCAACTTAAAAGTGATCATATGTGCATTATGAGTGTGCCAGACGATAGTATTTAGATGTGGAAGGCACTTTGCGCACGCCCACAGGCGCGTTAGAGTCACTGCCAATCATTCCCACATCAAATGCGACTAAACAAATGCACATTTTGTTCCTTCATTGCCTCCTATGGAAAGAAACAAAGGCTGTGTGTGATGTCTTTTAGTTATCAAGGACAAACAGGCAACCTCATGTTTATATTCTACACAATGAAAGTCAACAGGAATTCCTGGGGACTCCAAGCAAAGATGTGATGAAAGGTGGGGTGTTTGTTGTTGTTGTTGTTGTTGTTGTTATGAGAAGGAGAAAAACGATTTAAAAAAATTTGAATAGTCCGTAGCTTTGTCAATAATGTGGGCTATTTTCTAAAGTAGTTCTAATGAAATTTGTTTTATTCAACAAAGATAAAATGTTTAAAAATTTGAATGTAGAGTTTTACAATTATTTTTAAAATTAAAACTTCCATTGATATTATTATTATTATTATTATTATTATTATTATTCATTCATTCATTAGTATATAAATTTTCTGAACCGCTTTATCCTAAATAGGGTCGTGGGGAGGCTGGCGCCCATCTCAGCTGACTCTTGTAGAGGGCAGAGTACGACCTGTACAGCTCACCAGGGCATTGCGGGGCAGGACCACGCTGACGGCAACCCAATGGCTTACTCTTTACGAACTACAGCAATGGTTCTTTTACATGCCTCTCACCACAGACAGTGAAAGACATGGTTGGCATAACCCAGTTACCTGCACTTAGGGTATTATTATTATTATTATTATTATTATTATTATTATTATTACTATAATAAAGCTTACCCCTAGTACTCCTTCCATCAGCAGAATAGGACTAAAGGACTACAGGTGAGCAGATAATATGACAATCACTCTCATCATGGCTTTGACACTTAAATGGTAATGCATGTGGCTGGTATGAGTCTTTAAAGGTGCTGCTGTGTTAGACCCCTTTCATAAACAACCTGCGTTTATTTTTTTTCTGTCAACCAAATTTAACTGGACTTCAACTGAATGGACTGTCTAATGTCAATTGTAACATAGGGCATAATAGTGCATCACACAACAGATCCAGGAAATGGATTAACTTGGACGGATATCACTCCCTTAAATTTGTACGACAAAAGAATGTAGTGCAGGTTGTTCGTGAAATGTTTTACCTACGAGAAAAAATCGAGCATGTTCAAAATTCCACAACATGGATCTATGACGGAGAACAGGAAATTCTGTTATATACTTTGTTGGGGCTTTACTGGCCCTTTCTACCCTTCACTCTTGCTTATCCTGCTATTTGTATTAATCTTTGATTTTTGGTTAATGGTCTGCCTCAACTCAGTAGGTGGTTTTAAAGTCAGCGTCATGCAATCTGTATGCCGAAATCATTGCCTTTACGCCTCCAGTGGATTTTCTAAGTACATTATCCAGGGAATGTTGTTTGGTGTGAAACTGTGAGAGCATGCTGTGATTTTTATACCTTTTGCATGTAGCCTGTGATGAGAAGGCAGACCAGCACATCTCTTTGAGCAGTGATTTACTTTAAGTCTATAATTTGAGTACAAATGTGACCTTGTCAGTCAATATTACGTTTAAAAATAAAGCAAAGCGAATGAGAATAATATAGCTCTTTTCTGAATGTTTCATGATCTGCAGGAAATTCACATGCAGCAAATTCATGTGACGTGTGTAGTATAATATTCCAGATGTTCTATGAGGAAAATGTTTTACAGGGTTATGGAACTAAAAGGTACATTTTATGTAACCTAAAATGAACCAATGATGAATGAGTCATGGGATGGGATGTTTTAAAGGGAGAGATAAAATAGATTTTCTCATTAGTGGGAATTATTTATTTATTTATTGTTTTTTTTTTTTTTCAAACAATTTTCTAATTATAGCCTAAAATAAAATGATGTTAATGCTAGACAGGGTAGATATAATGCTGTGTTAAGTGATTTCAACAGGATTTTAATGTTTTAAGTTTCATATATAGATGGAATAGTGCTGCGGTTGAGATGGGTATAGAAAATTAATTAATTAAATAGAAAAATTTTTATTCCGGTTTGTCATCAGAAGTAAATGACACACAAGGTTTATTAATGAGGTGACTGTCAAAGCCCAAAAGCTTTTAAAGCAAAATGTTGGTAAAGTGACTGAAGCTAGGAACTTGAGGTGACTTCAAGCAATTTGTTGAGATTTTTGAATGAGTAAACAAGAAGCTTTTAGAAGTACTTATTTATTTCAATTTCCTGTTTCACAATACACCCTAGATGACCAGTCTTTTACATGCACATGTACATTCAGCATGTATTAAACTCTGAACAACTGTCTACAGAACAACAGCCTTGCAGTTCCATAATATCTTTAGCAAATAGAACAATTTTAAACCGAACTACCAATCTAAACAGAACCAATCTCAGCAGCATCTAGTCACTAAGTGACACCGTTGACAGACTTCACTCTCATAACCAGAACATAAAATGATTCTCATGAGCAGAGCAAATAGATAACATAGGGTGCTGATGTAAAAAATGGGATTTAAAAAAAATGCAGCCTTATGACTCCACAGTGTGGGATTCGATCCAGAGCTTGGATGGATGTCGGTGTGGATTTTCCCCTGTATGATCTTTGGTTTACCAGTTTCCTCCCTAAACCATTCCGCTAGGTGGATGCCGAATTGCTGAATTGCTGGATGTAAATTTCTGAAAGTGTCCATGATGTCTCGTAAAGGGTGGATGAATGAATGAAAGAGTGGATGAGTGACATTACACCCAGATATTTCTGCTTCATATCTAATGTTATCCAATCACCCTGACCACCCCAGTGTGCCTCAAACATCTCAAACATAGCTTCACCCTTAAAACTGGACAAATTTGGGTTTCACTGTGAATTTGGGATTTGGTATTCCCTTATGCCTTGGTAATAATATTTGATCATGTAAACACTGGTGCAGGTTGAAGTGTGGAAGGATTACAGTGACTCAGTGTTGAATCTTTATGAGATCTGAAGCTGTTCTGTTTATTCGACCCCAGCAGCACTGTTCATGTTTCTATCGGTGGAGGTCGCCAGGCGTACTCAGTAGATGAATGGAGCTCTCGCGTAATGTGCGTGCATCTGAGAGAGATAGAGGGAGTGTGTGTGTGTGTGTGTGTGAGTGCTCAGTCCGCTGTGGATGGGGATCAGCAGAGAGAAGCGAGGCTCCCACCCGACACAACTCACTCTCCGCACCGCGCGCTGCAAAATGGCGGCCGCTTCGTCCATGCAGCCGCCCACAGCGCCCGGCGTAAAGCGCCCGAATCCCCCCGTGCCGGACTCGGACAGCCCTGAGAACCGGCCGGAGGAGGACGGGGCTTCTGAGGACACCATCCTCCGGGACATGGCCGAACTGGAGCCGGAGGAGATTGAAAGGAGGCTGGGGAAAACTCGGCGAGAACTGAGCAACAGGAGAAAGATTGTCATCAAGAACCTGCCGCAAGACGCGACTAACCAGGTAGAGCGTCCCGACACTGAGCGCGCGCTCTTCAGTACTGAATAACCTAGAGGGGGTCCTTCCACGGTCCCTCCTGCTGTCATGTACTGTACTCTACATAGTGTCGTGGGGTGCTGTGTGATTTTGGATGTAGTAAAAATGAGTAAGTCTAGTCTATACCAACAGAAAAGTTTAAGGGGTAATTTTCTGTATAGAAAGTTTATATTATTATTATTATTGCTGTTGTTGTTGTTGTTGTTATTATTATTAGTAGTATAATTATAAGAAGGAGGAGTAGTAGTATTAGTATTAGTATTAAATAATGCTGTACTTGTTGCAGTTTTCTCCCTGTGTGTACTGCGATGTAAGAAGCATTATCACACAATAATGGAAAAACAGTACATGGCACAAACCACCCCTTATTCTGTATAATCAATTTATTAACCACAGAGCAATTATTTAGTAAAAATATAAATACCAAACAATATAAATAAAAAATAACACATGCCCCAGAAATCAATTCATCTTAAGCGTAGTTTAGGCTGTGACCCAGTCCAATCATGTGAGAGAGGAGGAACAGATATTACAGAAGGCAGACATCAGTTTTGCCAGTAACTGGCATTAACATTTGCTGGAAAAAATTCCGAGCTATAAAAATGGAATAACTCTTTTTGGATTAAACTTTATTTCCATATAAACACCTAATAAAGGCTACACAGAGGTCTCTCACATTGAGGTTAGACTCATTTAAGATCCAGATCATTTATGTTTTAGTGGTCTAATGTGGGTATAGTTTTTAACACGCTCGCCTCACAGCAAGGAGGTCCTGGTTCGAGTCCCGGCCTCGTCGAGGGCGTTACTGTGTGAACTTTGCATGTTGTCCCACAGTCCAAAGATATGTACATTAGGCTAATTGGCTGTTCCAGATTGCCCTTAGATGTAAGTGTGAATATTTGTGTGTGTGTTGGCCCAGTGATGGGTGGTGTACCCTGTCTGGAGTCGCCTTCACCTGGAGTCAACTGAGATAGACTTCAGTGTCACGTGACTCTCGTACAAAGCGGTTCGGAAAATGAATGAATAAATAATTTAGGTGGTTTATCTGTTAATGGTAGTAATAATGACAAGGGAGTCTCTGTGTGCCCAAGTGGTATATAATTCAGGAAAGCTCACCTTTCACACAATTATATGTTACCACAGGGTCTGTATACTGCTGTACTTGATTGGCATGTGTAGCTGATGTATATTAGCTGTTCAATGTTTGTTTGTTTGTCTTTTTTTTTTCTTTTATTGCTCTGTTATTTCCCTTTTTGTTAATAACCACCACCTGCAAATTAATTTCAGGTGTCATTTGTCAGCATGTCCACATAAAAGTGCTTTATCCCTTTCATACCACAGCAGTTTCACAATTAAAAAACTTCATTCATTAATAAGAAATAGGTGGCTATATTTACATTTTAAAAAGTGCTTTATTTAATGTTATAGAACATACATCAAAGGAAGTATGTCATTTCCTGTCACTGTCAGTTCCCATCACTGTCAGTTCCTGTCACTTCCATTATAGCAGCTCTAATCAATCATGTCCCCACCAGTCTCACTTTCTTAGCTCTCATTTCTCTTAAGCGTAATAAGAGATAAAAAATAAAACAATAACAGGAGAAAAATGATTTTACTGATAAACAAAAAAAGTGTTACTTGTATTCCTGGTAACTCCTTCCCGAAATGTCTAAGCTATCAGAATGAGAACATTGATAGAAATATCTTACTTTCTTGGGATTTGATTTGGTAAATTCAAAAGTGATGTGGTTTATAAATACTTTTAATCAATACCAGAATTCAGTTTAGATGATTTTATCTGGGATTTGATTCTACACACTTGGAGACATTATTTTTGTTAGTGGACCTGCTGGCCTCCTTGAGCAGTGAGAAATATTTTTGGAACCAGAGACGGCTCACTGATATGACAGCAGCATACAGTTCACAGGTTCTTTGAGAGAGAGAGAGAGAGAGAGAGAGGGAGAGGGAGAGAGAGGGAGGGAGAGGGAGAGGGGAAACAACACTACTACTTTATTGTTGGTTTTGCGCATTCAAGTGGCTTGTGAAAGGCCTTGTATTCTTGTGATCTCTTGAATCAATACAAAGGCTCCTTTTAACAATAATAATAATGCCAGGCCAAATCTCCTGGATGAATATAAAAACTGTTGGTTTAAACCCATCACCACCTTACGGCTGCACTCGAGTAGTGCTGAGAAATGTTTAGGTGTCAGATATACAGATATGAGGACATGAGGTGAGCGGGTTACACAGTAATGACTTATCAGAGGGGACACATGTCAGGCAAAGCACCTCCTGCTCCTATCTGTCTTTCCCTTCTGTTCTCTCTCTCTCTCTCTCTCTCTCTCTCTCTCTCTCTCTCTCTCTCTCTCTCTCTCTCTCTCTGTCTGTCTTTGTGTTTTTCCACAAAGGGGAAATTTGATATTTTTAGCACAATAAAATGGGTACATTATGATAACAGTACCCATAAAATACCTAAACATGTTTACAATTTAATAATAGTGCCCCCAATTGGAACCCCATAGTAATGGAATATGGTTATGGTTGTCTCATGTCCACGCATGCCCACCACAAAAAACCCAATAATGCTGCTGCATCTTTGATGATGCAAATTGGCTGTTATTTATTGCTGTTGTGCATGATGATGGACAGCATTAAAAAACAAACAAACAAACAACAAAAAAACCCAACCAACCATTTCCATTACATTTATCGCATTTGGAAGACGCCCTTATCCAGAGCGACTTAGATTGTTATCTCGGTTATGCAACTGATATAAAGTTGAGGGGGTAGGACATTGCTCAAGGGCTTAAAAGTGGCAGCTTGGGCATTGAACCACCAACCTTCTGATCAGTAACTCAGAGCCTTATCTACTGAGCTACTGCTGCCCATTACATCTTGCACAAAATTAAAAAAAACAGTCTAAATCAGGTATGCAGACATACTATAAATAATATAAAATAAATAAATGAATGCAAAAAAATAAATAAATGTTTGTGGAGCAAAATCGGAAATCTGAAGCCTGACGGAACAAGAACTTGTTTAACGGATAATAAAACTTACAAGACAGGTGATACAAAGGAATGTGGAAATCAGCTAGTGAAAGGAAAGGAGCTGAAAAGCAAACCTAGGCTCGGACTCCTATAAACAGAGGCATCATATCCATTGGCTAAATCTATACATTGTAAACTTTGCCTAATTACTTGAAATCCTTGACTTTGTAACAGCCTCCAATTTCAGAGCAGATTTCAGATCGTCTCAGGCGTAGTATTCACCCTCCATTCTTTCTGACATCAATTCTTAAATTGTATCTTAATTCTTACTGAAGTATCTCTTAGGTAAGGTTTGCGTAAGCTTTAATGCACATTGCTCTCTTTCTTGTTTGCTTCAGGGCGGGCGACTGAAACAAATTGTTTGTTTCATCATAAGTTTTGGATAGCTTTGTCTTGTTTTCTTGTCATTTGGATTTTAAAACCTTATCCGTCATGCTCTCTTTTCCCATAACCTTCTTGTCAGTAGGTGCATGTGTGATTGCATGTTTTATTTTTTTATGAACATAGATCCTCATAACCAGAGTGGAAATCACATGAAGGGAAATAAAAAATTCCAAAGAGGTATGTTGAGTGATATTGCACAATCTACAAAAGAGGAATGGCAGTTTAGAGGAGGGTATTTTTTTTCTAATCATGTTTTAGAAACAAAACTTTTAAAAACACATTCACAGACTCTTTCCTTATCTTTTCTGTGTTCACTGAGCTCATGCTGATTCGGAAATTGTCAGTGTAGTGAAGTTTGGGAGCTATAGGCAGTAAGGGGTTGTTGAACAGCATGGCTTCTCCAGAAAGCATCACTCTTGCTTTTTGTCTTGGTGCTAAAGAGACTGCTGTGTTTTCATTCACTCTCTTGTTGACAAAAAAAAGCCTCCTAAGCTATATTTTCCCCTTTCGGAGATAATAAATCTTTATATCTTAGAGCAACAAGATCATTATTTACTGGCTGCACAAACCTGTGCGCTAGACCATGAGAGTCAAAACCGTACAGCAGCACAGTCGCATTGCTTTAAAGTGCTGCATGACAAATATGGAACAGAAAAGAAGCTCAAAGATCTCCACAGCTTGACAAGGATTGTTATCAAAGCAAACAGAGGATTCCGATAACGCACTAACAGTGTACATCATTTTAACAGGGCAGACTGGTCCCTTCTCCTATCAAGGGACAAGGAAAACATGCATCTCATTTTTCCTCTAGATGTCCGGACAGCTGAGACACTGGGTGTCTTCAAATGATGGTTGAAAATGTACCTTTTTCAAAAGTACTTGGATTAGCGCCATGCTATACGCTGCCCGGGTAAAAAAAAACAAAACGAAAAAAAACAAGTCTTGGAGAGCCCTTAGTCTTGCTCAGCTCATCTCCATGGCATTGTTTCAACAAATTTAAGCAACATGACATTTAGTTGCTCAAAAACCCCCTCACCTTTACCCACTGTGATTTGACTGATGGTACACTTACACTGTGTCCTAGTGAACCAGAATCAGAAGGTATTCACTGATAGTGACTCCAGAGCACTTTTGTAAATGGCTCTGGATAAATGTGTCTGCAAATCGTCCACCAGAATGCCTCTAAGAAGAAAGGAAGCTTGTTTGTTTTCCTTCGGGTACTCTGGTGTTCTCCCACAGAATAAAGACATGCATATTAGACTTTTTTTTTTCAGATCTCACCCTGTGTGTGAGCGTGAATGATTGTATGTGTTGGCCTTGCGATGCTCTGGCGAGCTGTAAATTTACACAGCCATAGGCGACTAATTATTGAAGACCTCGAATGATTAGGTTCAAATCATCCATCTATCCGTTACCCGAACCGGATCTGCAGGACACCAGTGTGTTTCAGGGCCAACACACACACACACACAC
>JBCNYG010000006.1:7231778-7243987 GCA_039654305.1 Porochilus rendahli | reverse complement strand
TCTTTTTTTTTTTTTCACAAAATGTGCGGTTTGTTTCTTTTGTTTCTAAACGCAACAAAAGTACTGTGTATAGCACTGCATCTCTCTCTCTCTCTCTCTCTCTCTCTCTCTCTCTCTCTCTCTCTCTCCTCTCTCTCTCTCTCTCTCTGACAAAACCAGTCTTTCCTCCATGAGCACTGCTCAGCAGGAGCATTCCGGGTCACTGAATTCCTGTCAGTTACACCAGTCTGTTCCCTCACATTCCACAGCTGCAGCACACACCTTCCTCTTACAGGCTACAGAAAACACGCCACAGAAAACTGCCGCGATTGCGTCTAGCATAAAGTAAAAATGTTACTTTTTTTGCTGGTGTGACAAATGCGTAGCAGAAACGTATTTAATAGGATTGAACTTCTTATTATCAGATCATTTAAAAAGAAAAAAAAAAAAAGAAAAATCTTACTCTTCATAAAAATCATCTACACGGTTGTTGTTTTTTTTAATATGGCAAAGTCACTGCCATTACAGAAAGTTTCACCACTGATACTGTCATAATAGTCCACGTGAGGTCGAGTGAAGATATTCAGTGAATGTGTTAACATGCCTGGCCAGTTCCTGCATTTTGTGTCTTTCCTCCTTTACGCCTAACTTTCTGTTTTAATTGAAACCAATTAAATGTTTCTAACTTCTCGACAAACCAACCACGCCTCATGTTTTAGTTTATACATGCACTATTACAAATAAATAATATGCCACACAAGGAAAAACAAGGCTCTTACCCTCTCTGGTTAGCACGGTAATGGGGATGCCAGGGTCACTAAGCTTGATAAAGGGACCGCCATCACCGTCCAGTCCGTCTCGTGCCAAAAGAATGTTCTTAGCGCAAACGTACCCATGCACAAGCTTCTTATCCTCCTACAGGACAACACAAACACTAATCACTAAATAATTACATACATCACCTACAATCCAACATAGTAAAAAATACATTAATTAGATCAAAATATGACATGCAAAGACTACGCCATATCTTTGAATCACTTCAGAACATGAGGAAACAGAAATCAGAACACATTTTGCTTCCATGGCATGATGTATTTTCAAATGAAACACCACTGTCTTCAATCTGGACATGGCATTAAAAAATGACATCACGTAATGACATTACATAATAAAGGAGCAAATTTAAAATGTCATTCATCGGCAGTAATTGCTTTATTCTGGTCAGGGTCATGGTGGATCCGGAGACTATCCCGGAAACAATGGGCGTAAATCCATTACAGGCCACCACACACACACACACACACACACACACACACACACACACACACACGCACACACACACTCACACACACACACAACTCAGAGTCACCACTGGCACATTTATGGGAGTTGGGAAGAAACCAGAGTCCCCAGAGGAAACCAGAGGAGTGAAGCAGTTGATCCTGGAGCTGTGAAGAGGCAATGATATCTGCTCCACCACCGTGCTACCCAAAGCATAAACTTACTGGCTAATAACGTTTCCATGCTCAAGCAAGGTGGATTGGAGACTGGGAAAAAAATTAATTTGTTACTAAATTCATTAAAAAAAGGATAAAGTGTTTCAAGTGATTCACACAAACTAAGAATTCACCACCAAGCTGGACAACAACTAAAGAAAAAATATCAGATTTTATGTCACTGTAAAAAAGCAGTGTTTATCTTTTGTATTGGTCAGACGTATTGCTAAAATACCAAAAAAGGACAAAATATCGATCCCAAAACCTACTACTGCTGTACTCAGAAAAAGATTAGAAAATTATGTTTGTAAATAGTCACAAAAATGTTAATGTCCTCTGAATTGTAGATAACACTGCCTATATAAGGCCACTAAATTTAAAGTCTTAATAAGGCTTTGGTTAAATGTGTGATGCCAGATTTACACATGCTCCAACTTCCTTGGGAAAAATGTGGTTTTACAAAAATATTTATATCTCTCTAATATCAAGTTCAGCAATCCATTGTAATAACACATTCTTTAATCAATATCTAACAAACAAGCTGGAGGTCCTGAAAGTCCTTATCTCATTTTTATTATTATATTTATATGTATCATTTTTAGCCAATCTCCAAACTTGTGCAAATGACGTAAAGCCATGCATGCTATTTTGTTGTTGCATCCATGCTCACATGTTCACACAGGCAACCCAATATATGAAGGAAATGGTAGCGATGACTGCACTTGCACTTTGCAGCTTATTGTCTTATTTTACTTAGGCATGTTTGTAAAAGCTACACTTTTGGGCAGTACCTAAATATTCATATTAATTTTGTTTTACTTTTACTTAAAGGTTATTTGACAATTATGCCTATTTCCAGACCTTCTGGACACCAGTGGAGAACCAAAGTACGATTCCTAATCTTCAAAAAAAAACTTGTTATCCAACATTCTGTAATCATTTAACATGGCTATTCCACACTATAACAACTTTTATGGGCTATAGGTTAGAACCACGAGATGGGTGCCGGGTGGTGCAGGGCCTAGCACTCATCACACAGAAGATTCTGGTTTCAACCGACAAGAGCGTTTCTGTGTGGAGTTTGCATGTGCTCACTGCACAAAAGTTTTCTCCTGTTTCCTCCCACCTTCCAAAAACATGTGTATTAAGTCACCTGGATGCTCAAAACTTGCCCGTAGGTGTAAATGTCAGTCTATTCAATGCAGACAGGTGACCTTCGAGCTTACTGCCAATAGTCTTCTTAAGGAAGACGTCAACTGGACTATGGCAGATGAGTGAAGAATAAGTAAGTGAGATGCTAGAGCTGGAGCATGCTTTCCCACACTTAGCAGTGAGTAGAATATTACTGACAGTACATCAACCACAAGCATATGGCTGTGCTTGTCCGAAAGCATTATACGTTTGTATTATATTAGACAATTCAGGCTGTGTTTACCAGATAACTGAGAGCGCTTGCCAGCTGTTTTGCCACCTGGAACTTCCATGAAGTGCTGAGAGGAGCAATCTGTCTGCGCATAAACAGATCAAGAGGACCTAACTGCACAAACTCCTCCACCATAATATCTAGAAGAAAGATGGACAGATTCATCAATTTGGTTAAAACACACAGGAAAAAAAATATCCTCTCTCTCTCTCTCACACACACACACACACACACACACACACACACACACACACACACACACACACACAATCAGTATTTTTATTGCAGAAAAGAAAAATAAACAGCAAACGAAACTATGAGAAACATTAACACACAGATATAATTTAAAACCTACAGAGCTAAATTAAATAGAAATACGTACACCCCCTCTCAAACATACGCACACACATATGGATGGTACTTACTCTCCAGTTGACGCACACACACTCCGAACAGCAAGGCAATGTGTTTGTGTGAAACCTGTCGCATCATGCTGGCTGTCTCAAAAAAGGCCTAGAGAACAACAGGGAGACAGCATACTTTTAAAATCAAGGTACTGAGAGGCGTGATGAGAGAGACAGAGACAGAGAGTAGAGTTATCCTTACCAGAGATATATCCCTGTGACTGGAGCCGAGCACTTTTAGCACCACCTTCACCTCCTGTAATCCCAAGTAGTTCCCAAAATCCTCCTCATCCTCGCATTTCAACTTCAGCACACCTGCATAGATGTTTGTCCTGGTGCCCAGACCCAAGTGTTCTCCCTAAACACCCAAAATAACAGTTTAGAGTTCCTAGAGAACAGCAGAGAACCCCAAGTGTAGTTGCAAATCAAACCTAAGACTCGAGTAAATACTCCAGTGTGCTGCGTGAGACGTGAGAATACAAAAATTCATAGCAATCTACTCAGTTACAGGCATTAATACAAACTAAGACACTTGAAGGAATATATGATGTATGTATATATAATATATATAAGGATATTCTCTGAGTATAACTAGCACCTCTATATTCCATTTGCAGTTTTTGCAGCAGCCTTTATTTTAGTGTTTCTACATACATGCTGTATGCACAACACTTCGTACTTGGTACAATCCCACCCATATATATGTATAATAGGAGCATATATGACTATACTGAAAGTTTACTCTTCTGCCCTGGGTACATTTTGTTTAGTAGCTGTTACACATGAATATATATCCAGTACCAGTTCATGGACCCACCACAACAATTTCAGTATGTAATTATCCATGTGCCATCTGTACAAATGAGCGAATGAGAAATAAGACTTTGACATAGTTATTGATTTTGTAATGACCGTCCTTCATCAGCACACACCTCAACATACCTAAAAAACATTCTTCCATGTATCATATTTCATCACAACCGAACTGTAGTTCAAAAGCTGATGATATTCGAACCAAGTAGCTCTTGCTGTAGCTACGGACATGTTTCATATCACCAAGAAGCATATTATTTCTAAGAAGGTTATAAGGAGTAGAACTTTTGCTCCTTTTCTAGTTGCAAATATAAAAATACTGAATAAAAAAGTCTGTGACATGAAATATGTTTGTCCAGATTTAGTACATACTACATAGAAGTGGCATGATCTGACTTCGCCTTACTCAGTATAGATAATAATAATTTGTGGATGTCAAGGGGGATGTCCCCAAATGGTCCTCGAAATTGCAACATAGAAATCAGTTGAATCGATTTAATTCAGCAACATCCACTGAGCCTGAGGCTATTATTGTTTTAGTATATACTACATGGGAATATAAGTGAAAAGCACAGTAAAATAAGAGTTTTCTGGTTTATTATTTGAATATTTTCAATCACCATTGCTGATTTTTATCAAGAGTTCAGCATGTTTCTGTGAGTGTCCAATTCAAGCATATGATTCAAGCATTATCCATTTAGGATAATGTTTTTAATCCCCTCACAGTGGACCAACAAATGGTGCCAATACCTTGCATTTTATACTTACGGACATCCACCCTGCGAACTCTGGATAATACTGTAATTAATTAAAAATGTAAAAAATACACCACAAAAATCTAATTTTAGTTTGCTTATGTTCCTGTGTGGTTCAGGCTCAACAGATATCACCAAATATTCATAGCAATGTCAATAGTGATATCCATTTGCATTTATAGGCACTCACCAAAATTTTATCAAGACCATCTGTACTCATTCATGCAATTATCATATCAACCAATCATGTTGCAGCAGGACAGTGCATACAATCGTACAGATACAGGACAGCAGCTTCAAGTAATATTCATATCAACGATGAGACTTCAGAAAAATGTGGTCTCATTGACTTGGACTGTGGCATGAACGGTGGTGCCAAGTAAGGTAGTTTGAGTATTTTATACCTGCTGATCTCCAGTGATTGTCATTGGATGGTTTAATAAAGAAAGAAAAAAAAAACACAGATAAAAAAACACCTTGTTCATGAGAGAGACTATTGGAGAATATCCAGACTGGTTTGACACAGAAAAGCTACACTAAAACAGATATCCACTCTGTACAACTGAAGTGCACAGAGAAGCATTTCAGAATGCACAATAATTTGAAGAAACCCTGTGGTTGATGGGCTACAGAAGGCCATACTAGATTCCACTTATCTCAGCCAAGAGGAAAAATCTGAGGCTGTGGTGAACACATTCCCACCAAAATCAAACACTGGATGACTGGAAAATGTAGCCTGGCCTGCTGAATAGAGATTTCTACTGAGGGCAAAGTCAAAATTTGATGCTAACAGCATGAATGCATTCATCCGACTTATGTCAACAGTCCAGGCTTGTAAAGGTGGGGTAATGACGTCGGAGAACGTTCTCTTAAAACACTTTGGGCTCGTTAATACCAAACATTCATCACCTAAATGCCACAGCCTGTTAAATTACAGTTGCTGACCATATGTATCCCTTTATAGCTAGAATTAACCCATCCTACTAATGGCTACTTCCAACATGATAATGCAGCATGTCACAAAGCAAATGTCAACGTAAACTGGCTTCATGAACATTTCAAGGAGTTCAGTGGCCTTACCAGTCACTGGACCTAAACACAATAGAAAACCAAGTGCACCTAAAACTCTGCAGGAACTTTGTGATGCCATTATGTCAACATGGACCAGTATTTCAAAAGAATGTTCCCAAAATGTAATCCATGCCATGAAGAATTGAGGCTGTTTCAAGAGCCCTCTATTTCATAAATACCATAGATATTGTGGCTGGTGTGGGATAAGTTTCATTCATGTACATTTATGCTGTTCACTGACCGTGGATATTTTTCAAGAAAAAGTATAGTACTGATCCATAGAAGAAAAGTCGTACCTGTCCTTAACGGTAACTTCACGTTGAATTAGACTGAGGATGTTACAAAATGCTTCTCATGTCCCATATAATGCCATGCATTATATATTTACAGTTTATAGCATGTCATGTTAAAACATATCTCAAAAAGATATGTACCTGGACAATCTCCTCTTTAAGGATGCGATAGAAACTCAGTTGGCTGAAGTGAGAATCTCTCTGTAGGACGGACTCTCTGTCAGAGGTCATCACCAAAAGATTGGAAACCTCTGAAAAACAAAGTGGGGAGGAGAGGGCATGTGATTGGGTGAGTGGGAATGGTCTGGCTCAATCGGCTACTTTCGTCCTGGTATCAGGCTTAGGAAATGTCAAGGGTATCATATGAATCAAATTAGTGAAGCAAGCATGTTTGCATGAGTGTGTGAGGCGCACGGAAATAGTTAAACAAGCTCTTGTAAAAATCTGCAAGAAAACTATTCAGAACATGTATTTATATAAGGTGTCGGCCTGTGGTTAGCTTGTGCATACGGGGGCAGATCTACTATGCACTGCTGTCGTAAACGTGTGTGTGTGTGTTCTACAGTGGTTGCCTGAGGAAGAAGGAAGTTGCCTGGTGTCACAGAGTACATTTAAACACTGCACTGTTGACTTTAAAGAATGGCGGGACAACCATATACTACTAGCTCTACGTAAGCCATTCTAATGTGATTCTGCACCATCCTATTGATGTTGTTTTCATTCACTTGTACTAAAAACATGTTCTTTGCACATGCTTGTTTTAGTATCTGAAGGGAGGGCATAGTGTTTCACAACAAGCCTTTCTGAGATCAAGAGACAAGAGCTGAACAACAACGGAAACCACATTTACCACGATTCCTGCCTGCCACTAATGTCTCAGCATGTACTCGTACAGCATGGAGATGTAAACAAAACAGCGTGGCTGCCACACACTAGAGAGTCTACACTTTACTTAACATGTTTGTGTTGACTGAATCTTTGGATAAATATATCTGTGCATATGGGTGTGTGTGTGTGTGTATGTGTGTTTGCATTTCTGTGAATATGCATCTCTCTGCATCTCTACATGTGCCCGCATGTCTGCATGAGTCACCCCGTATGCTTCTCAGTGTTTGTGCACCTGCCTGTATGTTTCTCTGTGTGTGCAATAGCAGTTGAGCGACTGATCAGCTCAGTCAATTCACTAAGCTAATATCAAGCATTTGAGTTATAATCAGCGTCAGCCCAACAGCCTGCAAGCTTAATTAATTAACGAAACTATTAGTGTTTCATAGGACACACAACTTGTAATAACTGCAATTTTCATACCTTTTTGTGAAAAAATAAAACAACAATTAACTGATATCGAACTAAATGTAGTCTAATTTAATGACGTGCGACAGACTGTATATATAATATTTAATTGTAGAGTAATTACTTTGGTTACTATGTTGTTCTAAGATATCTAAGATTACTCAAATATCAGCACTAGCCATACAATTAATTGTCGTAAACAACGTTTCCAGAGAAACAGAAGTTATGGCCTACATCAGCTGTGCAACAAAATACTCCTGGGGCTGTAGTGAAATATGCACACCACTGGTTTCACATGAAATCCATATACACCACCAACCAGCAGCAGTGACATAGACTTCTTTCGGTCTGCCTGAGGGAAGCTGAAAGTCTTTCAGTGTTCTTGCAACTATCTGTGCCTACATGTAACTTAACGAAGAAAGCGGTTCCACCAGGCAGACAGCGATAAAATTCTTATAGTGTAACAGTATAAACACTGGGAGGCTGCTGTGACCTGTGAAAAAACTAACTATGCAGCCATGACATATCCAAGCAGAATATTTGGCTTATTAAACATGAGTCATATTCGTTGTCATAAAGTGCAGATGTGAATATGAAGTCAAAGTTATTTATCATTTATCTCATCTAAAATGTTGTACCCACCTAGATACAAATCATCATGCTTAACAGCTGTCAGTGTGCCATGTGAGAGTGATCAGGTGTGGACATGCAGTACCTCGGGGCTGCGGAGGACAGCAGCGGCGCAGTTGAAAGCGCAGGTTCTCTGTACGGAGGCTCTGACCCTGTAGGTGGTCCAGCAGTTCTTTCAGACTTGTTCTGAACGTTTCTGTCCCAAAGAGCCTGTAGCCCAGAGGACCCACCTCTATCTGGAAGTTCTTATACTGGGGAACTGACCTGGACTGGGACAAGTCCAGCTGAGTGAGTGATGCAAGGAGGAACAGAAGAAGGAATTTAGATTATAAACAATCTATGGAATAGATGCATAAAGATGCTCTCTTAAAAGACTGCATCAGTGCACAAAACACCATAATAGGACTTTACATAACAATGGCACCAAATTTGGTATCTGAGCTGACATACAGGTCATTCACAGCAGGGCAAGAGAAATAAGCTTTAAATGATTTTCTCTCCACTGACTCAACATTGCTACTACGTCCTCTAGATTTTTACTGACTGACCATTGACCAAAAAAAAAAAGTAATTCACTGGTCTACTTTCCCATAGATAAGCAAAAACCGATAGAACAGAATGATAAAGGAAACATGAGAAAGGACATCTGGGCAGTTTGAGAGTCTTGGTGCCAACTGCAATTTCTATAATTTCAAGTCTCTCAAAATTTTACATAAAGCTTATTTTACAGTAAGTGTCTGAAAGAGTGATGCATAAAGAGAATAGAAAACCTAATGAAAATATCCTGTGCCACGTAGCGCAAATTTTAAAACTCACATCAAAGCAATTTAACTTAGTCTCATATTAATTAAATAATAAAAAATAATAAAACCCTACTTCAGACACTGTGAACTTTCATTATGTGGGGCGTGTAAGTGAAATAAAAGATTCTTTGTCTTCTATATACAGACATAACAATGTTTATTAAAAGTCCTACTACAGGGCTGAAGCCCTACTATAGACTGTGGAGCTTTGAAAAGTTTACAATATTTCTGTAAGTGAAATGTCCTTTTAATCATCAAATTCGAGAGCAAAAAAATAAATAAATAAATAAAATAGTTAAACTACCATAAATGTTAAAACTACTGCCCTGTGCCACAGTGCAAACTTTTCAAACTACACATGATGATGTGAAACAAGTCCTAGTTTCTGTCAATCGCAGTTTTACTGAAAACACAAAACGTTCTTCGTGTCTAAATATTCAGAAAACTGAGAAAGTTTGTTGTCTTCATTCTTGTTGACTCTTGAGAGGAATGTTCCTCATTCATATTTTGACAGAAGCAACACGAAAATGATAATTTTAGTTTATGATCCCTCTGAGACACATTTGGCCTTATTACTCTAAAACTGCCCATCTCGGCTTTTAGGATATTTTATAGCGCAGTGTCAAACCACACAAGCAACAGCCGACAAACTACATTTCCAGCATCAACACTTTTAGGGCTGTGCTGTTAACACTATTTAAATATGTACTATGAAGAATTCATGATAATATGGTGCAAAAAAAAACCACATTAAAAAATCAAACTGTGGGATTAATCAGGCATCTTTCAGGATCACACATGTACAATAAAAAGTCCCACACTAATATTTTGTTGGAGCCTTGATGTAAAGCGTAAACCACCATGGCACTGTTGATTCAGCTGATCAAGTCAAGGCTCAGTGGCATTATATAACAATAAAACAAAGTCAGCTGATGATCTGAATGTACTGAATGACCAGGTTTTACCATCAATAGACTTTTTTCTTTCCTGATGGCACGGATATAAAACTGGGGCTCAAATAGTGAAAGAGTGACTCAGGGAGCACAAGGAATCATTTTCACACATGAACTGGCACCACATAACCCTGAACGCAACCCTGCTGGAAGCTTTTGGGATGTGCTGGAGAAGACTTTATGGAGTGGTTAGATTTTTCCCTCATTAATGTTTGCTGAAAAAATGCCATGTTGATTATGCTCTGTAATCAAGGCTAAAGGCAAAAAAACAAAATACTAGAGCGTGCGACTTCTTTCTTGGCCAGGCAGTGTACATTTAGCCTGCTTTCTTTACTATGTGCCGCACTGATTTGTCCTCACTGCAGCGACTAGTAAATATACTGGTCAACTAGTCTAAGGAACACCTATAATGGGTGGATGTTATAATGCACTACAGCTTAAAATAAGTACAACAATGCACTCCACGCAATCTTCTTCACCATGGCGTATGTAAAAATACCTCCATGCAGACAACCGTCATGATGATATAGTTGTAGTCCGTACAGCTCCATCGCAGGACATAGGAGCCCTCTTCATTGCCCTCCTGCCTCAGTTTATGGATGGCGTACTCCGTACTGAGTGCAGAAGAAACAAACAGGAGAGTAAAACCACTGATCCGTGATGATATCTGCAGCCATGTATGATAACATAGGATTTCAGAAGGATTGTAGGGCAGCTTTTAATGGAGGTGTATCGGTATATACTGTACCAGATGGGCCCATGGCAGCCATTCTGCAGATTCTGAACCACAGAAGAAGGTGCAACATCAGTGCAGAGGTAGTGATGGGCATCTACCGTCAGTCTGAAATATCCATCCACCAGAGCTACAAAAGCCAGAGCCTCTTCACGGTAGCCTAAATTCAGCTCCTGTACAACAAGACGATGAGCGTGTCCACATAAAATACATCCGCATACTATAACAGACGTGTACAACATTCACAACATTTTTCAACAGAACTATCTAATAAACAGTGCAAAAAAGGAGAACATCCAGTGGACACCCATCCATTTCTCTTCATTATGAAATTTAGTTTTTAGGTTTAGAACTCAACACTGGCTGTTATCCTACAGCAGCATCACTGTTATAAACGTGGCTAACTTACCATAGTTTTGTTGTCCTGTCTGTATATAGTGACGCCACCTTCTTTTGTGACAATGTGAGTGATTTCATAAAAGTCGGAGAAGAGGATCCATCCGTCACTGGCATCATTCTTTTGCTCATTCTTCTGTCTGCTGTCGATCCTCGTCTTGCGTGATTTGTTTCTGTCTTTAGGTGTCAGAGCACTCTGTGCAGGAAATTTAAAAAAAGGCAAAGCAAGTAAAGAACTGCATGGAAAATACTGCTGATATACTGATATACTGATATTCATTAAGAAATATCAAATCTCCTAAATTCCATGTGTGGAACAAACATTTTAAAAATCCCCTATATTCCAGAAACAGTATAAATAGTTTTGTTGTTAAACGTTTGCCCTTGATGCCTTCTTTACTTTTCATTAGTGACCTTTTTTTTGAAGGTTCAGTTTAACCTATTTAAAAAATTAGATAAAATAAATAAAATACAAAAAATAAAAACCTGCCTGTCCCTTATTACCCCACGGATGGAGTTACTAGGTACACAAACTTGTTATGGAAACTGTGCGCCCAGAATCACTTACACAGGGGTTATTAGGGATGCTAATAAAGGAGGAACTCCAAAACAAAAAAATCCAGTCTAATACATCGCTTACTTGTATTTAGAGTTAACGTAAATTGACAACTTTCCAAAACTTTAAAAGAATATCGTAACAGACTGGCAAAATCTTGAACACAGTAAAATTACACAGCAACAAACTTAAGCATCATATTTCAAAACAAGTTCAAAACAACTGAGTTTTATAGCAGAACTGCTTAAAATATCAATATAACATTATTGTGCATATAACTTTATAAAACCTTAACAATAATCGTCAAATCGAGGCAGTTCTTTGGGTAGCCCCATTGATAACACACTAATAGCCGGTTTTGCAAGTAGCTCCTCGACATCCTTGCCGAGAATGATTGGTGCACCAGCTTGTGCTGCTCCTGGATTCCCTTCCGCTTTTCTGAATGACATGCCTTGTTTAATGCACATACAGCTTTCTTGTAATCCTGATGGGAGTACTGATGACGTCTTTGAATTTCAGGTTTGTGGTTATATGTGATTGGCATGTTGTAAGCCTGTCCCTAATTACCCCACTTATTACCTTTTTTTCCCCAGTCAATAAGTAAACCT
>JBCNYG010000006.1:7211796-7231678 GCA_039654305.1 Porochilus rendahli | reverse complement strand
ATATATATGCAGCCAGTTTCTCTACACACAAAATTTTGACCACCTCTGAATTTTAGTTCCGAAACCACACGTCAATATTCACACAATATCTCTTGTCGATTTAGATACTCAGATTCCTTTACTACAGGAAATTATCAGTAACATAATCACCTTTCACGATAACAAGTATCATTTTTCTCTCTTGATCATATCCCCTCCCTTTGCTAACAAAAAAAACTTTCCGGAATATTGTCCCTAATTACCCCTGCGTCCCTGGTCACCCCATCTTACTGTATATAATCTCCATTCTGCGTCCCAACCACGTGGACTCACTCACCTGCTGAAGCCTCTTCCTCCATGAGATTCCAGTTGTTCCACACACCTGTACTTCATAAGCCTGTCCGTCATCCCCCATGCTGGGTGCGTGAGCACGTGAGGCGTCACCTTCCCCACAGACACGCAGGCTTATAGGCTTCACCGTTTCACGGCCCAAGCCCACTGTCAGCGTCTCCAGTGTGGAGAGGTACTTCACCTTCAGGTCGTACAGGGTGATGTTACTGTCCCGGATGGTCTTGCTGTTGAACTCGTTAAGGAAGTTCTTAAAAACATTGCTGATACGCATGCGAGTCAGGCAGCTGCGCTGCTTAATGGTGCGGTTGAGGCTCTCAGGAATAAAACGCTTGTAGCTGAGAGGGGAAGGAAGAAGAGCAAGAGGATGAATGTTACAAACAGAGTAAAAGTGAGAACAGGAAGTGGAATGTTGCTCTGATTAATTTATAGCAAATTATGTATGTAGCATTTTTTATGTAGCTACAATAGAAAATTATAGTTGCTTATGCATGCAAAAAATTTCTAAGACCAAGAAGATATACAAGTGCAAAAGAAGTTTTTTTCTTTTTTAAAAATAAGTATCTGCAACGCAGAAAACAATAAACTCAAAAAAAAATAAAAAGGAGGGAACATTACATAACTGACGACAGACTACCCTGCAAAACACACATCTAACATCTGAGATAGGAATGCCAGATGAGAATACACCAAAGCGAGAAGAACCTGCATTGTTCTTAAGTGTATAAATAACATCTCGCACAAAAATCTGTAGATCTACAAAAACAGGGTGGAGACATCTTCAGTCAATACAATATGCCAGTTCATCAGTTAAAAGTGTTAAAGGTATTGAAAATCAGGCATGTGCTATATCAACTGGAACAGGCTCACCCTTATTTTTCATGGGGCAAATAAATAAAGCAACACTACAGTCAGCTCAGAAATATTTTGCCCTAAGACAATAGCCTGTGGTGTTCCATTATGAGAGAACAACACATGAAATCGGTACTGTATGTAATCTATGCTGCAAATTAGGAACTTTGGGGAAAAATTACCCAGGACTTGAAGGAAGCTGAAGATGACTGAAATCAGGACATAACCCTGATTAATAAAAGTTCAGAGAACCCCTACACTTTACCCAAAAAAGTCTTTTTTTTTTTGGTTCATTTTTAATCCTTCACTTAAAAAACAAAAACAAACAAAAACAACCCCTGTTCGACTTGGCAACATCATGAACAAGACTCAAGGTCAGACTGAGAGAGGGAAAGGAAAGGGTGGTGGTAAGAAAGGAGGAGGAGTGCTATAAAAACTTATATAATATTTTATATGCAATATATATATTTTTTTAATTACACTTGTCATTATGTTGGATGTACTTCAAAGACATCACAGTATACATGGAGGACATCCTTTGTGTTCACTTACACTGGTTTACTAATATATCCCACATCAGTACCGATCAATAAATTGTTATAAACATGCACTACTACAGTACTGTATATGTTCACATGAACCAGGGTTCCAAAAAAAAAGCCTCCTGGTAATTTTAACTCTGTATTTTCTCTCAATTTGATCATCCTTGCTATCCCTGCTAACCATGAGGGCTAGCTTCCTCCAAGACCTTCTGTCCTGATGTTATGCTGCAGTCCACTGTAGCCATCACTCAGAAAAACCTTCTGCAGTCAAAGTTGCGATAAGAGTGAAATGGGACTGTCATTCAAATTGGAATTTGGGAAATCTGGAACTTGGGCGATAACTAAGTTGTCTGATGTTATTCCATGCCACGCTGTGGCATCATTACCCTGACGCAAAACTCTTTATCAGTTAAAACTTATGAGGTTCAACCCCACTTGGTTATCCTGCCTAATGACATAAAACGTAACATCAATGCATTTTCAAGAGTCAAAAGGCATCTGATTCATAATGGCAATTCGGATCAATATTTTACGTTGCCAAAGATACGGGGTGGCACTTTGAACGCTCTTACAGCTGCATCAGACTGAGCAGAGCTCAAGCTATTAGTTTGCTCTCCTCTATATCAGGCGCTGATAACGGCGGCAAAGACTGTAATGATTTCTAATTTCACTATCCACAAGAATCTGGTTCTTCTAAAGGTTTCATTCTCAAAAAGAGCTTTTCCTTGTCACTGTCGCCTCTGGCAGAGTTCGGAATCTGGGTTGAGATTTATTTAAAGATTTTTACTGACTTACTAGAGATATTTGCAAGAAAAAAAATGACTGGTGGAGGGAACATGAGTTCACTGACCTTTTGTACCTTCCACGTACCTTGTGCAAAAGGTAATAAATAAATCTGTAATCTTTAATAAATATCTCTGAACAATAATATTTAAAAAAAAAAAACGTAAGCGCAGTAATTATTCTGAAAATATTACTATGACAAAAATGGGACGGCAAGGTGACAAAGTGTTGAACACCTAATAGGTGGAAGGTTCGGTGTTCAGGTTCTTTCCTGAGCTTTGCAGAGGTGTTTATGTGTGCAGTTTGCAAGTTCTCCCTGTGCTTGTGTGGGTTTCCTCCAAGTGCTCTGGTTTCTTCCCACAGTCCAAATTCATACACATTAGGCTAACTGACTGTTTCAATTTGCCCCTAGGTGCGAGGGTGAGTGTGCACGAATGTATGTCTTGCCCAACAATGGATTGGCAAGCTGTTCAGGGTTGGCTGAGATAGGCTCCCCACAACCATAGCAGGATAAAGCAGTTGTTTAATGCACAATAATGTAGATATGATGATTGCGAACATGCTGAATGCTCCGGTACCCAAAACTCCTTTTCTTCATATTAATCTGATCTGATTTTGTACTGCAGAGTAAAGCACATGAGGTGTCACCTGGTTTCAGCCCCTAGTCCTGACAACGGCAGGTTGTTGCTCTTGGAGTGATGCGTTATGGCGAGGACAGCCATGCCCAAGCACTCATTCTCTATCTCATGGAGCTCGGCCTCACTCTGATGGGTACGAACCGGTGCCAGACCCCTCAGAAAGTCATACTGTCCCTACAGTGACACAAACATGAGAAAAGACTTTAAACACTATTATTTATAGACATCTACACTTCAGTGAAAGATATTCAGACATTCAAAACCATCCTAAAAACAAATGATCTGAAATTTTACCATCATGAAATAAACAATGTTAGACAGTAACCAAATATGACATGAAATATGACTCAATGCAGATGATTTGAATAACCACCCAACCACAATGTTGTGAATGACCCTACATAAGGTGACAGCTTTGTTTATTGTGTTAACGTTTGCCTTCACACCCAGACAGATGGTTGGGTGGTTTATTTTTTTCTTTTTTCTTCTTGAACCCACCTGGGCAAACAGGTAGTCAAGGGAAGCAGCATCAAGCAGTGGTGTTCTCTCTAGGCCGTTAGCCTCCCTCTGTTTGTTCAAAGAATGGCGCCACACACTCTTAGACGTTCCATGCCAGTTTGTGAAATAAAACCTGGGAAGCAATACAATGGTTTAGAGAACATTTGCATGCATGTGCAAAAATACATCCAGGGTGCCGTATATAAGAGTATGCTGGTTCCATGTCGTAAATAATATCTGGAATCCTGCAATACAGGGATGAAAAAAAAGTAAACTTTATTGTATAATCAAATTATTTACATATTAGACATTTCATTATGCACCACAACATGTAATACCATATTTGGATATCTATTGGACCTTTCCATTCAAAGAACACATTATTAAGAGGCATAACATTCAATCTGGCAATATAAATAGGCTTAATTACTCTGTATCAGTTTAACAGACTAATAACGGGGAGAAGAAAAAATAATAATACAGATTATACTGAGCGGCACAGTGGCGCTACAGTTAGCATGTTTGCCTCACAGTAAAAAGGTCCTGTGTTCAAGTCCTGTGCTTGGGAGTTTGTATGTTCTCCCCATGCATGCGTGGGTTATCGCCGTACTCTGGTTTCTTCCCAGAGTCTAAAGACATGCACATTAGGCTAATTGGTTGTTCCAAATTGCCCCAAGGGGTGGATGTGACTATGAATTTAACTGAGATGATCTGGTGTGCAGAGTGAATCCTACCAGTATTAATTAATAATAACAATATTATATTATTATAATTATTATTATAGTAATACATTTTTATTATTGTTATAAAATAAGCAATTTTTTTTAAAAATCTTTTTCAAACCATTGGCAGTAATGCCCTTTAGGAATAATAAAAATAACATATATGGTGGAAATTATTTACGGATCAAGTAAGACTTATAGTCACACAAAACAGCATCCTCGAGCTCATGAGTCCTTGCGTTTGTACAGTGGGGCACAGCAGGGAATTTGGCAGCCATATAACAAAACAGGGACTCATCCAGTGTTGTCTGTAAATACTCAGGGTAAGCACGCCACAGAAGTGCCACATGAGCAGAGAATCATTGTAAACAGGAACTAACACATTTTTAAAAAGCCACAGCGGAAGAGAGTAAGTGCAAAGGTGACCATAACCTGTTTGTGTGCACAACAGGTACGCTATACACAAGGAGAACAGGGTTCCAAAACCCACGAGTACCTTTCAGTACACCGACTCATTCTCCTCTTAGTTTCAGTGCTAAAAAGGGAAAAGAAAGGGGGAATTTTAAGATTTTCGACTGCCTGAGCCACTTCTTCATTCTATGTCGTGATTGTTTCTGCTATAGTCTTTCGAAGGGCCAGGACACGCTGACCTAAAACACTGGTTTCTTTTTGCTTTCATTAGAAAACAGTTGGCAGAAATAAGCAGTCCTTTGGGCCAGCAAGCAATTGCATGCAGGACAGTGTATTTTGTCAATAAACACAATGACACCTCTAACAAACTTAAGGCTGTAATCACCAACAGGATAAATGCCCCTTGTGGTTTTATCTGCATTATAAAAGAGATACACCTTTACTGAAGACAACCTGTCTCGATGCAGTATACAAAAGTTCTACAATTTTCTTATTGGATACTTTTCCAGTGACATTAAACCACAAAACGGGAAAGTACTAGTTAAGACAGCACTCCATAAAAAATGTCAGTTATGTATCGTTTATAATATTTGTTTCTGTGCTTTTTAATGGTTAGTTGATTTACACCTAAAGGTTTATCCACAGAACCCAAACCCATTCTGATAATCCACTAGCGGTTCTCACCCCCTTGGCCGACTCTAGCCAGCCGCGTCTATATTGACACAGATATGATTGGACTGAACGAAATGTTCGACATGACAGTGAACTCACTGACATATCCATGTGTACATTTTCCCCATTTAACAGTGTTTTTTTTTTTTTACTCACAACATTGTGCAAGGTCTTGCAAATATCTTTCAGTCATGTTTACTCCTGTTTGATATCTGTATCACTGACAGGCATCAATCATAATAATTTTTTCTGTATTATATTTGCACTGTGTGCTGAATGCTGGTGGAAATTTCACCACCTGAAATGACAAGCTGGAACTAGTCCCGGCTGACTCTGGGCGAGAGGCGGAGTACACCCTGAAGGCCTGGCAAGTTCATTGCAGGGCCAACACAGACAAACAACCATTCGCACTAATACCTAATTTAAAATTTTTACACTTTACAAAACCCTGAATTCAGGTGAAGCTTTACTGCTCTCACAGCTCCCCCACATCCTATAACCATGGAATTGCAAACTTTTTTACAATCACAGACCCAATTTAATGTTCCAAATTTAGTTTCAGAATTTAATTCTGAATTAATAAACTTTTAGCAGAATAATTCAAACATTTACAATAATACACATCGTATAGGGTAAGAGCTTTTTATTTGAAAGGCAATGCTCTACTGCACCACCTTAACAAGGCAAACAAGGAGAAATATGAAGCAGGTGAAAATAAAGACTTAATGCTTTTCAAATTGGACACGGAACCAAAAAAGCTTAAACTATGGATTTGGATATGAAACTGTACCCAAGCCAGAATGAAAGACACGATGCTGATATTTGAGATATAACATCTAAACCGAACAAATGTGTCTCCAGCTTTAATGTCAGTACAGTATGAAGGACATTTCTTTAACTGTATTAATACTTTGCTTTCTTACCTCATGCGGTAGTGAAGCTTAATACTGGTGTCTTCTGTGATCCTGAACACATAATTGGGTGCATACCAAAGGTCCTGGCTCTCTTCATACAGGGCAAACAGATTATGGCACAGGGGTGAAATATCTGAATAATAACACATACACAAACAATTAGCAGAAGATACCAAATTCACTTATCATTTATTGTTCTTTATGCAACTGAATATCAGTACAGGAAAGCTTGAGACGCTCCAGGATGTAAACTACAAATAAAATATATTGTACAGCATTCATATTCAAATTGTGTTATGATTACGAGGTGTCAGAAACTCTATAGCTTGTCAGAATTTGAGCCTGAAAATGAGGTGTACAAATCTAGGAAAGGAACATTAATAATTTATAGATAATACAATTTAGCTGTTATGTCCAGCGCTGTAAAAAAACACAAAATAGCCCCTCCACCATTTCAGCTTGGTGCTTAAATAACAAAAAAATGAATCACGCCATCTGAAGAATGTAGGAAAAAGCAATAATGTCATTTTGTGAGTTCATGTAACTATGACCCATAGAAGCATGATCTCTCTCTCTCTTTCTCTCTCACACACACCAACACACTCGTTATAAAACAGGACAAACACAGGAATAAAGTAAGCACATCTAAAGCAAATATTACTCAAAAAACAAAAGACAAAACACCACTTTACTTCAAAAGACACTTTACCTTTCAGAACAGAACAGACACTGAAAAAAAAAGCAGCCTGAGCTGTTTGGTGAGCAAGCTATACTTTAACAAATAGTAATCCTTCAATTTACGTATCAGTTAAGAGTATTGATTTTTATAATAATGAGTTTCAGTGCGTGATCTGTTTAATGTTGGCTTGTGAGCTTGGGGTTTATGACCAGCTATGCGTTAGTAAAGTTGAAACAAACAGGGACAGTGAAAGATCCATTTAATCTATTAACTTCAAATTTTATGGTTTTAAATTTTAAACTAATTCCTTACCAGACTCCTTATTTATAATTCTACTTGGCTGTTATTTTTTTCATGAATCCTACTAGTGATTAGCACTAGAGAAGAAAGTCAGTAATATAAAACGATGTTAAATGTTCTTCATGAGTCTGCTTTACTTTATATCATTTACAAATGAATAGCAATAAGCAAAAATACCTAAAGTCACTTTTAGGGAAATTAACTTTTCTAAATAATTTTTCCCTTAATTTGCAGTAATAATAACCCATTAAAAATGCCCAGCTTTTGTAGCCCTATTTGTTACTTTATTGTGGTTTATGTATTTGAAAAAGAGAAAGATATTCAGGAAGGACTGTGGTTCTCAGAAATATATACAGTAGAAAATGTCAAAATTTGGCCATGAGAAGGATCTTACTGGGCTGTTACACTCTGCCTGAATAGGAACTGAACATTAATCAAAGCGGTCACTTCATGACTACTGCATGACTAAGATGTTCAGGTTATGTTTTCAACAGTTTCTTTTCTGTCCTTTCTTGTAACTAGACAGTCTATGCGCTTGTTAGCCATCACACAGTTTTATGGACGCATGTAAATCAACAGTGTTTTTCTAAGATGTTCTTGCATAAATTTCCTTTTCCTCTCTTACAACCCAGCCCAGCTCACAGTGTTGGCCTCAGCACAACGCAGAGGAAATCCTCAGCCTGACTGTACTACACGGCAGCCATTTTATGTTCAAGTATTGATTGGCAGCCAAAAATACACATTCCATTCCACTTGCACTTCCACAAACAGAAGAACAGAAAGTTGTTTCTTTTGCATAATGCAATCTGTATGACACAACACTGCTCACAAAACTACAACTCAGAGTAAATTTTAGTGTCTTTAATTTGCATTCTGTATTTCCGTAAGCAAATGTTCGGAGTTTTCAAACAATTTAAGGTTGTCCTGTTGTGCTTTGAGTGGAAGTAGATGGACCACAATATGCAAATCGGTTTTAATCAGCACCACAGGAATACACAGGGCTGAACAGAAAAGGCTGATATGAATAAATAGGCTTGATATAAGATACAGCAATGCATGAAGGTTTGTTAGAATTTTTTCTCTATTGCTGCACAAGTATGAATATTTCAAGTCTTCTTAAATAAATAAAGAGAATCTATTTAAACAAGGGAGAGAGAAATATTATAGTTGAATCATTGTTTATTAAGGAAAAAGACCTGATATTACAAATATCTGTGACAAACAGCTGTGAATGGGTATCGTGTTTAATTTTTTAAAGGGAGATCGATCCAAGTCTCACCTTCAGACAACACAAGTGTGTAAATAAACAAACAAATGGGATTTTTAAGGATCTCAAAAAAAGAATGGCTGAAAAATGCTGCAAAACCATCTACGAAAGGTTTGGGCCCCATCAATCCACAGATAGGTGGAAGAAATTTAACATTTTTTATTTTACTATACCAGTAGGTGTCAAACAACAAAAATCACTCCAAGAACAAGGCATGTAACAATCTACATGGTGACAGCAGAAGGTAACTTCCAAGCAATTAAATAGCTCGGCTGATATTGTTTATTATACTTTATTATATTATACATTATATTATTGTTAATATATTATACACCTTTAGGAGAACACTCAACAACCATGGTGTGCATGGCAAAGTTGCAAGTATAAAGCCATTCCTTTTCAACAAGAACACTGCTACCCACTTACAAAAAATTGCATGCGGTTGTATTATGGTCTGGGCCTGTTTTGCTGCCTCTGGGCCAATAAGAATGTCAGGATATCCATGCATTAGGTGAATCTAAAGAGAAATTGGTTCATGCAGCAAGACACTGACCCTAAGCACAAAAGACAGACTACCAAATAAGGAATAGAAATGATAATGCTCTGCAATGGCCGAGTCAAAGACCTGACATTGATCCAGTACAAATTTCATGTGAAGAAACCTCAAGAGCTGCAAGAGTTGAAGCTGTTCTGTGTGTAGGGATGGGCTAAAATCCCTCTGAGCCAATGTGCAGGACTAATTTAAAGTTGTTAGTTGTTGATGCACAAAGGGGTCAGAAACCAAAGGTCATGAATTCCTGTCAATATATAGATAGATTTCGAATGGTAAATTTTAAATCTTTTCGAAAAGGTCAATTTTAAAATGTCTTTATCAAATGAGTAGTAAAGCCACACAGAACACATTACACTCTTTAAAGAGAGGGATGTTGAAAGATTTAATAATGTTTACTTAATGTAATCAATGCGGTACATGTAACTCACATAAACACAGCACTGTTTATTTCTTAATTCCACTTTAGGCTGCTTCGAAAATGCAGCTGTGTGCTTACTCGCCTGTGACCGGCTGTTTCGGGCATATAATGCTATGCCCATAATGCTATACAGTCCCGAGTACATTAGAACAAATACTGTTCAACACTACTTATTGTTCAATATACAAGGTGTGCTGGAAATGTGGCTTCTGACAAACTGTTGAGTTTAGATGAGAATAAAAATGAAAACTACAAGTAAACTCACTAAAAAATATGAATTTGGCATCTGATGGAACACAAGTCCTGTAATCCAATACACCACCACTCGCTTGAAGTAAATTTACTATGATATTAGACTCACTGTTTAAGGAAAAAAAACATGGCCTGTCGACAAAAGCCACATAGCTCCAAATCTATAAAATCCCCAGAGCACAATTACGTGGGAAATAATAATCCAATAAAAATAAGAATTCAGCTGTAATATCATACAAATCCATTACACCAAGAGAACATTACTGGGACAGAAGACCTTCAACTTGGTGCACTAAATTCACCCCTGCCGATTTCAACAGAAAGAGTTTCAACAGAATGCAAGTTTAGACTATGCAAATATATTCCACAGCTCTAATCCCCAAAAGCAAATAAGGTGTGGCAGTGAATTCTCAAGTCTGACTGGTCAAAAGGTGTTGATTAAAGTTTAGCGACAGGCAGATATTAACGCACCTGTTCAAACTTGTAACAAAGAGAAAACACGTGCAATCTGTGCCAAGAATTATAAACATTATAGAAAACAAAAACAACACATTGTTTACTGAAAGGAAAGGCAAATATTCTGATATGATTCTACCAATTGGATTGAATTCAAAACTTTCAACAAACCTGACTGCAGGACAGTATTCTTTGTAGCAGGGCTACTCTACTGTACATGATGAGTGTGATTCTGCAAGTAGCCAATCACATAGCAAAGTAAAAAGATGGTCTGAAAATGTTAATATCAAGTTGACATTTCTGGTTACATCAGACACAGCAGGCTTCCTATAATCAGCCTATACGATCATATATACATTTTCTAACCATTGTTAATTCTGGGGGTGTGGCGGGAATGTAAAATTAGTATTTCTCTTCAGAACCCACATGAAAATTAAATCCATCCTAATCCCTGATAATTGCTCCATGGTGAAACACTTTGTAAAAGTAATGTTTATTAAACATTTATGGAAGGAGCTTGCAGTAGCACTGAGTAAAGCTGTTCCGGTTAATCTTTCTGCTGCATTTCTTCCAAGTTAGAGAGAATTAAAGAGAGATGCTGGTAAGGGAATAGCTGTTAACAGCTGTTATAACATAACTTATAACAGGAACTAGCCAGTTTTTGAAAGTTTTTAAAACATTACATATAAAAAAAGCAATGAAAATGTCACAATCTTTCTCACCTACCCCCTTTTCCTTCCCGTACTATCACCTGAACACATTTTGCTTTCTTTCTGCAGTTTCTCTTGTGCAGTCCATCTGATCTCATCTCATCTCAACAATCCTCCTCCCTCCTTTTACTTCTATCACGAACAACTCCACAACATCTACTCAAGTACCAACTGCCTTCGAGACCGAAAGGATTACACCCATGAAAAAGCCAAATACCACATAGAAAAAGCAACAAACCCCACCTCTTTTCTTTCTTAAATTCTTGAAAGTCCTGTTCACAATTAGTTATCTCTATATCTTCCTGAGATCGACCTCGGAGATCCTAACCAATCCAGCTTCAATGCTGAGCACTCCACAAAATCTGCCCTTGTGGCTGTTATGGAAAAGATGCATGCTACTACATTAGCCACAAGCTCTCATCCTCCTTTATCATTCAGCATCTGTCACCACCGTCGATCACAAGCCACTTCTGTCCGTTCTCAGTTACCTTGAAATACATGGCTACGGTGTGCTTCCTACCTGGTGTGGCATTGATGTCAGGTGACTTGGAGGGAATCCACATCTACTCCACACAAACACTTCCCTGGTGTCCCACAAGGCTCAATGTTGTGACTTGTTTTGTTTTCTTTCAAAACCCACTTTCGCAGTGACATCATGTCCTCATATACAAGGATTACACCCTCTAAGATTACACCCTCTGTCAACACATGCAACCATGGGGTATTCCCCGCACACTCTTATGCTTGATTAGTCCCTCTTCATCTTACATGGACGACAACAGTTTGCATCTAGACTAAGAATGCATCTGCAAGAAGACAACTCCCCAAGTTCTTCCACAATCTCAACATTGCTGCGCTCCCTACACTGACTTCCTGGACCTGCCCACATCAAATTTCATGCTAGCCTACAAAGCCAAAAGCAGTGCCTCACCTTCCTGAAAAAAATTTTCACACCCAACTCTGCACCATGCTTCTTTTGATGCAGTGCATGGCTAAACTTTACTAAATCTCCCTCTGTCCTGGCACCCATGTAGTGGGATGATCTTCCACTCTATATTTTCAAACAGCTGAGTCAATGACTCCACCAAGCACTTCAGTAAGCCTTACAACCCTTCATCAATACATTATTCCTATTAGTAATACTAAGAATAAAAAAACTGCAGTATACATGGGGCAAACTCTCTGGAGCAATCAGTGGAGAGGTCTGTTTATTTTGCTTGTCAATAGTGTTGCAACACAGTAATATGTTGTTCTCATTTGCATAGGCCCTTGCTTGTCATGCAGGTCAAAAATTAGCACCCACCACTTGCCAAATGCGAGTAAATGTTGATGACATTGATAAATAAAATAAAATGATGTCTGTGATCTAAAATAAAATGAGATATAACCAGTTAAAACGTTAGCCTTTTTTCAGTATACTAGCCATGGGCAGATAGATCAGAAAAGTACTTTTGAACCATGTTCGCCCTCAACTTAAATGTTTTTTACTTTACTGTCAACATACAACCATCTATGCCAAAATCTTGTCATAAAGGGATGGAGAACCCTACCTGTCTGATTTCTGAAAGAAATTAGCCAGCCTGTTAACAGCAGACAGCAGGTGTTGTTCATATTTTGTGCATTCAAATTGTACTAAAAACGAACTATTGCATGCATTCTGCTGCTACGTCTAAAAAGGTGAACATCTGCTGTGTGCTATTAACAGTCCAGATAGTCTGTTAAAAAAGAAAGGAGGACAGGGTCTTCAAATTTGGACCAATTAACAGCAATCTTTTTTTTTTTTTTTTGCTGTATTGCTTAGTTCTTATTTTATGTAGTGTGTGTATGTATGCACGTGTAGAATATGTGATAAGGCCAACGCTCAAAAGTGGTGGATCTTTACTGTTGCATAGCAGTGAGTGTACTTACGACATTTCTTGGCGGCCTCTACGCACAGGTCCTCGACAGTATGGCAGCCGTTAAAGTACTCAAGTTGATGGGTATCAGGCAGGTAAAAATGGATCTCAAGGCCTTTCATGACAGCAGGGACGGCCAACTCAACCTTCTTTTGTTTCTTCATCTTCCCACACAGCTGCCTGCCCAGCTCCATGACTGCTAACTTTGGCATTCAGACACTGCAGCAAAGAGACAGAGAGAGGCTCAGACAAATGCATTAAAGACGCCGCCAATCCTTAACCCTGACGGCCAATAAATAGATATTAAAGTTATATAATTGGATAACATTTCTATTATCATGTACATTATTATCATTATTATTATTATTATTATTATTATTACATAATAACTTCTGCCTAATAGAAATAAAGAGGGTGAATTGATTGCACCTTCTTTAAGTAGATAAAATATGAAATTAACTGACTGGAGTTGATGAACAGGCTAACACTACATGCTTGTTTTTGTTATGTTGGTAGATTAATTAATAAACTCCTTAATCAAATTTTTTAACTGTCTGCTTGGTTAACTGCTTGATATAAAATAATACTGAAGGTACAATGTGAATTAGGACTTATTTGAATTGAAAAGAAAGAATCATGAAATGGAATAAAGCTGTTTTTAACCTGACTGGGAGTTAATCTTGTGTAAAGTAATAATACTATTATCATTATTTTTATTATTATTATTAGTGTTTATGTGCCCATTGTCATACAGCCTGCCATAAAATTTTACACCAAGTAAATTAGGTGAAGGCTATTTTTATTGTCAAGGACAAAGTAATTGTAGTCACATCTCCATGGTACCAGCGAGTACACAAACAATAATTACAACCAACCAATATGTGTGCCACGAGACAGTGGTTTGAGAGGAAAGAACCTTTTTCCGCTCGTAATTTAGATTTAAACAATAGCCATTTCCTCTGCTGGGATGAGAGCTGGAGGTAAATCCAAGTTCAGAACATTTATCTGATATAAGAAGTGGGAGTATCATCAATTGTAAAACTGTCTGTGCTAGTTACATGCAAATACAAATAAGCAGCTTAATATTTCAAAAGACTTAACTTATTGTTATAGCTCAAATATTTCTAAACAAATATGCTCACGAGGACTTTAGAGCAAAAACTGCATTAAGTGATCATCAAGTGACCAAGATTATAAAAAGACCAAGCCAACAGGGAGAAGGAAAATTAACTGAAGAAGATGATAAAGAAATGTAACCGTGAACAGACTCTTAAATATAATAATGATATAATTTATTTAATTTATCTTTTGCATTACACTTTACAACACAAATTTGCTAAATTTCTTCCACAATGGATAGAAACTATAGGACTGCATGCTTTAAAAAAAGGAAAAAAAAAAAATAATTTTTAACCTTTCTTTAAGCCACAAATGTACTGCAATACTGGCATCAGAACAGAATGTAAAATTAATGAGATAAAAACGACTCACATTCACACAAGCAATCAGGTGATGTTCTTTTATCAGATAAAATCTGTTATCATGGTTATCATGGTAAAGAAAATGTGGCATGATGTGTAAATTTTGTTAATTCCATCTTTTTCTTACGTGGGTTCAGGTGTGATGAAGTGGAACTATGGTGGTTATCTTGGACCAAAAAGTATAAAATAAATATATGTTTTGTGTATGTAAATCTAATCAGGGTCTGCCTGGAAATCATGCGCGGCAAATTTGAAATGGAATCACACGCGGCGTTATAAACACAACACTGCACTTGACCACAAACATTAACCTTATAATGACACGCACGTTTGTATGTTGAATTCATACAAATTGTCTACTTTTACAATGATGCAATTCATGCGCTAGCAACAACCCGGGTCTATATACAATTTAGCTTTCCGTGCAAGTGGTGTAAAGTTTCAAGGGTTTATTGTGATGAATTTCCCTGTTCCTTTTTTTTTTTCTGCGAGTCTTGTGCTTTAACTTCCTTCTTGGTGCTACTTTCGCACACAAAGCTGGGCACTTAGAAAAACAGAAGGCTTTTTGCTTTCACTTTACAGTCTGGAACCCATGAAATTTTTTTAAAGGAAAAACAAAAACACATCACAGGATAACCCAAGGAAAGTTTAGTTTTACACAAATAACACAAGTAATAAAACAAAACACTACATTATTACGATTTATACGACAAAGCTCAAAAACTCTAATTCATTTTTAAAAATGTCAAACTAATTCGTTTTAGTATATACTACACAGGAATGGCATGATCTTAAGCATTTCACTAATATTGTACTGTGTAGAATTTGTATGTGACAAATAACATTTGAATTTGAATTTGATCTGATTGGTCTGCAATCTCGAAATAACAACTAAGTGCTTTAGACAGGGTGGACGTCACTAAATCGGAATATACAATTCAATGACATTTACCGAGCTTGGGGTGGATAATTATTTTAGTATATACTACAAAGAAGTGCTTTAAAATAACATATTTAGGGTTAATATTTACATATATTAACCAGGACAATGGCAGGTCTTGTGAGCTCTGTGCTTCACATAGAACGAAGCTCCTCCTAGCAATCTTTTGAGCCTCCTCCCTCAAAATAAAAAAATTAAAGTACACCACATTCCCCAAAGGTATTTCGGTTCATGCTACACAGAAACGCAAGTAAAACTAATCGCAACAAGATTTATATGGTTTATTTTGCCATTTTAAAGCATGATAAGGATGCCGCCACCTGCTCCAAGTGAAAGTCAGTCATTCTGATTCAAGCATGATCCTCTCTGAATAATGATTTTTACTCAGATTGCAGACCAATCAGATTGTGCCATTCCCGTGGAGTATACACTATAGATCTATACTATATCTAACAAATATGCACCTCAGGCTACCCCTTTACTTCAGTGAATATTAGTTAACTATCCACCCTGCAGGATAATGTTTGGCCTCTGAGACAGAACGTCTTGTGGACTATGATACCAACCTCCTCTTCTATGAATGGGATGCTATAAAACACATACAATCCATAGACTTTCCTCACTGCTAGATTGTTTTATGGTTCAAAAGAACTTACAGAATTTAGTTAATTCACACTAATGCATCATTATGTGATATTAAATCCCTGAATAGATCCAAATGCTGTGTCCCACCTGAGCACAGAATCAAATTCTGGTTACTGGGGTTGCGGGGTGGGGATATGACCTGCCCTTCTATCATTTAATGTTGTATATCTTCTTATCAGTGTGATTTAAAAACCCAATTCAGTGTATGTTTTAGAATATAAAGTGACAGTATGAAGGTCTGAATACGTTTACTTCACTGCTTATTGCTCGAGTGTGCTGACTTATTAAATGCAAGTAAACAGGTGCGGTTTAGTTCACACTGTGGAGCCTTAGGACACGGGGTGGTGCTTACCAAGAAGGGGGTGTTTACTTTGTGCAGAAGGACAAACATGTAATAGCCTTGTTCACTATCTATCCACACGTCCTGTTATCTATTATTTATTATTAATGCCACCAAAACAAAAGACATTAGCATGCAGGTTAGTCGGTACATAAGGGAGGATACTGGGACATTGGAAGAGTCATTAAAGCTGTGAGACTGAGCAACAAATCAGAAGCATTAGCTGTGAGATCAAAATCCCAGCGGTGACAACATTGACAATCTGCCACTGTTCCTGACCTTTAATCCCTGCTCCTCCTGCTGTATTTTGTCTCATGCGTAAATCACTTTGGATAGAAGCATCAGCCAAATGAGCAAAATGTCAACAAGGCAGTGGAAAAATGCAAATTATACATTTATATTACTATATAATCATAATCGTTGCTATTACGGGTGCATTACACATCTTATTTAATGACACTGCTGTTTAAATGTTTCATTACTTCTAATTATTGGCGTTTATTATGGATTTGTTACTTAATAAAATGTATTAAACCTGTTTCATTGGGTAACAAGTCCAACAAATGGCATTAATAACTATAGGGACACGATAATATGTATAATAATGCTGGGTTGTAAGTCCTATGACTGTAATAAAGTTTCAACCTACATTTCCCGACTCCCGCTTTCTAAAACATCTTTCATTATATCCTATCTATTTTTCTACCGTCACAAAAAAAAGTAAAATGAAAACTAAAAGTGTCATCAGGAATCTGCGGCTGCTTGAAAGATATACATGGCACCATTGTTCTCATTTCCTGTAGGCGTCAACACGGAGTGCTGCTAAAGCCTTTCACTGCTCTATACTCCTGTGATGCTTCTACAGGTTGACGTAGGGTCTGTTCTATATGATTCACTCGCACACATACGTGCATGTAAAGCCACTTAAATGTCACCCTGTCTGCAGGGTCTTAATAAGCAAGTGCTCCGATTGCTGCAAACTTTGACGTGTTTATTCAGAGGCTGTAAATTCAGTACAATTTACCTTCACCACAAGGAGCATAACTGACTTCATCGGGCTTCACACATCCTACGGAGGTTCACAATCTCATTCTCAAAGGAAATGCTAACACACACACACACACACACACAAAATGCATAAGCTGTAGCATTGCATTTTAATCAGCAGAAAATCATTTCACAACAGTTGTTGTGAATGACTACATCATTGCAGTTTAAAATGCTGGAGCTGTCATTTGCAGTGCACGCTTCTGCAAATTTCAGAATCATCATCATCATCATCAACTAAAATTAATCTTTAAAAATGATAGATTCGCTGTGTGTTGCCAACAGTCGCCATGTTAACTATCAGAAATGACTAAGCTCTTGGGAGCATTCCAGCCTTAGACATTTCCTTCATCCTCATTCCTGAAACTACTTGCTCTTTAGAGAAACAGAAGCACACAACTCCTCAGTAACAATATAACCAACCAAAATGTTCAAGAGAAGAGAAAATAATCCCTGCAGAATATTCTAAGATGCACATCTCATTAGAAAGCGTTTGTGTTTAAAAGTGCTGCACTAAGTTATAAGGCAGATCATACGTGAGAACTCAATCAAATTATAAAATCTTTAGCACAGTCATTAAATTTAGTCACAAAAAAAAACAAAAACAAAAAAACAGGTCAGGGAAAAGAAGAAGTGTCTGACAGTTAATGGCCACAGTAGAGCTCATGTTTGGAAAGCACGACTAACCAAAGCTGACCTTTAAAACTAACAATCTACACTTAACCTTCAAAGCTAAAAAAAACCTGATGCATTTCACGGTGAAATGTTTCATTTTTGTCACTAACATTATATAACATCATACATATGTATGTATAGATGTTTCTTATCAGAAGCCAAAGGAACACATAGTTATTATTCACATTCTCATCTATACTCGATCTTAAAAACTTGCCTTCGGGGTCCTTTGATACGAATAGCTTTTTAATGGTGTCTTTAAATGAACCATACATTTTAAGTTGATTTTTGGGGGAATTATTACACAGTTATAATCATAAACATTTTCTCCGGATCACACTGTAATCAGCTGGTTTTATTTATGATATCCAGAACACCTTGTTTTACTGGAAGGCTCCACTTAATTCATAATAAAGTGTCCTTATTTGTCTTATCAAACTTCTCTTACAATTTCAAAATTAATACATTGGGGGGGGGGGGGTAAAAAAACAAAAACAGTTTCGTACTTCTACTGGCCAAGAGGAAACACTTTTAATCAGCATTTCTTAATGAGGGTAGAAGATTAAATTGTTTATTAATTACAGTAACTGTAGAATGATTTTAAATACAGATTCTTGATGCTTCAAAACAAAATGAGACACTTGCAGTGTTTATAAAGGATGTGTTTTAATGAAAATGACTGACCTAAACTTTATTACCAAACCCAAAGGAACAATACAACAACACTCACAGAGGAAGAGTTAAATAAGTAAATAAATAAATAAAGGCTCCCTGCTTGGACAGTTTTGCGCTCGTGACACAAATTGTAAACTTGTAAACACAAGCCATTAAATTAGTAAACAAAGAAGTTAAGAGACTTAAACAAACACTTTATTGTTTAATAGCAATAAAGACTGACCTCATCCCTACAGAGAAATGTTCTCACCTGTACACAACACACTCGAAGCCCCTAACATCAGGGAAATACCAATAAAAAAATCCACAGCTAAACATTTGTCATTTTATTAGCAAAGCTTTGCTAACAGACAAGATTTTAATATGATTAACACACACCCGACAGCTAAAGCAGCACCCAAAACCACTTAAATGCTAAACAAATACACGACCAGACCCACTGAGAGACCGTGTAATCACCAAAAAACCTGTGACAGTGATTATAAAGTTAGCACTGCAGCTAGCAAACAAGGCTAAATCGCTAAACAGCACGAGCTTCGAAAGCTTTTCTCGTTCTTACCAGGCAAGATAAAGTTACTTCCGTTCGTTTTCTCTCATCACCAAACACGGCGAAAAAACACCTCTTCGTTGTCGAATTTGAAGAAATGGTCATTAATCTCGCGTGTAGAGTTGTTATTTTCCGTTAAAAGTATGTAGTTTCAATTCAAACATGATGTACGGTCACTCTTCCTAGCTGAATAAACCTTTCCTATCAATCGACTAAAGATTCCCGAAAGTCGGGGTTTACCACGAAGCGCTTTACTCGCTGCCCATTGGCTTAATGTGCTGTCAATCAGATATTACGCCAATCGCGTTACTGTTAGGGCGGGTGTACAGCCGCATCACTGAGCCGCAATATATTCAGTCACATTTAAGGCTCCTTAATAGTTATTTAAGGGCTGTGTGGACAGACATCATATTAATTATTTATTTGTGTGTTTATTATTTTTTTTCGCTTTTGAAAAACCGAAATAATGTAATTCATAATAATGATATAATATATATAATACAATACATTATTATAATAATTGAATTTAGTTTAGTTGTTGCTTTGTTACTATTGTTCTTGTTGCTAATTATTATTTTTATTATTATTATTAATAATAGTGATAATAATAATAATAATATCATCATCATCAATTCATTGTACG
>JBCNYG010000006.1:6997183-7021871 GCA_039654305.1 Porochilus rendahli | reverse complement strand
CCGAGCTGGGAATCGAACCCAGGACCTTCTTGCTGTGAGGCGGACGTGCTAACCACTACGCCACCGTGCCGCCCTTAATAATGAATATATAATATAATATTATTATTTTGCTGTACTGTATTAATCTTGCAAGGGAAGTTATTGCCTCTGCATTTAACCCATCCAAATTGAGCACACATTCGGAGCAGTGGGCTGCCGGAGATCAGTTGGGGGTTAGGTCCTTCCTCAAGGGCACGTTAGCCATGAAGGTGGAGAAAAGGAAGGTGCAGCTCACTCCCCCACTGCCACACATTTTTCCTGCTGGTTCAGAAATCGAACCAGTGACCTTTCGGTCCCAAACCTGCTTCTCTAATAATTTCTTTAATCTGGCACAGCTATGTATTTCGAGTAGACCCGAATCGTACTGGCTTCAGGTCTACTCGAAAAACATAGCTGTGCCAGATGGCGGCCTCCACGAGTGGGGTCCCACATACCATGCAACTATAAACAGCTCATTCCAAGGTTTTGAAAACATATTGACTTTGCATTCATTATTAAAGGTAGATGAAAATTTATTTAGCATGCCTGCTTCACCGCAAGATGGTCCTTAGTTCAACTCCCAGGCTAGGGTGTTTCTTCGTGGAGTTTGCATGCTGTCCCTCTGCTAGCATGGCTTTCCTCCGGGTACTCCGGTTTCCTTCCACAATCCAAAGACATACACGTCAGGCTTATTAAATGTTTCAAATTATCCCTAGGTGAGAATTTGGATGCGAGTGTGAATGTATATGTGTGTTTTGACTCTGCAATGGTGTGTCGAGCTGTTCAGTGAGTACATCGCCTTCGCCCAGTGTTGGCTCAAATAGGCTCCAGCCTCCCTGTGTCCCTAATGGTTTTAAGCAGTTCAGCAAATGAGTGTTTGAGTAAGAGTAAAAGTCAATTGTAATTCAATCCTAATTAGGGTCGCGGGGAGGCTGGCGCCCATCTCAGCCAACTCTGGGCGAGGGCGGGCTACACCCTGGACAGCTCGCCGGGCCATCGCAGTACAATTGTAATGGATTAGGTTAATGACTATCACTTCAGCTTCTGGGTATCTGTGAGTCCGATTGATCATGATTGGTTTAAGTTTGAGATGTCCTTCATCATTCCTGTTTACAGTTGTTTACGAGATTAGGTTTGCATGAAACAGTGGCGTAGTGGTTAACGCTTTTGCTTTAAAGCAAGAAGATTCTGGGTTTGAGCTTCCCCTGCCTGTGTGGGTTTCTTCTGAGCTCTCTGGTTTCCTCCGACATCCGGTTACATGTCGATCGAGTGAACTGGCTCCTCAGAATTGACAGTCACTATGAATGTGAGTGTAATCTGGGGTCGGGGGATGTACAAGTTTGTAAAATTCCTCCGAATGTACTGTCGGCTTCTCTACAAGGAGGGAAGAGCGTTGAAAATGAGCACAGCTCTTAAAGACAATTATAGAGCATCTTATAAACAACTCGACTTTCCTCACCCTGGGCCTTCGCTGTAATGTTTGACAATAACATTTATAATACCTGCATGGTTTACTGTGTCTTCTTGATTACACTCGGAGGAAATTTAAAACAGTGAAATGTTCTTCGGTTGTTCCAGGGTCTCTCTCTCAGAAAAATGAACCCTTTCAGGAGGCTAAGAGTCATTAATTATCCAACGAAGCCTTAAATAACCCCTTTTCCTGCAATTGTAGAGCTCCATACCAGATTAATTACATTTTGTACCTCAGTGACCTGCATGAAGAAAATTCACAACACGGCGAACAAATTGTTGGTTGTGTGTTAAATGCCGCAAATCTGCTTAGTGCTCGGGCTGACCTTTACATTTATAGAGCAATTATTCAGCACATTTTCCGAAAAGGAAAACATAAAAGAAAACCCTGCGGTGTATCTTCTAACCTACTAACACTTGCATGCCTCCATGTTGCGGGTGTTATCAAAGGAGACGTGACATGCCAACCATGCAGTAAAGTGCTACAATGCAATCTCCTGATGATACGCCTTGCATTCACGTAGGATCCGAAAGGTGTAACAGGTTGACGTGGTGATTGATATCTCCCTCATGTGAAGTGCCACCATGTGCCTTAAAAGCTTTTGAGACACAGTCTGAGCACAGCAGGCCATTTCGCCTTAACGCACAAAGTTTCTTTCCTACTGATGATGAGGTCACCTCGGTGTTATTTATTTATTCTTTTTTTTGCTTTCTGTACTGCTTGTGCTGATCCATAAGTTGCTCTTATTACCTACAGGAGCTTTTAGGGTGTGAAGTGGATGATATCGATCAGCTTTTGCTATTATGCTTATGTTATGGTGCTTTGCTGATGGAGAGGAAGGTCGATGTATTTTTTTTTCCATTTCATAAGAGATATCTAGGGAACAATATCCAAATATTTATGTAGGAAGTTGAATGTTTTTCTACAACATGCATTTTTTTAGTTTATTCACTTTATATCATACTTTGTATCCAAGTTATATTTAATGCTGTGGAACATCCATCCATCCAAACCTGTAGTTAGTTAATACTTAGCATCCACAAACAAATGCAGCTTGTTTTACAGCAAAGTTCCAGAATGGAGCACAATAGGAATGGAATAGGATTTGGATAGTTGTCCCGTGTCCGTGCCACAGTTTACAAGCTTCATGCATTATTTTTTTTTGCTCTGAGATGTCCAGGGTGTACCCTGCCGGCGCCCAAGGCCGTCTGAGATGGCTACCAGCCTCGCGACCCTTATTAGGATTGTCCAGACAATGAATGAATGTGACTTTTTTGTAAGTCTGGGAATGTTCCATAAACCTGGCAACTTCGTCGCTCTAGGTGAAACGCACTGCGAGGGCTACTTTGTTGAAATCTTGTAGGGGGCACTCTGAAGCCATCTTGCCACAACCATGGGCGAGACCCATCTAGACCTTTTCTTTTCCATGGCGAGACATCAAAACTGCTATGACAGCGTTTGACAAAGACTCACCATTTTTACAACATGACATAATAAACATAACAAAAGTTTTTTTTAGCACTTTTCTGCCCAAATTTAAGAAGGATCTAGTTAACCTGCTAGGTTCAGCATGCCAAAACATAAATAAAGTATATAATTTCCTGTTATTAGTGGATGGCACTATTACTGTGATCGAATATTGGCTTGTAGATATCTTTAGGCTAACATACTAATCAAACGTGAAGTTTGGAGAAGAGTGAAGATGAAAAGAATGAAGTTACAACAGCTTCCTCTTTCGTTGTGAAATTCGAGGAAATGATGAATTGTCATTTTGTCACGCTTTATTGCACATGTGTAGGCCACTTTGCAAAAGTGGACCAAAGGCAGTTTGAGCAAAACACAATGTGTCGCTGCACAATTTGAGGAGTGGTTCGGAAAGCCCATGTAAAGGCTCAAAAATTTCCACTATTGTGCATCACCGCCTGTATCACTGCAGATTACCCCCTGTATTAACACGAACGGAGGCCAGGCATCCCTCAGGGCCAGCAGCCCTCCATCAGCACAGCTATTCTTATTTATTAGCATTCTGAATCTATCCAAATTTTTAGTTTTAAGTATGTTTAAAAACATGTTTTTTTCTAACATTTCCACCCTTACCCACAGCGCGTACCATTTGTGAAGACACGGCCTCCGTCGTGAATTGTTTCAATGAGTGGCGGCCACAGCACTAGCTTTTAGCCTACAGCCAGCGCCGTCTTTGCTGAAGGCAAATGTTTGGTTTCACTTCGGATTTTTATGATTTTCTGTGTAAGAAGGAGCTTGATATGATATATGCGGTGTTCAAAATCTGCAAAATAAAAGTCAAGTATTTCGGGAACACTTCAAATCCCTGAACCCACATCTTGCGCCATCACACGAAGCTAAAAGAACCAGTTTGTACTGGTTATCAATCAAAAATCCATTTGAATCGAGAATCGAGTCTGAATCGAATCATTACCCAAAAAATCAGAGTCAAATTGAATCGATGAATGAGTTGGTTTTAGATTCACATCCCTACTGACTGCTGTGTTACATAAATCTAGCTTTGGCTACCAGAATAAAAATTATGTTGAAAATTATGTTCTCAAAGTTTTAAATGACTGTCAGTGTACACTGCCTGAAAATGGGGAGAAAAACACAAAAAATTCAGATTACATAATAAATAAATAAAAAATGGCTGACTTTATGACAGACTGCGGTAATCAAAGTTTTATGGATTATGCGTTCAGGATAATGTTTGTAATCCCCTAACTGTTCACTAATCAGATTGCGCTGTTCCAAATTACTATAAGCTCATCTAGAATATCATACATCTGACCCCTTCTTCATGTAAAGATTACGCCGCTGATTCTTACCTTGAGCATGGAGTGGAAAAGCACCTTTAATTTTATTATTTTAAAGATGAGACAGTTTGGGGTGATTCGCTTCGTTACTTACCGTAACTAAAAATGGAAGGTCTGTTGATGGGAAGCTTTGTGATCACTCATTAGATGAACCAACAGTGTAGACTGAGAATGAGAATGAGATCATTTTTCCTCTTCGAGTGCTGAAGCCTCTCTTCATAGCTCTGCTTTGCTTTGAAGACCAGCACTAGTCACTCAAGTGTCACAGGCTTTGAATTCATTGTGCAATTATCTAAACAGTTCATTGCAATGTAGACATGTGATCACAATTTGATGACCCTGGGTGAATTTGCAAAGCTGGAAATTAATTAAACCATTCAGTAATGATTTGTTATAATCTAATTTGGTTTACGGAAAAAGAAACTGAACAATAAGTCTGCCTTAAATGTAGCCTATTTGGTATTTGGATAGCCAGTGAGGCAAGCTTTTAAAATCCCTGAACCACTTAAGTATTTTATTTAATGGGTTGTTGGAATCTGGATTGCAAGTAAATGAAGTGTTACAACCGACATATACTGTGTTATAGCTTATGTATAGCTAATGATTACAGCTTTCTACATAGATTGTCCCCATTTATAATCAATTAGGAGCTGATAAAACTGTGGATTTTTCATTCTTTTGCTTACACTTCAAGCACAGATACAACAACAGTGCAGCATTTTCCCCAAGAGAGCTCTGAGCATATATTTTACTTTATGAGGAAGTTTAGGGAAGGATTATAGCTGCTAGCAAGGTAACTCCTCTGTTTATTACTGATCATTATTTTTATTTAGGCCGTCTTTAACTTAACCTCAGTACACAGTGCTTAATATGTTCTAGTGGATGTGTAGCTGCATAAATGTGATTTGATTTCAGGCTTTATTTATCATGATATAAATAATCTAAGGCTAGCCTGAGGCATCTGTCTTTTTAGATTTTAAAGAACATTAAGCTTTCTGATACCTTAGAAAATTATTGTATATGGAGTTTGAAGTGTGATTTTTAGGTAATCTTGTTACTGTGTAAATACTGAAATGAGCAAAATAATAATTATAAGAAGACACATAATCCAGTGGTCTTCTTCTTCTAGTTATTTTTTTGTGTAGAGTAATTTCCATTAGAAACTAGTTGAAACTGTTAGGTTGATGCATTGCAATTTCACTGAAAACTTCAATTAATATGTTTTAGCTTTGCCCAAATTTTCCAACATTGGCTTTCCCATATCTTTGGAGGCATTAAATTCACCTTCAAAGTTAAACCGATAAAAATGGACCCTGTACTGCTAGGAAATACTGACTGTAGTGCACACACAGTCAAGCTATTAGTTTTTTTTCTTATTGTAAATAAGATGGTAGGTTAGCTTGAACTGAGGGTAGATGAAAGATAATTGTGTACTCTTCAGTGCCGGACCATTTTCGTACCTTATTGAACCAATAACTGAATAAGTATTTGTGTATTTTTGTGTATTTTTGATCATTTTTCTCTTGCACCCCCCTTCCGCTGCAGGATCCCTTAAGTTTGAAATAGTACAAATTTGTTCCATCTTTTGAAAGATTGAAGGTTCCTTCCTCCTTTACATCACTTTATACTATTTTTGCTAGTGCTAGTAGGTGCGCCACTGATCTCTTATAGAATAACAAAGTGCTTCTGAGGAAACATTTTTCAAAAGTGTACCTGTAAGTACATAATTGTTTCCTGGCTCATTTTTATTTTTGAGTTTACGTGGACGTTGAAAAAATTAGGTGTTTGTACCCAGCTGTAACCCTGTAGATGTTAAACAAAGAGAAGTTTGTTGTAAGCCACACAACACTGTTCTAACCAATCAGCAATAGGTATTGTTTGTGCTAATAAACAGCACACACACCTTGTTGCTGATTGGCTGAAGTGGGAGTGTGGGTGTCATTTTTAGTGCTGTTTTATTAGGTAAAAAATTTGCCATGAATTTTGAGGCGGAGCTTCTGAAAGAGTTCTAAAAGAGGTTATGCATTTCTTTTGGCTGTTTCGTTGGAATATGAACAGTTTTTCTCCAGGGTTTACGAGTACCCCTTTAAGACATATAGGGTAACACATTCAAACACATTATTTTATGTTTTTAGCTGCTGATGATGTATGTTTTTCTTTGGGCTGCTAGTGGCAAAATAAAAAAAAAAAGTTTGTTTATTAGTTCACTTGAGGGTTGTTATATTAGCTTCAAGCTCATTTCTTTAATTTCTCCTTTTTACTTCATCTTCTTGACTGTTTTACCCTAGTCAATAACAATGGGTGTTAATACACAGAATGGGACGCCTGTCGAGAACAGGATTAGCACACACATTACCACCTAGATACAATTTAGCATAGCCCGTCCACCTACCATGCATGAAGAACCCAAAGAACCCAGAGCGAACATGTGGAATCCCCGAGCTCAGTATTGAACCAGGGACCCTGGATCAAGTTCATTCATTTGCCCGAACTTAATCCTTAATCCTACAGAAACTGTATTCTTCTCGTAATCCTGCTCAGGTCACAGTGAGGCTGGAGTCTATCTGAGTCTACTCTGGGTGAAGGCAGGTTCCCATTAATAATCACACTCACACCTAGGGGCAATTTTGAAGCATCTTGGGTCTGTGGGAGAAAACTGTAGTACATGGAGTAAACCCACGCATGCACAGGAAGTTAATGAGTATTATTTCATTTGGAAACAGAAGAAAGCAGATAATGAAATGTGCAAAATCGGCAGCTCCAACTTACATTACACCACACTGTGAAGTCTTTCATGATTTTATGTGAGAATGTTCTGTCCAAGTATTTGGCCTTGAGGTGCTGTAGAAATGGACACAGACAGAACCTCGGGGCTGATACAAAAGAGAGTTTGGCATCTAAGATTCTTTTAGTTTGTACCTGAGAGAGGAGAAACTCAGCGCTCTCATGATGCTGTGTAGTGTATCTTTGTTGAGAGCTTAGCTGTCTTCTGCGGATGAAGTATTGGATCTCTGAGTGAGGACAGAGAAGCCATTTCTTCCTTAAGCCAACTTGGAAGCAGATAATGCATCATGAAGTGTCTTCTCAGCCTGCATTATTCTCTCTGTTCAGTCAGTCTGCTTGCAGGCCTGTCTGCTCATAAATATGTAACATTTCCCTGAAAAAACATTACAGAAAAAAAAAAAAACAAAGAAGGCATTGTAAACCTGTTTTTATAATAATAATAATAATTGTAATGAAAAAAAAAATCATTTTTACACAGGAACAGCCTCAACAAATAAAGCCACGGACTGATTTTCAAATTCAGATTAAAAATAAATTATGAATGATTTAATTTGCAGGCTAATAATACTTGCTGACTCAAAGCTAGTTGAAAAGATCAATATTCTGTTACTCCAGTTTCCTCCTGCAGTCAAAAGACATCTCTTATATAATCCAATATAATAAACCAAGTGGTACTTCTGTTTGACGTTAAAACTGTATACATTAGAGAGTTAGCTAATTAGCAGAAGCACTTGATTGACCATGTGACTCTCAGCCATATGTTCCTGTAAATATCATTTATAAATGACTGTTAGTGATTCTGCTCAAATAATTAGCCTCTGAACAACCACATGCTGTTTGCTGTACTGCCAGGTTTAAAATTTGACCTCCTTTTCACAGGTTATCTAGTTAGAAGGGGAACGAAAATGTATAGAATGTGATGAGGAGTGAACGAACCCTGACAGGATGTGCTCATTTCATACCCCACGCTTAACTGGGAGAGGTGGTGAGACAGGTCTGCTCCTGTGCATTGGTGCTGTGAATTGGTGCTTTACTTCACTCTCTGTCTCATCTAGGCATCTCCTCCTTTGAGCTTCATGCAGTAAAAGTCTCATCTCCAATCAACCTCCTTATTATTGTTATTTACCGCCCTCCTGGGCCCCTAGGACACTTTTTAGAAGAAATTGACACACTCCTCAGCAGTTTCCCCACTAACAATCAATCTCCCCTCTGACAAACTTCAGTCCTCTAGCCTTCTCCCTCATCTTTATTCCTTTTTTTTTTTTACTTTCAACAACTGCTCTCCAACACACAAAGGAAGGAACCTCCTAGATCTTGTTTTCAGTCGTCCCTCCCCATTCACAAGCATTACTCCCTTCTGGCCATTACTGTCCTTCTCTTCTCATATCACTGATCTTTCAAGATCCTGTCGATTTGTACTCTTTAACATTTGAAGGATTCACCCATTTCTTTCCCCTGAGGCTACTCAGATACTTGTTCAGTCCATTGTTATCTCAAGACTAGACTACTGCAACTCACTCCTGACAGGTCTACCTCTGAGCGCAACTAATCCAGAATGCAGTTGCACAGCTTGTTTTCAACCTTCCAAAATTTTCCACACTACTCCCATGTTGGGATCTCTCCATTGGCTTCCTGTAGCTGCTCGCATTAAATTAAAAACATTAATGCTTGCCTACAAAGCCAAAAATGGACCCCAACCATCCTACCTCAAAGTACTTATCACACCCCACACAGCACCGCGTTCTCTCAGATCCTCTAGCACTGCTAGACAGGTCCCTCCTTCTACCAAGGGTCAAGAGAGAAATGCATCTAAACTATTCACTTCCTCTGGATGTTCAGACAGCTGAGTCACTGGGTATCTTTAAACGACATCTGAAAACCTACCTCTTTCAGCAGTACTTAGACTAGCACTTTGTTTTTTAATTACTGAACACCTTCTGATCAATCAAGAACCTGGCTGTGCTGTGGTAAAAAGTTTCTGTATTCTATGTAATGTATTACATGCGTATTGAGGTCTGAACTCCAACAAAATATTTGTGTTTATAGAGAACCATGGCTGTATCTCAGCTTTATGTATCGACAAAATTATTCTTCTTGCAGTATGTGGTGGTTTGATTCAGTGAGACTGATGGCACAAACCATCTGGTGTCTTCCTGACCGGGAACCGAGACAGAAGTCAGGGACTGATTATTAACTGAATTGCCAATTCCACCTGCAAGCCAAGTCTCCTATCTCCTGGATCTGTGACAGAGGGACTAATCTAGCAATCTAACATTCCACATGGCAAATAATATGAACAACTGCTATCAGTGGTATTGCTAAAAACTCAAGATGCACATTTTCCCCCCCCCACAATTGTAGTCCCTTGCAACAAAGTAGCTGCATCTCAATCAAATGTTGGAAAACAGAGATTTAAATATAAAGCTGTGATTCAATGATTCAATGTGTGTGGAGATTTTTAAAAAGGGGTGATAGTGTGTCTGTTCATTCATTGATTCATCTGTTTTCATTGGTTTTAGTATGAATTTTTATCTCGGGGTATTATTTGGAGCCAGCATGTTTTAGGAAGGTTAAAGGTTAAAAAAAGTTACTGTTATACGTAAAAGTCGAATGTGGATTAGGTCATTGTGTTTTGTTAAATATGGAGTAGTACTGAATCATTCTTTCCACATAGAGTAGGTGTGTTTTAGTTGTAAAGTACACTTTCCCCTGTCTTATTCTCATCCCTCCCCTCCCTCTCTTATCTCCTGGGGTTTAGAAAATCTGGAACATTTGCTGTGATTGCAGTCATCTGGGACGGATTTGTCTGGAACCAACAGTGCCCCATGGACCTTCTGTCCTCACTTTCCACGGTCTGTCCTTTTAGCAATTCCACATCTCTACCTGTAATGAGCTAGAGGTCAGATATGGGAGGGGAAACAGAGAAATGTGAAAGGAAACAGATTACGAGGAGAAGAAAGCTGCCTGAACTGAATGATATATTTTTGCAGAATAAAATAAAGACAGCAGCTTCTTGGGGAAATTGCTGTTTTTCAATGATGAATGCTTTTGCATAAAGAAAAGCAAACCTAAAGAAATGCAAATTAAAATAAGATTTTTATTTTTAATGTTTACATATTTTAACCATGACAAAGACGGGTCAGGTGGCCTCTGTGTGTGTGTGTGTGTGTGTGTGTGTGTGTGTGTGTGTGTGTGTGTGTGGTGGGGGTGGTCGTGGGATTGAATCACGATGATCTTAGAACTTGGTGGATTCATGATGATCGTGAGGGAACTTGGTGGATTCTATTGCGATGATTGTGGCAAAACGTTTGACTGTCAAAAATTTTGCCACAGTTATTAAGATGTATTTGGTGCCAATTTTTCATAGAACGTGTAAATTATAGTAGTAGAGCTTAACAGAGTGTAAAAGGCATTGATCTTCATTGTAGGGGATCTTGATGAACTTTGGAAACACTTTTCCTTCAAGTGTGATCTCTTGAATGCACGCTGCCTCCTTTTAATACCCCAATCGTTCTTTGAGTGTGAATATAAGTCATGGAGATTTTTTAAATAGCTGACCAATTGCATTGTGCCTTTTCCATCCAATATATCATTGTTTCATTTGCTGAAGCACTTTATCATTATAGGCTCCAGCCTCCCCATGACCCTATCTCGACCGACTCTGGGCAAACTCAGGGGTACAAACTGAGCAACTCTCCAATCAATTAATCACAACCTTTCACACTCACATCTAGGAGCAATTTGGAACAGCCAGTTAGCCTAAAGTGAATGACTGTGGGAGGAAACCGTTGTACCCGGAGGAAACCCACACAGACCCAGGGAGAACATGCAAACTCCACACAGAAATTCCCACAATGTGCCCAAGAGTTGAACCCAAGACCTTCTTGCTGAGAGGTAGACGTGCCGCCCTCTACACAACTGTGCCGCCCCATTCCGCATTCGCTCTCATCATTTATTTATTGGTCTAAGTACAAACATTGTATGATATTGTGGTATGTGTATATAAGTGAATATAAAGTGGTACATTTTTTACCAAAACCAGTAAGGAATGCAATTAAACCCTGTTGTGGTTATCAGCTCAATGAATTTGATGTTTTGCTTGAGGGAAACTCCAGGAACTTGTCTATTGGAGCTGTAAGATCATATTTTGTGAAGAAGACATGACAGTGAAATGCATGAGAGCACACAATAACTTCTATAAATTGTTTCTACCTTGAATTTTTTTAAATTATCTATGCTTCATGCTGGGCATTATGAACACTGCTGAAACACTATTGAACTCAGGTTTTAGGCTTCAGCCTATTGTGAATCTTCCAAGTGCACCCGAGTGTTCAGCTCTCAGCATTCATCAACTCCTGTGGTGCCGGTCTTTACTGAGTGCGTAATTAAATTTACTAGGCAGTTTAAAGGAAAAAAGAGCATGGTGTATGTTTTTTTTTTTATTATTTAAAAATGTTTTTTATTTTATTTATTTATTTTTTTTTACGGTGTTGTTAACTGTGCTTTGAAATATGAAATGTTCTAGACAGCATATAAACTGCTTTCAATTTGAATATAAATCAGTCATTTGAAACAAAGTACTGTTTTTCAGCCAGTTTCCAGGAATCCAGTATTTGCTGATGGCAAATCAGAGGAAAAATAAACAAACAAATAAATAAAAACCTGAAAACTTTTTTGTTCATTATTCAGGGTCATAGTGTTCCTACTAACAGAAATTTATTGTAGCGTTTGCTTGAACATTGTATTCCATTCACACACATTCATTAACAATAAACTTTAGGAATTTTAAAAATAAGCTTTAAAAATAAACGGAGAGAAAATTATATGTAATATTGCGCCTTATATACATTACATAGACTTGACAAAAGAATAAAATTTTACTATGATCTGTGACCTGCTGTTTTGTAATGAAACTTTTTAATCAGTCTTCTTTTTCCTTAAATATATTTACTTATTTATTTATACTGTATTAATCCCACAGGAGAAATTTAGCTTCTGTATTAAAGCAGACGTATGTGAGCACACACACACACAAACACACACAAACACACACACACACTTAGCAGTAGGCTGCCACACATTTTGGCACCCAGAGAGCAGTTGGGGGTTTGGTGCCTTGCTAAAGGGCACTTCAGCCATGAAGGTAGAGGAAGGGAAGGTGTAGTTCAACTAAATGGTTGTGTGTTTATGTTGGCCCTGTGATGGTCTGGCAAGCTGTTCGGGCTGTATCCCGACTTCGCCCAGTGTCGGCTGAGATATGCTTTAACCTCCCCATGACCCTAATAGGATTAAGCAGTTCGCCAAATGAGTGAGTGAGTGATGTGATAATGGATAATAAATTATATAAATAAATAACTAAATATATAAAAAAGTACATATGTATTTTGGTCACAGAACTAACCAGCTGAACTAGCCAGCATTCTAGCCATTGTCACATACCATGCTATCATAATTGGCCAGTTCTTATTAGGTGAACATAGTAGCTGAAATCAGTAATGATTTTTGCTTAATGAGGTAGTGGTTATTCGATCCTTCAAAGTCAGCTGAGATAGGCTCAGCCGCCACAGGACCCTAGTTTAATAAAGCAGTTTGAGCAAAAGAGAATGAGTGAATGACCTATATAATTATATATTTATTTATTTATGAAAGTATTTATTTATTTGTCCGTTTGTTTATACATCAGTGATTTTTCGTCCTCTCTGTTGTTTATGTATGATATCATGTACAGTACATGATATATTGACAAAAAAAAAAAAATCAGATTGTTTCTGTGTTCCAGATTCGATAAAATAAAGGTGTAAACACAATAATACTCATACATTTAATTTCGAATGGGAAACTTTACAACAATAGTCTGTCACAGTAAATACTGTACATGAGTAAAACGGAAAATACCAAAGTGCAATCCGTCATGATTAAAACATAGAAAGATTTTCCACAAATTATTTAGGCCAGAATCAGCAGTGTGAGTCAGGCTGTGATCCACATGAGGACAGTTTTCAGAGGAATAATGCATCTTTTATGCAGCCATTTTCATCTTGCCTATGGGGTTCAATTTAAGCCTCAGTATGAAACTGTGAGTCACGATTCTGTTGAAGAAAACAAGAAAACAGAGAAAGCAGTCCCAGTTTTATTCTAAAGCAGACATCATAAATGAAAAGTAAGGTGTTCTACCTCTGTATATGTAGTATTGCCTCACCATTAGCACAGCGGCCTATCAAGTTTACACCCATAATAAAGGTTAAAATCTTTCTGAATGAGCCATGCCTGTACCTTTTATTTGCTTGGAATCTTAGATATAATGTGATAATGTAAAAAAAAAAAAATGAAGGGAGCTAATTAGCAAGCTAAGTGCTTTAGAACAGATATAGTGGAATGAACAGATATAATGATCATTATCAGCTTCTAGGGAAGCACAGTGGCATAATGGTCAGCATGTCCGCCACACATGAAGAAGGTCTTGGGTTCAATTCACGGGCTTGGGGGTTTCTGTGTGAAGTTTTCATGTTCTCCTCGTGCTTGTGTGAGTTTCCTTCAGGTTTTTAAGTACGGCTATGAGGCAAGAGGACCTGGTGTGCAGTCAGCATTCTTGTTTATCTTAAAGGTGTTTAGTTGAGTTGAGGCCCGGGTTATGTACTGGCCGTTCGACTTGTTTCTTTTCAGCTTTTATCGTTTATTTTTTATTGATACTCAATGGTGACCTTGTACAAATTTGTTCAAAGACCTTAAAAAAGGCTCTTCTTCTTCCTGAGAATCACTCTCTGTTTCAAGTCTGTAGATCTGGACTCCTCTAATATTAGAATCTCCCATTGTGCAGCAAAGCATTTCAGCCTAGTTTTGAAGTATTGTAAAGTCCACTCCGACTTGGTGAGCAGAGATGAGATGGGCTTTTGCTGGACTAGCATATTCAAAGATTTCATATTTTAAATAAGGACAGAGGTGCAGCATTACATCAAAGTTATTTTTAATGCACTGTCTGGTAACTATATAATTTTGATCCAGATGAGGTCTTCGGGTATAATAACTGGTGGAGGGGATCTTTATGTGTCATTAATTTTAATCCCAGATTATTATCTACTCTAAATTTTTTGCTGTCCTATAAATGGGTTTGTCTGCCACCAAAAATGCCATGTTCTAACTTGTAAAAGACTTCTGTATGTAAATGTTATCTTTATTATATGTGACCTTATCTGGCAAAAAGTACCGATTCAGAGATTTTCAGGCCATGTAATGCATGAAAATATACATTTTTCTTCTCTGATTTGAGCGATAAACTTCTAACCTATAATTTCCTGAAGTTTTATAGCAGATAAACTTATATAGAGTAACGAAATTGGTCATTTAGCAGAGGATCCTACCTCTAAACATGGCAAAGTAGTCCAGGAAATATCTATAATCATTGCAGACAAAAAAAAAACCCTTGTGTCAACAACTTAGTCAGTCCTGCTGACAATCTCTTTTTTTGTGTGTGTCTAAAACTGAACAATCTGGAATTTAACAAGCACACGGTGTCGTTGTCGACCCCTCTTCCGTAAGCTTGGCACCTGCATGCTGTAAACAGCGCTATCTAGGACGTTTCTTGGATTCAGAACGAGGCTGTGTTTCCAGACGTGTACTAGTGCATGGCCGCTTTTCACTTGGCAGGTGTACCTAGTTTGTGTGATCCTGTTCTTAATTATGTTTCTATTATTCTATGATTCTATTTTCATTTTTTTAAGATATATTTAATAGTTTGACAAATCTGTTTGTAAGTGTCTGTCTCAAGTGATGCCTCTCCGAAGTACCGTTACTTCATGTTGTACATTGTGTACCTGTGAGTTGCTACAGGTAATTCAAGTTGAATAAATTGAATTTAAATTTCAATTCTGACATTTCCTTTGCTTCCTTTTCTCTTGAAATCATCGTGCCTGGTGCAGGGGTTGTTCAGACTCAAGTACAGGACTAATAAATTGGTTTCAGAAAAACATTGGGGTCAATTTTGTTTTATTTCCAAGAGATATATAACACTATATTTCATGTTTAGTTTATATACCTGAGAACTAAATGACCCATTTCAAATGAGAAAATGAAACAAAAAATCTTGGTTTTTTTTTGTTTGTTTTGTTGGTGTGTTTTTGTGCACTAAAACGCCTCGATAAAGCATCTTATATTTCTTTGGATTATATAGTAAATTCTGTATCTGTATTATTTCTGCTTGGGGTACGCAGAGCTCACCCAACCTGACTCTGTCATGGTTAATGTATGTAAGAATGATAGAAATCCTCATTTTTGCTTTTCTTTATGCTACCCTGTAGTATATACTAATGCTCTTCAAGAAAAGCTATTATGCCATCTGCTCCACATATACTCAAAGCTCATGTTCATGAAAATGTAAAAAATAAACCATAAGCATCTAGTTTAAGTGTGCTAAAGTTTTTTTTTTTTTTTTTTTGCTAATGTGTGATATATTACAATAATTATTTGCCTCAGGCTCGGTGGATGTTGCCGAAGTGAATACTATTCAATAACATTCACATCAGTGTTGAATACAAGCTGAAAATCTGATTCATCGTTACATTTTTAAATAAAACCCAAATGACTTTAGTGTGTAGCAGAAACAAACAAATCTCCATTTCAAGAGATGCCATTTCAGAGAGGATTATATGAAGGTTGTTTATATATACTCGATAATCAGTCGTAATGTATTCATGTTACAGATTGTAGACATTCTTAGGAAAGCAATCATTTTGTTTTGTGTTTCCTTTATCCTTCGTCTTGTGTAAAATTCACACACTTCTAAAAGTACAGAGGTTGATTGCACAAGGATTGGTGAAATCAAACAGTTCATCCTGGGGCGGCGTACAGATCCTGCTCAGGTTACGCAATCAATAAATAAGATTGAACTGTTGAATAAATGTTGACATGTGTCAAGGCTGAATCACTACACTGCTAAACACACTTTTAAAGAAAGTTTCATTTTCTGTGCTATGTATTGACCTACGGTTAGGAAAGAATAACAGATATTTGATTCTTTTAAATGCGCCGGACATAACACAGAAGCATGTGATGACTTTCTTCATCCTCCGTCGTAATAGATGAATAAGACGGAAACAAATACGCAATAGGCTTTTTTATTATTAACAAGTGCCTGGCAGGAAATCTGCTGTAAGTATAGACCAAATGTTTAATAGGATATAATGTGATTATACATTTTCTGCTATGTGGAATGTAGAGTTGATGAGTGGTCAGTTCCAATGTCAGGCTTTCCTTAAAGGGAAAAGACCTAGACATTTAACTGAATGATGCAAATGAACACCGCAGCAAGAAATGGTATCAACGTAGGCTACAGGGTAAAGCTGCTGCACAAAATATCCAAAAATACATATAAGTTAATGGCTGCTTTTCTCGCCATGTTACCCCGGGTTTACACTCGGGCACGATGTTCACGATCTCCACCATTTGAGGGAATTGTGAAGAGTGGGGAGGGGGGTGGGGTTTCGGATTCGTGATGATCCTCAGGGGACTTGGTTGATTTGTTATGTATAACGATATGAGGCAAGTTATAATAAAATGTGGGAATTGAAGCAGAGCGCAGTAGAACTTAACAGAGTGTAACAGACCGTGATGTGCCATCGTAGGGGATCTTGATGAACTTGGAAACACGATTCCTTTGAAGTTTTTTGGAAAGCTATTGGATGCACCCTGCTCCCCCTTATATACCCCAGTCGTGCAGCAAGCATACTCATAAATTGTGGAGCCACACGCTTTTTTGAATCATGGAGCTCATGGACATTAAGCCTGAGGGTAAACCTAAGGTTAGTCCTGTGGTAAATTTGTATAACAGTATAGACTGTATAAACAGTATAGAAAATAAAGCAAAATAAAGTCCATGAATGATTTCTTTACCTTTTTAATCCCTTCACCAACTTTGAAGGCTGACTAATGCAGTGAAATTGAATTGTTCATTTAGTCATTTGGCACGCGACACAGTGGCATAGTGATTAGCATGACTGCCTTACATCAAGAAGGTCCTGGTTTCGGTTTCCAGATTTTTTTGGGTTTTTTTGTGGTTTGCGTGTTCTCTCCATGTTTGCTTGGGTTTTCTCTAGGTACTCCAGTTTCCTCACACAGGCCAGTGGCATGCACATTAGGCTAATTGGCTGTTCGAAATTGCCCCTAGGTGTGAGTGTGTACGTCAGTAGTTGTAAGTGTGGTGCTCTGCGATGGTCTGGCGAGTTGTTCAGTGTCAGCTAAGATAGTGTCAGCCTCTCTGCAACCCTAGTAAGAGTAAGCAGTTTGGCACATTAGTGAGTAGTTGATTATTCATTTGCCAGATGCTTTCTTGTGACTGTACAATCCAAGTATAAAGTACTCCAACTCTCAAAATTGACTCACTGTCATGAAACAGAAACCCACAGCGTTCTTGTTACTAAAACAGGAACAGGAAGCATCCACACAATCCGGCTGCATACAATTAGTTATTCATGTTGGTTCACATTACAACATCCATGTTTTAGAAAATCACTGTCATGCAGTGACACAAATTTGCTCATCAATTCTTTATAACAGCTGTGTGCACTAGGACTTAAGGGTTCAGCAGTCAGGAGGGAGTTCAGTAACCTGTATAACAGCTTGCCGTTTAGAGAATAAATCTTATGGGGAAGTAATATATGGCCTTATCAAAAAATTGTCTATGGATTTTTATGGCAGCCCCAGCATGGGATGCTTTGTACATTATTCATCCATTCATTAATTTTTTAAACTGCCTAATAATAATTAGGGCAGCGGAGAGGCTGGCGCTTATTTCAGCCGACTCTGCCCGAGGGCAGGGTATACCCTGGACAGATCTCCAGACCATCGCAGGGCCAACAGTCACACAACCATTCACACTCACAACTAGGGATGATTTGGAACAGCCTGTAAATTTTATTTATACATTTTTTTTAGCTTGGTGGAGGTTTGGGCTCTCCATGTTTTTTTTCCGGATGGATGGATGGATGGATATATAGATTGATAGTTTATTAATCCCAGAAGGAAATTCACGCATTCATATAGTAACAACTGCATATGTGCAAATGTAGACGTGGCATTAAAAAAAGATGAAAAAGAAATTATATTGATTGGCGGAGCTTAATATTAGTTGAGATTATTAATTCATAAATAACAGGGCCCCGGGTGATAGCAGAAATTGACTGAAATAGCAGAGGTTGTCCTGAAAGCCCCTGGCCCACATGTAAAAGTAATACCAGGTCCAACATGGTGCTCCCATCAGCCGAGGAATGTTTCGACAGACATCAGGGGTTTCCAGAGTGATTTACTTTATATGTTGAAATTTTCTGTGAGAAGAAAAGAAATAGAGAGTTTATAGATTTTTCCAGGGTCAGTGTTCTGTAACAAATAGTCAGAAGTAAAGCTGTTCTTTAACAATCCTTCAAGGGAGAATCATCAGAATAGATGACCTCGTGGTTTCAAAGAAGAACGCAGCGTTTCTTTTGTTTTCTCAACTTGGTGATAGAAAAGTGATCTTCTTTGGTGATAAAAGAAGTGCGGGTGAGGAAACAACTTTTCACGGCTACTATAATGCAAGTGATAACGATCAAATGTAACTGTTAGCAATTAAAAAGCACAAATTAGATTTACTGGTAAATCAGTTTGCTATTAAACACTTTAAGGATTACTTCCTGTTTTAATTGCCTTACACTTTCCCCCCAGAATGTCTGGAGTTGTGATATGTATTATTGGTCATTAGATTAGTATTCAAATTACACAGGCCTGGAGACCTACTGTTAGAAAACATAGGCTAATAGGATTGGGGATGAAAGCTGTAATAATCACACACACACATCAGCTCGTATTTAACCTATTAAACTCCCAGGATGTCAGCCAGACCTAAATTCCTCATACTGTACTTGTATACAGCTAAGAAATGATACCCAGCCACTTCCTCCAGCTCTTGCAGGGGAACACCAAGGCATTCCCAGACCAGCCATGAGACATAGTCCCGCCAGCATGTTCTGGGTTGACCTGGGGGTCACTTCCCCTTTGGACATGCCCCAAACACCACACAAGCAAGGCGTTTGGGAGGCATTCTAATCAGATGCCCGAGCACCTCAACTGGCTCCTCTCAACGGGATCTACTCCGAGCTCCTCCCAGATGACAGAACTTCTGATCCAATATCTAAGAGAGCGACCTGCCGCCCTGCCACCCTGAGAAGGAAACTAATCTTATTTTTTCGGTCACTACCCAAAGCTTGTGACCATAGGTGAGGGTTGGAACGTAAATTGACTGGTAAATTAGGAGCTTTGTCTTCCAGCTCAGCTCCCTCTTCACCACGTCGGACAAGCTCCACTTTACTTTAGAGGCTGCACCGATGTCCAGCTCCATCCTTCCCTCACTCGTGAAAAAGACCCCGAGATACTTGAACTCCTCCAGTTGGGGCATGACCTCATTCCATACCCAGAGGGTGCATTCCACCCCTTTCGGGCTGAGAACCATGGCCTTGCTCTTGGAGGGGCTGATTCTCATCCTAGTTGCTTCACACTCGGCTGCGAAATGCTCCAACGAGAGCAGGAGGTCAAAGTCATCGAGAATTGATCCAGCGACCTTTTGGTCCCAAACCCACATCTCTAACCATTAGGCCATGGTTGCCACATTTTGTATGAGGTTTAACCAAGTGGGTATGGGCTCAGCATTATAAAAATGTGTCCAGATTATTTTACAGCACCATATCATTTGAATTGTCCAACTCCCATGCTTGATCATCACTGACTGGAAAAAACAGGTGTTTACGTACATTAACCCCCACATGAGAGTCATATGACTGTGAGTTTGGGATCTGGTACCAAGCATTACTCCCACCGGGTAATAACAAAATAATACCTGTTTAACAACCAGGAAATCCCCACTGTCCCTGTTGCATGCTTTTGTTCATCTGTTCTGTTCTTTCGGAAACTTGTCTCTTGCCTATTGTCATGAGTGCCAGCATCTCCTCAGAGACCAGGGCTAAAGTCCAATAAAGCTGCTTATTAATGTTATAAGTGCTGCCTTATTATTGAAGTTTTAAAACTAAACAATTCATCTAAGGGAATATTTTGACGAACACTGTTCATTTGGCTTACAGACTATCCTTCTGCGGTGTCCTGGAGCTCCTGTTTGTGTTGTGGTATGAACAGCACATGTTTCACTTTGAGCTTTATAATTACGAAATGCCTCCCTCTGTGGCCAAACATTGATTTACCCTGGACTTCTCAGTCATGTTTGATAAAGATTGATGATTAGCTGCATGTGCAGGGTTTTAGCAGGCGTGGGTTTCTACTCTAGCTCCAGTATATGCGACACTGCTTGATTGTTCATTTCTGTGAGTAACTAACCGACTCAGAAGTGCTTGCAATTGGGTACTGTTTAGATCCGTGCTAGATGACAATGACAGAGAATATAGTAAGATGACTGTTAATGCAAAATTTGCCTTTTTGATGATTCTACGGAGGCTGACCCTCATTTTTTTTATATTTGATCCAGAAGGAGAATTAGTTTGTCTTTCATACCACTATATTGTGGAATTCTTTAGCCTGATTGGCAGAAAGTTATACATTATTCCTTTTCCTCCTAAGACAAAAGCCTAATGTTTTGTGTCTTGGTTTTTTTCTACGCTGCCTCTGATACTTGCCAACTGATAACTATTAAACTTGATCAGTGTTTTCAAAGAAGACGTTTGGCAAAAGAGGAATACCCAATGGCAATCATATGAAAATCTTACAAGGACGTGCACACAATGTAGTGGGGTTGTAAGAGGTTAAATAATCTGTAGCCAGTGGTACATCACACCTCACAGCAAGAAGGTCCTGGATTTGAGTCCCGGGTTCTGGCACTTTCTGTGTGTAGTTTGCATGTTCTCCTCGTACTTGTGTTGGGTTTCCACCAGGTATGCCGGTTTCCTCCCAGTCTACAGACATGCACATTATGCTAATTGGCTAATTCCAAATTGCCCCTAGGTGTGAATGATTGTGGGCGTGTTGAAAAGCCCTGGTCTGGTAAGCTGTTCAGTGTGTTGGCTAAGATAGGCTTCAGCCTCCTTGTGACACTAGTAGGATTAAACATTGTGGCTATGTTTTTTTCCCTTAAACAGCGTATAGTTATGTTTTATTCCGTAAATTAAATCAAATTTCCATATTATTTTTTGTTTATTTAGCCTTTCATTCATTCATTCATTTTCTAAATCACTTAATACTAATTAGGGTCGCGGGAAGGCTGGCGCCCATCTCGAGTGACTCTGGGCGACGGCAGTGTACACCCTGGACAGCTCGCCGGGCCATCGAAGGGCAGAAACATGCAGACGGCTATGCAGCCTATTCTTGACGAAAATCAGCAATGGCACTTTTACAGGCCTCTCACCACAGACAGTGAGAGACATGACTGGCATTTGATAACCCAGTTAGCTGCACTGGGGTTTATTTAGCCTGAAGATGATTATTAATAAATTATTACAAATTATTCAGTAACTCCACTGAACCACGTAGGAAAGGTCTGCAGTCACAAGAGTGAAGAATGTAAGTCTGTACCCACTGACTGTAGAACTGAAGACATTTTTTTTGCAAAATTCTTTTTGTCTTGTCAATTCTTATCCTTTATTCAATTTTGCTTGTTCTCTCAGTGTCTATAAAAGTCATTACATTACATGATATTATTTGTCAGCCGCTTATGTCATAACAACCCTCCAAGCCAGATCTGATCCAAGCTTCTTGCTTATAAATGCAGTGACAGTGAAAGGCTGCAGAGCCGAGTTTCCACTGTTTGATCCAAGACAAGTTCAAGATAGTTATAGGAAGAGCAGAGCCCAGCGAATGCTGCATAAATATGCTCAGTGATTGATGTGCAGTTTCCACTGACTGTTACTAAGACACTGCTCAAACAGCCTGCAGTCTCCCAACAATTCTACTTCTCCCAGAGGTCATCTTCTCCTGCTTAGCATGTGGCTGATGTAGCACTTCCATCTCTGATCAAGGCTTTAGAGGACAAATGAGTGAAATGCTTCTGTTTGGATGGAACAAGAAGGCTGTATTTGAGAGATGACATATCCGGGAGCTTCTGTGATAAAGGTATTGTGATTAATAGCATTAGTAGAGCAGCTCAAGAGTTGGAAATCATTGTGTCATTTGAATCCCTTAAGCACTGGAGAGACTCACTGTGTAGAAAAGCAATAGGAGTGTAAGTGAAGAGGAATTGGTACTGGGAAAATACCCAGAGGTACATCTGTAGTTCAGCTTCTGGTTTAAACAAGAGGACCACTGCTATCCTAAAACATTTTGAGATTTGGTGGCCTGATACATTACCTAACGTGAAAAAATAAATGGTGCTTGTAAGAGTAGCCTCAGTGGGAAATACTTTTAAAACTTACTAACAAATAGTAGGGTTGTCATTGCAGTGGACTGCTGAGCTCATCAGGGGTGTACCCAGCCTTTTGCCCACATTCAGCTGGGATTGGTTTCAGATTCCCAATGACTCTAAACAATGACATGCAGTACAGATAAACAAATGAAGGAATGGATTAGTGAGTTGGGCTGTATGACTCAAGTCTGCTTTTTAAATAAAGATAAATGATTAAAGATCTAGAAATCATGAGTGTTGGTGGCTGTTCTCCTTCATTTCTGACATAGGGGTCAGTAACACAGGAGTACCTCAGGGGACTATCCTGTCTGCATTTCTGTTTACTCTGTATACTTTAGTACAACACCAAATTAAGCCATATGCAAAAGTTCTCTGATAACTCTGCATGGGTGGGGTGTATTAGAGTGTGAAAGGAGTCTGATTACAGGGATTGATTGATAACTTTGTGGAGTGGTGCAGCAGGACCACAAGTCCAAGCAGTTGGTGGTTGACTTCAGGAGGACTGGGTCTGTGACCAGACCCATAATGATAGTGGGTGATGAGGTGAGAATTGTGGTGGACTTCAAATATAATATGGCATCCACTTGAATGACAGACTGGACTGGGGTGCCAACACTGATGCTGTGTAGGAGAGTGTATTTCCTGAGAAAGCTCAGATCCTTCAATGTGTGCAACAAATGTTGAAGATGTTGGACATCTTCTACCAGTTTGTGGTTGCAAACGCCATCTGCTTTGCTGTGGTCTGTTGGGGAAGCAGCAAGAGAATTAGTGCCAACAGAACTAACACACTCATCTGCAAGTCTGGAACTATCATTGGTTAGAGTATGGAGATGGTTGAGTCAGTGAAGGACAATAGATCATAGAACAAACTGCTCGTCATCGAGTAGAACCGATCTTACCCTCTCTGTGGCCCAGTGCAGAGAGCTGGAAAGATGCAGAATGCAAAGATGAAGAAATTACAGAAAAAGGTTTATTAAAAACAAGAAAGAACTATAAAGATACAGTAGTAAAGTCACCATGCATTACAGAACTCACTGAAATGTCAGAGTTAAAATTGTACTTTTTTCGAGACGCTGCTTAGTATCTGTGAAGTCTCTTTCTGGTAATTTAAGTGATTAGGCCCTCTCAGGTTAAACACCAGAGATCTATAATACTCTGCAGGTATTAGCATCGCCACTGAATGAAAGTGTAAATGTATTAGCATGGTTTTATAATGGCAGTTAACAGCCAAAGGGAATGCTAATTATATCAGCAACTTGGAAGAAGTCAGTGCCAAGCTGAGTTACGCACAGCTCTGTACGGTAGAAAGAAATATAACATCTTTATTAGGTTTTACTTGACAACAGTAATTGGATTCAAGCAATTCAGATAGTTTGGAATGCAAAAATATTGGTCACTCTAGGACTGTATGAACCTTAAAACAAGTTTTGTGGTCAAAATGATTGAAGAATTTGCTACTAATCCGTGTGATTAGCATTATCTAATGATCTAATTATGTATCTTGACTTTACACTTAAATTTCAAATGTTTCTGGTGTACTTTTTCCTGACTGTCCATCCATCCATTTTCTATACCTCTAATCCATCAAATGGATGAAGCCAATGTATGATGGATTCAATCCCAACTCACTTGCCTCTCAGCAGTTAACAAAATCAATCTCAGGGCTTATTAACAGTAATTATGATAGTGAAACTTTGTTTTCACACTAATTCATTATTTTGGGGACAAAGCCAATTGGTTATATTGGAATAAGTCTACCCCTGTGTGGGTGACAGTATAATTCTGTTGGAATTATGCGGTGAACTGTAATGCCCCAGTTGTAAATAAAGATGGTTTGAAAAGCAGCATTTTTACAATTTTCCATCCATGTATAACTCTTCTGTGAGGGTTGTCTGGAAAGCTGGAGCCAATCCCAAGTGACTTCATGCAAGAGGTTGTGTACACCCAGAACAGGTCTCCAGTCTACTTGCAAACGTATGCAAGCACGGGAAGAAAATGACAACTTGACACTGAAACGTCCATGCCAGCCCAGGACTCGAACCCAGAAACTTCTTGCTTTGAGGCGGACATGCTAATGACAGTGCAGAGCCGTGCTGCCTAAAAATGTAACAACACCCAGTTTTTGTTCCGTTTGTTTCTTTTCCAGTGAGATTTCAATTGACCAAAGAAAAAATAGACAGATTGGAATTTGAAGAATATTTACATTTTCATTTATGGCATTTGGCAGGT
>JBCNYG010000006.1:6942165-6956486 GCA_039654305.1 Porochilus rendahli | reverse complement strand
CACACACACACACACACACACACACACACACATACACACACACACACACACACACACACACACACACACACACACACTCACACACACACACACACACACAAAACCATGTCATACATTAAGCACAACAAGACTTTTACTCACTATCCAACACCAGGAATCCAGGGGTGCAAACTTGGTTACTATGGAAACAGGCAGGGCAGTAAAGGGATTAGATTACTAGAAGAGGCATGACAGGTTGGCTGTGCATACGTGTGCATGCACGTCAGTGTGTGTATGACTGCATTTGCATGCATGTAATCATATGCAAGTGGCTAGCAAAGCACCGATTCAGTACAGCATTAATGGAAATGAGGAGACAGCAGGTGTTTCTACAGGAAAAAAGTATTTGTTTAGTTATAAACTTTATTATCCTAAGAAAATGCATCAGATAAATTATGTAATGAGATTTTGTCACTAGATTGATTTTAACAGTAAGTAGTAGAATATGCAAGTCTGTATAGGTGAATCTGACTGGCATGTAAACATATTCAGAAGTTATCATATCTAGCATGCAAACAATACAATTTTAAATTTAACAATAAACATAAATGTCCTCAAGCTAAAATAGACTGTTTTATAGAATGTCTGAACAGAATAAAACCCCTTGGAGCCTCTTGAGGCTTTCAGCATCACAGGATTCTGCCTTGCTCTCATGCGTGAGAGTAAGATAAGCCATGCTACAATAATTAGCATGGCAATGAGTTTAATTATGAGGTTTGAGTGTAAGAGCCAAAGTGTTGGTGTTTGACAGGAGCTATGCCTAGCCCAAAACGCAATAGCAGTTTTTAAAGGTAATATTCGGTACAACCCTGAACTGAAATGGACCTTAGTGGGATTACATGGCATGGATTACTTACTCCCTCAACTGTCAAACTGCCTAATCATACTATTGGTGTTGTGGGAAGGCTGGAGTCTATCTCAGCCGACATTGGACGAAGGCGGGGTACACCCTGAACCCCTCGTCAGACCATCGCAGGATAATGCACATTCAACCATCCATACTCATACTCACACCAAGGGACAATTTGGAACAGATAAATAGCCTAATGTCCATGTATCTGGGACTGTGTAAAGAAACAGGAGTACCCGGAATAAATCCACACAAGCACAGGAAGTATGTGGCATGAAGTATTTGAAAAAGATTATAACAGTATCTTAGTTTCTTAGTGTGTGTGTAGACAAAACATGTTGCGGTGAATCTCCTAAATTAGATCTGATGCCTCCTGTTACTGTAGCCTCTGAAATCATATAATTAGCTGAAGAGAGTTGACCTCTGCTTGCAGTTAAGAGGGATGTGATTGCTATAGAAATACACCTAATCTCCAAACAGCCTAAAGTTTGATACAGCAAACCTAAATACTTTTTAACCCCCCGAAAAAATAAATAAATAAACAAAATAAATAAATAAATAATAATAATAATAATATCAACAACAGTAACAATAATAATATATTGATCACATTTATGCTAGGGGCTTTACTTATTAACATTCCCTGATGTACAACCTTAACCTAATTTTTTTGTGCAGCAGCTAGAATTCAATGTGTTCTAAACCAACCCGTTTTGTGCAGTTTCCTTTTTGAATGTGAGCTGTTTTGCATACGCATCTTTAAAGCTGTATGCAAAAATGTGCACTTTGCATTGAAAAGGCTGTAGACGTAGTTTATGGACAGATTTGTGCATGCTAAAATTTAACCTTGCAAAAGAGAAAAGTAAGGTGAGTTTCAAAATGTAATTACTTGTAAAGTATATTAATCGATGGGAGTTAAATCTTTTCTCATGTGAAAAAATGAATAAGACATCAATAGTTTCTTCTGTATTTATTACTGATAGTTTTGTAGTTAGCTATTTACTACACACTGGCTAAATCTGAGAGGTGAGCTTCCTATTGGTGAGGTGAGCATGTGGTTCTTGAGTACAACGATGCCTGCGTCATCACTGAGTCACCTAGTTTGATGTCGAGTAAAGGCTCATATAATTACGAAAATCCAATCAAGTTGGCTCACAGCACACAGTGAAGGAGAAGATAAAGAAAAAAAGAAAAACAGCATGACTTCCTTCTTGTATCATCTTGCGTGAGCAGATCCTGAACAGCGTCTGTCACACAGTCGGTGAAGGAGTATGAAACAGAGCCTCGACCTAGAAAATGTTTCCTGTCTTAAACCACAGATTGTCAAATAATTTGTTCAGTCTCTGGGATGTTTATAGCAGGAGATTTCATACTTAGTGCCTTTTATTATATATCATAAATCTTTACTGAATATTTAGACTAGGTGGCACATTATAGTCGTTTGTGTAAATATTGTCCCCCTTTGATAGAGATCAAGCCTGGAACTCAGGTGAACTTAGGTAAAACTGTACGTAATAAATCTACACCTGTAATATGAAACTTGGACGAAGCAGTATCGTTTGCAAGTCTATATATTATTAAAAAATGGTAAAATGTTTGATTCATCTTCACTGCTGTGAAACCTCTAACCCAGTTCTGGTGCAGCGACGTGTCATCTGAAGTCATATGCCTCGTTAAATGCGGTTTTGTGCAGTGTTATATGATCGCAATATAAACACACCTGTACATGGAAGTCCTCAGACTGTGCTAGAGAATTTACTTAAACAAACAGCAAGATTAAGAACAGGGAGCTATAAAAGGAACACAAAAAAAAACACTTACTTATTTGACGAATTGCTTAGTTCTATCAAGGTCGAGGGGAGGCTGGTGTCTATCTCAGGTGACGCTGGGCGAAGGTGGAAGGAAGACGCAAAACCACTCATAACTAGGGTACATTTGGAACGGTCTTGGGACTATGGGAGAAAACTGGTGTCCCTGGAGAACATGCATACTCTGCCCAGAAATGCCCAAACTCGGGAATCAAACACAGGACCTTCTTGCTGTGAGACGGGCGTGCTAACCATTACAACATCAGGTCCCCCAAAGAATAATTATATAATATAATCCCTAATAATACTACTGATAAAAAACCTGGCATACACTTTTTACTCATTACTGGACCCAGTTAGCAATGTGAATTATCCTAATGACTCCAGAATAGGTCTATCGCAGTGACTCTAAGGATCAGTATAACGCTGGCAATACTATTCCCTTCAGGTGGGAGAGCAGCCCGATGACACACGACCCCATCAACAGAAAGGAGCATGATGCTGTAACCGGAGCCAGTTTAGCCTTTCAGTGACATGCTGCGAGAGAGAGTAGGATATGTCTGGGTGATTAGAAGGTTTATGCATGATGAGCGGTGCATTTACTTAAGAGCTGAACGTGATGGCTCTGGCTTTGGTGATGGACGAAAAGGCTTCGTTGAATGTAGGCACGTTTTCGTATCGTCGACATTCCTGGGTCTGGTGAGTGTCACGCTGCTGTTCAGAGGGTGGATCGTGTCCAGCAGTACTTTCATAACCGTATCACAACAGAGTAGCATTTTCCATGGAAGGACAGGAGTACTGTATTTGTGTATACATGTGTTCATAGATGGCTCGAACATTATTGGAAAAAATTGACAAACTATCTTAACAAAGTCTTGCTTTTACACTTGAGGACAGTTTCAAGGTGCATTTGCATTGATTCTGCAAAGCTCTGATACTGGAATGGAGAAAATGGACACCATTCCCATTAAGGGTCATGGCATGTAATTTACATAATTTTCTAAATTTGTTTCCAAACCATTCAGTGAGCATTCTTGGCTTGCTGATTGAAGTGGAGTCTTCCTGGAAGAGATCACTCTCCCATCATAAAAGAATCATATGATAAACGTGACCAGTCAGAGAAGCATTGTATTGATTTGCAGTCCCTGTTTTTGTTGCTGCTGTTGTTATTGTCAGTCATTTTTATGTAAATATGTCTTTAGTATATCCTCTATGGGAATTGGGGTGGCACGGTGGCGTGATGCTTAGCATATCCACTTTACAGCTAGAAGGTCCTGGGTTTGAGTTCCAGGTTTGGTGAGGGCATCTCGGTGTGGAGTTTGCATGATTTCCCCGTGCTCGGTGTCCTCCTACAGTCCAGAGACATGCACACTAGGCTATTTTACTGTTCCGGATTGCGTCTGGGTGTGAGGGTGAGTGTGAATTGTTGTGTGTTTGTTGGTGTTGCAGTGGTCTGGTGAGCTATTCATGGTGAAACTCACCTTCGCCTAGTGATGGCTGAGATAGACTTCATCCCTCCAATGACCTTGGTGGAATTAAGCGGTTCTGCAAATGAGTGAGTGAGTGAGTGAGTGAGTGAGGATATGGGAATAGAGCAATCTGATTGGATCCCTATCTAAGCTTGATTAGCAATTATTCTACAAAGGGAAGGTGGATTTTTCCAAATAGTCTTTTCAATTCAGCGACATCCACCGAGCTTGATATAATATATACTATATGTCAACATGTTTTTATAGTTTATTTTTAAATGTTTTAACCATTAGCAAGGCAGGTCAGATGGGTTTTGTGCAGGCTGGGCAGCAGTTAGCACTGTCTAGCTAACAGCTTGTGAATTCAATATGTATGCTTTATATCAGGTAAAGCAATGTATGACCAATAATGTATGCTAAACTAAATATTAGTTTAAGAGTTGACCACCCCCCCCCGGTTCTTTGGCATTCAATGAGAACATTTTTCTTTCTCTTGTAATATTTTTCTTAAATATCTGTTATAACTGTTCCAGATGTAATTCACTGCAGTATTATGCCATTTTGGAGCAAAGTGAGACATTTATTTGAAAAATGCTTACCATGAAGAAGTCCTGCCCCAGAAGCTGATCTTTAGGTTTCTGTGAGTAGTGGCCGGGTCAGGATGCTGGGTTGCTGCATGATGATCGGAGGAACTGTCAATGTGTCTGGAACCTCTTTCTGAATGACAGCAGGATCGAAGCTTCTCAAGTTTAGCTGAACACAGATTTTTTTTTTCCCAAGGAACTGCTGCTTGCAGTCTGTTTTTGCTAGCTATATGGCTAACTGTTTTTATTTGATCAAATCCTAATAATACATAAGACGCAAGTGTTCTTGGATTGGCTTTTTGGATTAGTTGAGTAATGTTTTCTTTTTTAGAAAAGCTTGCTAGCTAGCTGTGCGAAAGGGCAGTCACTGCCAGAGAATAACAATTAAACAGCAGGGCAGAAAAACGACCCAGACTTAAAAATATGGAAAAATAATCGGCCTTTTCAACTCTCCTGGTATGACTAGGTGAGCTGGGTCACTGGTGCTGTGATAAAGAGAATGTACTGCTGGTCTTTTAATGAAACCATCTTAGGGTGTTTGGTCATGAAGGATTTTTGGGAATCTGGCTAACTTTCCCAGGGTAAGTAAAATAATTTAGATATAAATAACATGAAGCAGTAGTTGACAAATCTTATGATGTAATGCTCTCTCTGTTTGTCAACCAACAGCTGCCACTGGGATACATACATTAGTGAACGTAACCATATTTTCAGAAACATAGGGAATGTTACACCCCTGCTCTTGCACAAAACACTATATAAGTGAAAGGGTTTATTTATGGGGTTTTTTGTTCTTTTTTAAACTAAAATCTATAGTTTGTGTATGTGTGTGCATGTACATGTGATTATGCCCTTTACACTGGTTAGACCTGCCATGACAGGCTAAGAATGGGTCTGTTATTTAATGTGCCTTCGGAGGGTCATTCACGCTGAGGACATTTCGTTGGTCAGGGGGGTGTATAATAAAGGGCACAGCCAAATGTTCCTTTATTAGCTTGTGGCCACTGCAGGGCATCTCAAATTACAAAAAGATCTAAAGGGGGCTTTTTTGCTAAGAGAAAATTAGAATTAAACGCAATCTAAGGCCTCATGGAACTTATTCACAAACACACACACACACACACACGAACACATGGAAAAACACACATGCAAGCACACTCATAATGAAAATCAGTGGTTATGATTATCACAACTTCATCATCTTTTGAACCTCATTAGTCATATTACACTCATCCTTCCTCTAAAACACCCATGTGCTCATAAAAACCTGGTACAGACACTGTCGGATTCTCCTGCTTCTCTACTCTGTTGCATTACTTTCTGTTGTTAAGGAATGTCCTTCACAGATCTTACGCATGCACACTGAATCTAATAAGACAGCTGGTACGTCACCACATCAGATCATCTTCCAGAATGAATTGTGTCATGGTTATGGGATATCTGAAAGACCACAGTGTGTTATAGTCTACTACTGAGCTGTCTGATACTGCAGAGTTAGTAAAGATCTGTCTGATTTAATAAAGCGATCTGATACAGCTGAGCTGGTACTATAAAACTGAGTTACTCTTTACTATAGAGCTAACTGATACTACAGAGCTACCCTTTGCTATTGAGCTGTGTGATACTAGCGTTACCCTTTACTATAGAGCTGTCTGATACTACAGAGCTACCTGTTACTTAGGAGTTGTCGAATTCTACACAGCTGCTTGATACTAAAAAGCTATTCAATACTTCAGAGCTGCCTGATACTATGGATCTTTTTTATACCCCAGAACTGTCTGTAATTATAGCTGTCTGTTGTTACAAAACTGTCTTTGACTTAAGAGCTTTATCACACTACTGAGCAGGCTGTTACTATTAAGATTTGTAATCCTTTGGAGTTATCTGTTAATATAGAGCTGACTAAATTTGCAAAGCTGCCTGTTGTTTGATGCCACAGAGTTGTCTGTTACTACAGACCTGTCAATAACTACAGAGCTGATACTAATAAGCTGTCTGTTACTATAGAGCTGTCTGTTACTATAGAGCTGTGAGATACTAATGAGCTGTCTGTTACTATAGAGCTGTCTATAGAGCTGTCAGATACTAATGATCTGTCTTTTACTATTGAGCTCTTTGAAGATAATAAGCTGTCTGTTACTAAAGAGCTGTTTGATACCAATGAGCTGTCTGTTACTATAGAGCTGTGAGATACGAATGAGCTGTCTGTTACTATAGAGCTGTGAAATACTAATAAGCTGTCTGTTACTATAGAGCTGTCTGTTACTATAGAGCTGTGAGATACTAATGAGCTGTCTGTTACTATAGAGCTGTGAGATACTAATGAGCTGTCTGTTACTATAGAGTTGTCTGTTACTATAGAGCTGTGAGATACTAATGAGCTGTCTGTTACTATAGAGCTGTCTGTTACTATAGAGCTGTGAGATACTAATGAGCTGTCTGTTACTATAGAGGTGTCTATAGAGCTGTGAGATACTAATGATCTGTCTTTTACTACTGAGCTGTTTGAAGATAATAAGCTGTCTGTTACTAAAGAGCTGTTTAATACCAATGAGCTGTCTGTTACTATAGAGCTGTGTAATACTGCTGAGCTGTTTGCTACTATAGATCTCTCTTTTGCAATATAGTCATGTGTTACTGTTGAACAAGCTGATCTATAGCACTGTCTGATATTACAGAGATGTCTGTTATTGTAGAATTGTTTGGTATAACAATGGTGCCTAACACTACAAACCTATCTACGATTACAAAATCTGTTTTCAAATTACAAAACTGTCTAATCAACAGAACTGACTTATTAATGCATTTATAATGAACAGTCTTTCCAATCATTTCTTCTGCGCATTAGAACATTTATTGTCTCGAGCCCAAATCTTCAAACTTTCTTTCTGTAAAATTATGGTCAATATAGGGTTAACAAATGTAGCCTGATTTTCATTTGAGTCGTGATGTCTATTTGGGCAAGCCTTTTCTCCTTTTCTTCTTTTCTTTTCGTCCTTTACCTTAACCTCAATCACGATATCTACATCTAAACTCTCCTCTCCCTTCATACTTCTCAATTGTATTGCAGTCCAACACAGGTCTCTGTGCTTTCTTTGTGTTTATTTGAATTTGCTTTCTTAACTGTTTCGTGCACTAAATGTGGCTGTAAGTGTACCACTTCCTCTTATTGTGTTTTCTGTTGAAAATGGCATTTTGTAATTTCCTGTCAAGGTTAAAGCTATTTCACCAAGTATAACAAGTAGCCTAATGTCCATGTCTTTGGAGTGTGAGAGGAACTTGGAGCACCTGGAGGAAACATACAGAAGGGAAAGAGCATACAAACTCCACACCTAAACATTGGGCTCGAAACAAAGCACCGTTCTCCCCCCTTTCCTCTTCACCCTCTACACAACGAACTTCAGCTACTGTACAGAGACCTGCCATCTTCAGAAGTTTTCTGGTGACTCTGCTGTAGACGGATGTATCAGTGAAGGTGATAAGATGGAGTTTGGGGCTGCTGTGGCCACCTGTTTCCATCCAGGGTGTCAATATAGAAATGGTGAAGGATTACAAATACCTTGGAGTTAATATTGCCAATAAACTGGATTGGGTTAAGAACACTACCGCGCTTTACAAAAAGGGCCAGAGCTTTGTTTATTTTTTAAGGCAGCTAAGGTCGTTTCATATCTGTTGAACACTGCTTAGAATGTTTTATGAGTCCGTTGTGGCCAGTGCTATCCTTTTTGCTTTTGCATCGTGGGGCAGCAGGCTGAGGGTTGCAGACGCAAACAGACTGAACAAACTGATCCGCATGGCCAGTAACGTTGTGGGGATGGACTCTCTGACGGTAGTGTCGGAAAAGCAAATGTTGTCCAAGATAAATACAATATTCAACATTACCTCCCACCCGCTTCACAACCTGCTGATCAGTCACAGAAGCGCGTTATAGGAAATCATTCCTACCTGTGGCCATTAAACTTGTCAACTCCTCCATACAGCAACAACATCCACTGTAATACACTCGCATTTTGCACTAAATTTACATTCTACTGTTTTTCAGAATAATTACACTGAACATATAGTATGAACATAATAGATATTACCTTCTAATTTTAGACTTACATATATGTGTAAGTATATATAAATTCTTGAAACGCCCTCACACAGGAGTCTACTTTCAAAAAAGTTAATATAAATGTAATAAGTAAAGATCTTCTTACCCTAAACACCATCAGATTAATGCTTTGTCTGTTAAATTACACAACTTTTAAGACTAAATAATAATAATATGCACTTTAATATATTATTTAGTATTATTATTTTGAGAGACTTCAAAAATGTTATATTCAGCCTGGAAATATACTATGTAGGGTATAGAGATTTGATTAGATGCTTCTTATGACTAGGAATAAATACTGCAGACTTGGTGTTAGATATTTAGACGGATTAATAATTATTTATTATAAGCAGGCATTAAAGTTGTGTAGCGTTACAGGTAATTATCTAGTTGTTATGTAAGCGCCGGAGATGGGAGTGTTACTATGTGTGATGATAGGTAAGATCAGGTGCCGCACCGTGTCTGTAGAGGGCTTGAAAAGCCTTCAGGTTAAGCCTGCAGCGTTCTCCGATTGCAAGTCAAGCCCTTTTGGCTTTCACTGTTTAGTTTTTGCACACTGCCCTTTTTCTCTCTTCTACTCAGGATCATGAGGTCTGCTCGGTGAAAAGATCACTCATCCCACGTCTTTTCTCTTCCTGACCTTGATGTTATCATACCTCCAGTTATTCAATTAGAGGTTGGGTAACCTATTGGCTTTCTTCATATTCAGAACAAACCAATGTATTTGAATCTGAAAGTGCAGTTCATTGAGCCTCTGCTTGTTTATAAAGCAACTTTTCAATGACGTACTGTGTGATAACACCTCGCAATGCAAGTGCAATGTCTCACAGCGTTCGCACCATTTCATCCACATTTCTGTAAATCACTTAAATGAAAACAACAACACAAAATATCCATTGTGTTGTTTTACAGTTCTAGAATATCCTCAGTAACTATACTCGGTGCAGGCTTTTGACAGCTATATTTGCATAAATATTTTAAGTATAGTGACATGATGATGCAACAGGTAGTGTTGCCACCTCACAGCTCCAGGGTTTGGAGTTTGATCATGAGCTCATGTTACGGTCTGTGTGGAGTTTCAGATGTTATCACTGTGTCCACATGGGCTTCTTCCAAGTTCTCCAGTTTCTTTCCACCTCTGAAAAACATCCTGCCTACTCTGAATAAGGGGAATGGGTACTTGTGTATATGGTTGTGATGTGCCCTGTGAGACCTACACACGCACACTGTTGTTGGTCGAAAATCTTAAGGTACGTTTTCCCATTAAAGGGATTAGGACACCCGTTGCGTACAGTTCGGTTACAAACGTAACTTTTGCGTAGGCCACGGTAAGGTTTATCCATTTGTCTTTGTGAAGAGGGCTTTGAATGTGCATCGATCTCAGCATTCTTCGTCTTCTTTTTTTTTTTTTTTTAACATCTGCACTAAAACAACAGAGAATAATTAATTTTGACGACCAGACAATGCCTTGAATTGATACTTTTTATAACTTTGGGCTTTTTAACTTAGAAATATGGCTTTAAGGAAGCCCAATATGCATTCGTCTATCTTTGGAAATCCAATGCTTTTGCTGGATCACCCCTTTATAATCAGGAAGGCTTGGGAAAACAGGTACAAGAACATATGGATGCAGGACAAGGAGTTTTGTATATAGCAGAGCCTTAAAAAGAGCTATTCTGATGCAACTGACTCAGTATTTGGCAGGTATGTAATCTTGCTTAAGTAATGGTGAAGAGAGAGGAGAGATTTCTAATAAAAAATGTTTCCTTAGACAAGGGCACAGACACAACCCCATACAACCCCATCCTGGATTTTGGGCTTGTTCCTCTTAACAGAGTGAATGGTCCGTTTTGTCTTTAAATAGGAGCACCATAGATTACATCAAAAATGTAATCTGCTCACAATATAGTTTAACACTGTGAGATGGTCCGTCCTAAATGCCTCAAAATGCAGAACAGCCATCAGCGCTTCTTGACCCAGTTAATATAAGGCTTCTTTTTGCACAATAAAGTTTTAACCAGTAGTAATCTTTCATTGTCATGTGGTTTTTACTTACACCTACAAACTTGTGATTTTCTATAATATTTCAAAAGGCTGTGATCCGTTTCACTCTTGTGAGTACAAAATAACGAGGACTTGGATACATCAGTCAGATAGGACTTGGATACATCAGTCCCAAGTGTTTGAAAGGATTTTTAATTTCGTTCATCACCGTCACCACTGAACATCATGACGAGGCTGATTATCAGCACTTACTCACTCTGAAATATAGCTTTTAAAAGGCTGTAATTATACTTTGATTCATCTTGATTGGTGTTTTGTTAGCCTTGTAAAAATGAATTGTTAATTTGACCGGAGCAATCAGAAAAGAGGTGGGTGGTGGCATTAAATGCTATGGAGGGAGCAGGTGCATACTTACACCCCTCCCTGGTTGGTGGTGGTCTTGTGATAGTGAAGGCAATAAATGATGGGTGGGAATTGAGTATGACCAAATTTGGAGAGAAAATTGTGTGTGTGTGTGGGTGGGTGGGGTTGGGGGGTTGGGGGGGTAATAGTCACATGGTTCGGTGTGCGTAATTAGTGTTAGAGCCAAGGTTTTCAGAAAGGTAGCTCTCCAGGACACAGGGCTGGAGACCACTGGTTTACATGAAGCAGAGCTTGGAGACATGTATGCTGCTCTAGTCAAACATTAACAAATTTTGGATTTTTTGATGTTTGGGACAAACACTTGTATTGTGACTCTATACAGATACCTTTGAAATAAGATCAGAGTTTTAGCAGCTATCCATAATCAAGGAGAAAATCCAGATGTGGAGGTTGCAATGGCTGTAATTCAGTCACATCTACAGGATGAAGGCCAGTTGGATACTATACAGGTTTTTTATCAGACACCGGCCCACATAGTGGAAAGTGCAACGATCAGCATGAATGAAAACATGGATAACGCAAGCTAAAAACGACCCCAGGGATCAAAGACTCAGCATCAGTGTAGGCAGGAATTTCACCCTTGATCAGCATGAATAGAGAAGCATTGACTAAAATCCAGTGGCAGCAGTAGCGGTGTGCTGGTTCTAAGGTCACCCTCATTCAGAAGCTGAAAGGAAGAAAAGAGCAAACATTCATTTACAACACTGACCCTTTTTACTTAATTATTTTAATTTCAGTCCAAATTGCATCCGGATATGATCCAGATCAACCGTAGGACACCCCAATTTTTGTAAGTGTGGTAGTACAGCAAGGGTGCTGTGCACTTAAATTTTATGGCTTGGCAGAGGTTTGGTCACTCTGAGTGAAAGTTAACCTTTCTCAAAAACCTATGGAGAACTTTTGCTGAATTTTAGAGAGGTGAAGTATGGCCAAGTAAAGCCTCATTGGATTTTAATGGTCAGAATCTGGATTTGTTTTTTTAATGGTTCTTTACCACTGCAGAATGGGGCAGTTTTACCAGTTTTGCCTTTAACTTTAACTAATAAGTAGAGACTATAATGTTTTTATATGAATGACAGAATAATATTTATATAAGGCCTGTCACAAAAATAGAAATAATGAGTGAAAGGAGCTGCTTTGGTGTAGGTTTGCGCTCTCTGAGTGCTTCTTGTCAAATGTCTGTCTGTTATGGTCACAATTTATGCATCTTCCTCTAAGGCACAGGCATCAAAATATGCCATGACACAGAGTTCAAATTGGTTCTATTAAAATGACATGGATCTCCAGTTCACCAGATCTGAATCCATAGAGCACATCTGGGATGTGGTAACAGAGGAGATTTGCAGCAAGAATGTGCTGTTGACAGAAATCGGCAGTAACATAATGCAATCCTGTCAAATCCTAAATCTCTAGTGGAAAATTCTAAATATGTTAGTGTGGTGTATCTGATAGTGTAGGTATTTTGCATTTGTGCTGATGACCTGGATGCATAAGGCTCGGTCAGTGTGTTATTTACTGCAGCCTGGCTTTAGACTTGTCCATGATGACTCTGCAGTCCTGCTCAGACCCTGCAGGCAGCACCACCGGCCGACGTGAGGCGAAGCATGGCGCCCTCTCTCTGTCTCAGTTTCCTCTCTTTCTCTTTGACATTCAACAAAATTCAACCCAACGCTTTTTATTCGTATTCCCCAACCAAAAGCGCCACGCAGTGAAAAACTTATTCTGCTCATATTTGTGGCTTCATTCAGCTGAAACGAAATGACTCAGAGATGACAAGCTCTCTCTTTCATTCTGTCTGTCTGTCACAATGATAAACAACTGGTGAGATCAACATGTTATACGTGGGCGAATCACGGTTTTAGTGTCTCTGCCTGGTTTTTGCATTATGCAAATAGCTCTTCTGCTCTTCCTTCATTTCATTCCCAGCTCAAAACTATCAGGATTTGGATTTGACGGTTAAATCTAAAATGTTTTATTAAACAGTGCGCATATGAGTTACAACCTCTTTGCGTTGTAAAAATCAGCATGGGGTCTCTCTAGGGTTTCTCACATTGGGTTTCACCAGAGAGGGGTTTTTCCCAGTTGATGCAAACCGCAAACGCTGTACATCATGTGATGGTTTATATACTGCTGCCCCCTAGTGAACTGAATGGGGCTTTTCAGGTTGACGGCTTGTGCTATCCCATAAACGAATACTGCACTTTTAGCTGTGGGGTTGTTTGGTCATAGTTAAGGCTCTGGGTTACTCATCAAAAGGTTGGGGCTTCAAGCCAAGCCCACTGTTGGGACCTTAATTAAAAACCCTTAACACTTAGTTGCTCATTTGTTTAAAAAAAAAAAAGGTAAATGTCAGTGACTCTGGATAAGAGTGTCAGACAAATGGCATAAAATTGCTGATGGTAATACACCTGAATGATCTCAGAATGGCCATGGTAGTCCCAACCATGGTTCCCACATACCAACCGACTATATGAGCCCCTGCCCCATACATCAAAGCCCTCCTTCCTGCCCCTCCCAATCTGGTTATCGAATCAGTGCTATCTCTATTTATTTAGCAAAATCTCACAGTTTCCAAAGGAGTCTGGGTGGATAGAAGGACTTGTATGAAATGTTTGAGTATATGGGAAGCAGCACTATGGTGCAGTAGGTAGCATCGCTGCCTCACACCTCCACATCATTGGTTTCCTCCCAGAACCTTGCCATTGGGTGAGTTTGACATTCTAAACCATCCTCTATGCACAAATATGTGTGTAAATGAGTGTGATACACTATCTTATCATCCAGGGTGTATCCCTGCCGTAGTCCCAGTATTTCCGGGGTTGGCTCCAAATTAGTCAGGAAGAAGCTCTTACCTAAAGGGGAATGAATGCAATCATTTATTCACATTCCAGAACACAGTACTGTAGACAGACATGAGATTAGCACTGCTGTAAATAAAAGTGTTATAGATGACTGATGGAGCTGAAACTGCATCTACACACACACACACACACACACACACACACACACACACACACACACACACACACACACACACACACACAC
>JBCNYG010000006.1:6900719-6913182 GCA_039654305.1 Porochilus rendahli | reverse complement strand
TTTTATTTTATTTTATTTTATTTTATTTTATTTTATTTTATTTTATTTTATTTTATTTTATTTTTGACAGCATGAGTATTAACTAATATCCCATTCTGTTTCAATTCTATCGTGCTTTTGTTGATTTGCTTAGCCAGTTCTCAGCTAGCTTCTGTTGCTCAGTTATGCTAGCTGTGTCGCTCAGTGTCCTTACACATCACTACATTGATTTGAAGAAAAAAAAACATTTATTCATTCATTCTTTTGGCAAACCACTTAATCCTACTAGGAGCCTGACACTGGGAGAAGGTGAGGTTCACTGGACAGCTTGGCAGTCCATTTTAAGGCCACACACACACACACACACATTTCTTCTCACATTCACACCAAGGGTCAATTTGGAACATCCAGTAAGCCTAATGTGTATGTCTTTGAAGTGTCGGAGGAAACCAAAGTACTTGGAGGAAACCACTGCGCCATCGTGCAACCCCATCTAAAATATGCTTAATCCTATACAAGGTGACGGAGCACTAGAGTTTAGCCTTGATACTCACATTGATGTTTGGTATAATGTAAGATATACTAATTTTATCATCAATATGATAGACACATATTTTAAACAACATCACATTCAAGATGTTCTTTTACAGAGGTGTAAAGAAGGGGAAGTGTTCAAGTTGTTAATTCCTGCTTTCTTTCCTTTCTGCCTTGTTTACACCTGTGTCCTCTTGTCTTTTTTCTTTTTTTTAAAAAATCCTATATGGCCAATACAAAAACATCCTTTACGTTCTCCTCAGACACAATGACACACTCGGGCTTTATGAGTCTGCGTGTCTGATGAATGTTAGTGATGTAATCCTCAGCTATGGAGACAATGCGAATGAGGGAACCACTGACCTCCTGTCTGCTCCTAAACTGCTTCCTGCGTGTCACGCAAAACAGGGTCATAGGGCAGGAAGGAGAGCGCAGATTTTTCCTGTTTTTCCCCTCACTGTTGGAATTCACCGGAACCCTGGAGGGGTTTTTTAGTGTGTGTTTGTGCGTGTGAGCTTCTCTCGCATGCCGGGCGATGACTATACCTGTGAGTTAATGAGTGGGAAAATGTTGAAGATTTTTATGGGGATAAATTGCCTGCTAGCATAGACTTTACGCACACACACACACACACACACACACATACACACAAACCAGACATACACACATGAAGGCAAACATTGCCGCGATCACATTCACTTACAGACTTGCGTCTAGGTCAGTTCATATCTTTTATCAGGACAAGCTGTACTGTGAAGCGCTGCTAAATCCTCTCATCCTCTCTTATCAATGAACACTCTGTGGTCGACCTCTTCAGGGCCATGTCAGAGCAGAATCCTGGGGTTTTTTTTAAGGAAGAGGAAAGAGTCAGGATTAAAGCGATGAGCAATTTTTAAGGAAGCGATTTGATTTGTTTAGATTGGTGAATACATTTATGTAGACACATGTTCCTATAAGGGAGACCCTGTGGAGTAGTGATTCAAATTAGCATGTTCCCCTCACAGCGAGAAGGTCCCGTATGGGTTCGGGCGTTTCAGTACGGAGTTTGCATGTTCCCTCAGTGCTTGCATGGGTTTCCTCCAGTTACTCCGGTGTGAGTGTAAGTGGTTATGTGTGAGTTGGCCCTTTGATGGTCTGGCGAGCTGTTCAGGGTGTACCCCACCTTTGCCCAGTGTTGGCTGAGATAGCTAACAGCCTCCTCGTAACCCTAGTGGGAGTAAGCAGTTCGGCAAATGAGTGTATGAGATATATTTCTATATCATGTGTGTGTGAGTGTGTGTGGTAGTGTGAGTGTGTGTATTCTGACAGCATAGGTTTCTGCAGCCACATTTCTAAATCATTCAGGTTTACTTCACGGTCATGAGCTGTGAGTTATGAATGAAAGAACAAGGTTGCAAGCACATGTGGTTCCGTCTCAGGCCTCAGCGTACTTCACACCAGTTTCCATAAAAAAATTACGTAATCATGTACAACGGCTTCGTTCACTGCCGAACCCTGCGGACAAACGAGTTGTATGACCAAGGCCGTTGTAGGTCAGTGCGAAAGAGGCGGGCCTGAACCAACTCAGTCCAAGATGGCAGACTTATTCGGCGGTTATTCAACTCTTGTGAGTTGTTATAATTATATGAGTAAATCTAATGAATGATAAATGCATAGAGAATGTAGAGGAGTCATACACAACCCTTATGAAAAACAGCGCTATGTGTTTCCTGGTAGCAGATAAGATCACCCTTAATTGCAGTTGCAGTGCAGTGCATTTAGATCATGTCCCTATTGGGTTAATCATTCTTAATTGTTGTAATTAAGCACGTTTAAGAGGTATATATTTTTATTCATGACTTCCTTTTACAGGAACTGCTCTTGTCTCACTAGTATTGTATTACGCTTCATAACTGCAAGTGAATGTTTGTCATGCAGATTAAACCATGTTGGTAGAACAGCGTGTGTACTTCTGTATCCTGTTGTGTCACCTCAACCACACATACACGCCTCCAAGATAATACCTCAGTACACATTTAATTCAAAGACAGTTTGAGTTAGATCTATAATTAATGCACGCTGATATCGACTTGGCGTAATCAAACATTTCTCTTTAAGGGCACTTAATATACAGCTTTACTAACTTTTAAGGAACAAAACCGTCCTCGAAAATCATTAATATGTCTTACTGGGTGGCGTAGATATGCATAGGGACGTGAACGGATCTTGGAATCTGATATACTTTTAAAGATTTAGATGTTTAGGTTATTTTATTGAATACTATTGCATTGCGTAAGGGATAGGACAAGAGAGGTGTGGGTTTATAGAAAATTAACAGGAAATAAAACAGCAGGATGCAATGTAAGCATTCAGGGATGTTTTATTTTTCTTTTACCACACCAATGTGCTAGCTTAATACGTTTTCTCTTATAGTTTCACTGAGTTTTGCGGAATGTCCATGACGCAGGTTTTTGTTCCTGTAATTTGTTGCATCATTTCAGCTGTAAGCAGTTCTCTCCTTAACACTCTCTGTCCTTCTCTGTTATGAACTTATGATAAAGAACACAACCTTTCTTGTTACAGAGGAACTGGGAAATGCAACGTCCTCGATCCTAAATGTTCTCCTGGTGAGAAAAATAAAGATTAGAGTGTAAAAATAAGATTAGAGTGTTCTTTTGGGTGCATGGTGGCATAATGGGTGGCATGTGCCCCTCACGGCATGAAGGTCTTGGCTTCGATTCTGGACCGTGTTTCTGTGTGGAGTTTGCATGTTCTTCTCGTGCTTGTATGGGTTTCCTCCACGTAAACATACATTTTAGGCTACTTATTTTTTCATATAGTACTTATATTTTACTTATACTTTTACTTATATTTTCATATAGTATATACTAAAACTCCTTAAATGAGTGCAGTTTAATTATGTTTCCGTGTAGTATATACTAAAACTCCTTTACTGAGTGCAGTTTAATTATGTTTCCGTGTAGTGTATATAGTAAAACTACTTTACCGTGTGCAGTTTAATTATGTTTATGTGTAGTAAATACTAAAACTCCTTTACAGAGCACAGTTTACTTATGTTTCCGTGTAGTAAATACTAAAACTCCTTTACCGAGTGCAGTTTACTTATGTTTTCATGTAGTATGTACTAAACTTTGAATGAGTAGGCTAAACAGACTCCATTAGATACGCAGAATTTAGCTCAGCTTGAATTCTCTATCCTGGTTAAACTATGTAAACAATAAAAAATTTGCTTACTGTGCTTTGTTATAATTATGTGCGGTGTCTGCAAGAACGATTATTCGTCCCAGTCTCTTCATCGTCATTACTTTGAACTGAATAGACTATTCATTTCATTTTAATTTCATTTATGGCATTTGGGAGACCCCCTTATTCTGAGAAACTTACTTTTATCACCTTTACACAACTGAGCAATTGAGTGTTAAGGGCCTCGCTCAAGGGCCCAACAGTGGCAGCTTGGTGGTATTGGGGCAAGAACCCCTTACTTTTGGATTACTAACTCACAGCCTTAAGTGCTGAACTACCACTGCCTGCATCCAGCGGCATCCCCCTCTCCCTTCGCACGTAATTGGTAATTATTGTACATATTGTAACTTATTTCTGTGTAATGAACTGACAGGTTTCCTGCTGGGGGAACAGTTCATGTTTGCTGTTCCTAAAAAGTTATTGATCCCCATAAAAGACCGCTAAGCTAAACCGCTTTGCTTCTCACTCATTACCAGCAGCGCAAAGATAAAAGGGCATAACAGAACTTTTAATGAAGGTTTTAATTAAAATTAATATGAAGGCTATATTAGATTAAAAAAAAACTTAGTGACACTTTTAAAACATTACTAATTTATTTCTTCTAGACATGCTGTTTTGTGGCTAAACTGTCACTTTAGTCACTAGAGCAGGTTTTGTGGATCATGAATCCGCTGTTGCATTGCACAACTCTAAAAATTGGCAAACAGAAACATTCAGTTATGTTCTGCTCACAGCTACATCTCATTTACTGTTAAAATTCTTTTTCGACCCTGAAGACTCTTTCCAGTAATGTAACATAAAGGCATTCTATTAAATACTGATGAGCAACAGAGCTCAGGTTTTACTTAACAAACTATATACAAAGTTAAGGTTACTTTATGGCTCCTTAAAGCATAGTGTTAGATATAAATGTGTTGATGTAAAGCATTGCTGAAGTTATATACACAACATTATTAGTGCCAAACTTTTACATTAAACCGAACCATAAAAAATGAATTCAAGTTTTATTTACTTCACTTCTTTTTACCTAAATATTTGTCTTCTGTTCTTCGTGCTTCTCTGTCATGTTCAGTAATAAAGTTTATTTATATTAATGGGCTCACGTGAAGATAATTGCACAGCTCTGTATCCTCAGGTGCTCTCTTAGTGTGTGGTACTGTGATGATGTCAAGCATTGAGACTGCTTCAAGTAGGAGAGGAAAAAAAATTAAACACTACAGACCGCAGGCGAATTACAGACCTTTCATGCCATGTGTGGTGGCTTTGATATACAGTGATCAGCCATAACATTAAAAATATTATAACCACTTAGAGGTGACGTGAATAAAATTATTACAGGAACAAGTAACATCTTTTTGTAGTGACACTTGCCAAGTAGTGTGATGTATTCGGAAGAAAATGAGCAGTTAGTTCTTAAAGATGATGTTTAGAAAGTAGGAAAAATGAGCAAGCATAAGGGTTTGAGTGTCTTTAATATGGGGTACACTGTGATGCTACATGATTGGGTCTGTTTATCTCCAAAACAGCAGGTCTTGTGGGGTGCTCCTGGTATGCAGTGGTAAGTACCTACCGAAAGATGTCCAAGGGAGGGTCTGCTTCTACAGACAAGCTACTGTAGCACAAACTGGTAACGCTGGCTACGATAGAAAGGAGTCAGAACATAGCATGCTGTGTAAGGGGCTGCCTAGCTGTAGACGAGTCAGTTGGTGTTAATGTTACGGCTGATCGGTGTACAGTTTGCAAGTTAATAAAAATATTTTAAATAAATCGCATTTGAAGTGTGCGTCAGCAAGAAATAAAATAAAGCGACAACCATATATCCATATATGCTTTTGATATACTTTTACAACAAGCTAAATTCTGGCGGCACAATGGCGTTGTGGTTTGCATGTCCGTCTCACAGCAAGAAGGTCCTGTGTTCAAGTATTTCTGTGTGGAGTTTTGCTTGTTTCCCCGTGCTTGTGTGGGTTTCCTCCAGATACTCCGGTTTCCTCCCATAGTTTAAAGACATGCACATTAGGCAACTGTGAATATTTATGCACCATTCTTCCCAAAGGACGGCATAGTAATACTGTAGTAGCTTGTAGTGCTTAGCACATCCACCTCACTGCAAGAAGGTCCTGGGTTTCAGTCCTGGGCTTGGCGAGGACATATCTGTGTTTTCATGTCATGCTCTCTCCATGTTTACATGGGTTTCTTTCAGGTATTCCAGGTCCCTCCTACAGTCAAAAGACATGCATATTAGGCTTATTGGCTGTTTGAAATTGCGCTTATGTGTGAATTGAGCTTGACTAGTGTGTGTTTGTGCGTGTGGGTGTTTTTGCTCTGCAATTGTCTGGCGAGCTGTTCGGGGTGATTCCCGCCATCCCTCTGTGTTAGCTGAGATTGTCTCCAGCCTCCCAGTGTCCTCAGAGGATTAAGTGATTTATAAAATGGGTGTTTCCCAATTAATTGTGCAACATCAGTCAGTTCTATTGTAAAACATATTTATGAAACCCTATTAACAAAATAACTTTTGGTTATATCATATGTTACGTTTTTTTGTTTTTTCCTTTGGTGTAACAGTTTTTTACGTGTAGTGTGGATACACAGTTTAACCCATTGCAGCGGAGTTCCTTTGCCATAGGTAAAGGTGCTGTCCTTTCACGTAGACACCACAGAGGTGCTCGCTTTGTCACGTAGACGCTCTGCAGTTGTTAGTTCAGAGGCCACGTGCTTAGATTGCTAGTCTCTCAGCCGTATGATGCTTCCAACAGGTGCTATGTATGAATCTATTCTTATCACGATGTTTGTGTGTGGCCTGTACGTCTGCACGTCTTATCATGAACCCAAACGGACACGTGCGGCAGTTTGCTTTATCAGGTGCACTCTTTACAAAGTGTACCAAGAGGAAAGCATTGTGGAGGTGTTAAGCTTGCTAATATTTTTGCCCACATACTGTTGGAAGCCATCAGTCCCCCCAGGACTAAAAGCTTCCTGACACTTGATAGTCATCAGAGGGTTTTGTTATGATTAGCCAGTTTTGATTTGAAAAGTGACTTTTCTATTGTATATAAAAGATAACGTGGGAAAGAGGGGAAAGAAATTCTCAATGCACTTCATTGTTTGGAGCCTAGCAAGCATACATTCCTCCTGCTACTTAGACAAAACATTAATAAAAGTCTGCTGTTAGTTTCACTCAAGCTGTTGAACATTATGCAGTTGTTATTAAATAATATGATATAGATTAAACACTGTAGAACACTCTGTTGTAGAAATGTGTGACGTGAATTACCTTCCATGGCACATCCCAAAATATTTTCATCTTTGACTGTCTGATCATAGCAATTTCCCAATGGTTTATGTTTTTGGTGAGCTTTCTGGTTTTTTTTAGCAGAATTGGTCACGGAACATGAACCCGTTAAACGGATCATTAAACTAACAAGATGGTTAATACAATTGAATGCAGAAATCAGCTAGTGAACAAGTGAAAAAGAAAACCCAGTGTAAATCTTTTCTGCTCTCACTTCACACCATACTTACGGAAGCAGGGAGGACTTATTTATATATTTCCTCCAGGGCTGAAGTTGATTCAGCCTTTAAAGTAGCTGCTACTCTTGTAGCACATTCCTTGGACACCTATCAATACAAAAAATTGTAGACTCTACCCCACACATAAACATTACATTCCACCTCAGCTTATGCACACAGTCACTTGTCACTTTACACTTACAGACACTTGACACTTTACATTCAGTGTTACTGTAAAATTGCTACTGTTTTTATTTTTGTATTTATATTTAATCTTATTGCATTTATTCTGCATTTTTATATATACTTCTATATGCTATATGTTATTTCTATTTTATTTTATCTATTTTTATTTTTATTTTGTATTTTTATATATATACTTTCTTATAATTTTATTTTTACATTTTTTTATTTTTTTACATTTTTACATTTATATTGACTTTAACTATAAAGTCCCTTAAATAGTAATAGTTATTGTTATTGTTCTTCTTTGTCTTCTTGGTATTGCTGGTTTTTATTCTTAAATTTTTAGGACAGTTGTAACAAGCATTTCACTACATATTGTACTGTGTATGATTTTGTATGTGACAAATAAAATTGAATTGAATTGAATAGAGATATCTATCATGAGCAATACTTTTATGCAGTGTGTAAATCCGTATATCAGATTCTCTTATCCTTCTGATAAGATGAGAAAAAAAGTTTCAGTCTTTGAAGTTGTATCTCCGTTTATAAATTTCCTAATGCTAGTTTGCATGTGCTTCACACGGCGTCCTCGTTGACTGCATCGGCAAACAGTTGCATTGATCATAAACTAAGAACATTGGAGTGTTTGAGCACTAAGATATTGTTTACTCTGTCATTTGGGAACTCAAGTTTCCCAACAGCTAGTCCAGCTCTAAAGCAATTCCCGAAAGGCCACTCAATGTGTCCTTGGCATAACAGCCATATCGCTGCCATGCTGTTTTAATATGGAATGATAACTGGATTAAAATGAAAAACAATCCCCAAGGACAGGCATGGAAAGTTTCCATAGTACCCCCATTGCTCTGCTTATTTATTAATGTGTCAGATATAGGTGCAGTTACAGTTAAAGGACTGGACATGGCAGATTATTTGAGCAGGTCACCGTTGATTCTTATATAAACTCTGCTGAGAATTTAGTATTGTATCCAGTAATGAGACATCTCCTATTCCCCGAAGTCAAACCCATTTGTCTATTAATATTTATTTTTCCTTGGTGTCCACTTGTCTCAATTTCACTAAGAAGACTCAGGGTCTATAATTATCTGAAATTCCTTATTGCCGTATCATCGTTTTAGTCATGAGAAATGGAGCAGTCTGTAAGAATAAACAGAGAAAGACATAGTGAGCATTTGTTTGCCCAGTTTTGCTCATTTATGTCTGCGGATTGAGAGCATCACTTCCTCGCCTCGGTCATTGGTGCTTGGCACACAGTTGTCCTTTCATATTCACGGAACTAACACAGGAAGAGGAATGACAGAGACAAAAGACAGACAGGAAAAACAGACTTTTACCGGTTTAATAACAATAATATAATGTCAGGAAATCATAATTTTTCTTCATGTTTTTGAACTGATGAATGAACCTAGAAAAATATCTGAGGTAGTGCTTTACCTTACATTACAGAGGTTTATTACTTTTTTTCTGATACAGTGGAGCTGTTTTACAATGATGGGTCCCAGAGAAAAAAGTCTCGGTTAAACATTGACAGATAAATAAATTTATTTATTGTGTTGAAATGATTGTAGTGAGTAGTACAAGAGTCATTACCTGTGAAAACATGAGCGCTCAGAGAGTGTAGATGTACACTGAGGGTTTAACATTCTATTGCCTGTGAAATCAACTAGTCAATGACTTCACCTGTTGGATATCTGAATTCCTTGTCCATGTAAAACATTTTTGAGGGGTTTTGCCATGTTAAAATTAAACAGATCTAGATTAGATCCAGATGAAACTTGGTCGGACATCAAAGCTTCTGGTCCCGAATGTTCCCAACAAATTTCATTTAAATTGGATGTGTTCTGACAAAGAAACTAATTCTGGGGATTTATTTGTTCCGTTTTTTTTATTTTTTATTTTTTAATCCCGTGATGAAATATTTCTTCCTCTTCCAGGATTACCTGGACTAGGTAATATCTTTCGCAAGAATGGTGGCCTAATGTTAGGCCCTGAGGCCTTAATAATGTTAAACAGTTCAGGGGGAAAAATAATATTTGAATGAAATAAGCCATATACTGTTTGCCAGCTTTACCATTGTTTGATTGACAACTATGATTCTCCTGCTGTTTGGAAAAGGAAAAAAACACATGAACACTTTGCACTTTCCGAAGTCCAGTGTGAAGGATAAACTGGGTATTTATGTCCTGTGAGTACTACAGAGGATTAAATAAGTGTGTTTTGTCCTCTCATATTGCTCCTCATGCAAAGAGTTGACCCATACTGAGAGCTCCGAACCACAAATTCTTAGTAAAATCTAGATTCTAAAATCTTATTGCAGAGCTTCCTTGACGTGGAAACACTCAGAGATGGACTGGAAAGGATTAGCATGTATGTTTTAAACATTGACGGCTAATCACAGCTTGAGGCCACATCGCATAGTTCAGTCTTATTGATTTAAGCTTAGTGGCATAAAGCGAAATTGACCACGGCGGTGAAATATGATCTTAAAGCAACTCAGTGTAGCCAGATGCCTTTCTTTCTTTTTACAGAGTGGTAATATTGTAAGATCTAGCTGCATTAGGCCCAATAAAGCTCCCCAGTATGTGCAATCCCTCCAAGACTTTTTGTGTTTTGCTTGCAAAGAGACGCACGGGGGTGGGCTTTATGGTGGTCCAGTCCAGAGAATGTGAACCTACGTCACTATCATCGTCACCAAGGAGCTCAACTGGGGGTCCTGCCTCATTCCAGAATGAAGCGTGTGGTCTCCAGCAGAACTATTGGGGAGCAATCCTGGAGAACTGCAATCTTGACCACTGAGGTTTGGGTACTTCCCTCCTTGGCAGCAAACAAGAGATCAGCATTTGTTTCTACAGCTGGCTGAAATTAATGTTAAAGGCTACAAGTGGTTATTTTACTGCTTCCTGTAATAATTATTGTAATGACACATGTTCCTAAATAATGTAGTTCTTTGCAGGATTCATAGATTATATATACGTACAGGGTTTCGCCTTGCACACAACCATTGGGTTAGGTTTGTATTCTCGTCCATTTGTGTCGCCAATTGAATCACACACTATCACAGGGAAACTTGCTAGGAGTTTACGATAGTTTCCAGGAAACAAGACAAGCACTTCCTGTTTTGTCACCCACACATCAAGCTCTATAGCTCTACAGGTTTGTGAATTTGCTGATGATGTCACGTTTCAACACTGAAACACTATTAAATGATTGGATGTCCTTTTAAATTCAAGACAAGTGAATGCTTGTATGTATGTACAGTATGCACTAAATGGCCAAATGCATGTGTACACTTATTCCCATGTGCTTGTTGAGCATCCCATTTCAGATTCAGTCCTACCTTGATTTAAATATCCTCCACTCTTTAGGAAGGACCTTCCAATCGATATTAAAGTGTGGCTTTGGGGATTAGTATTTATTATTTCATAAGCATTATTATGGTCTGGTACTGATATTAGGTGAGGACCCCTGGGGAGCAATCTGTGTTTAGTTCATCCCCATTGTGTCCAGTGGGCTTGAGGTCAAGGATCTGTGGAGACCACTTGAGATCTTAAACACCAACTTTGGCAAACTAAGTCTATATGGAGCATGTTTTGTGTACAGGGGTATTGTCATGCTGTCACGGGAAACTGTAATGATACAACACACTTAAAAATCATTTTATAAATATCTGTGCTTCCAATTTAGGGAAGAACCATACATATGAGTTTTTTAAATACTTATATTTATAGTACAAGTAGTCTTCTAATGTGAGGGGTAACAGGATTAAATGTTCCACAGCATTAAATGTACCTATAAACTGTACATGTTATTTATATGATGCTCATTATTAAATTAAAATAGTAATCTTTGCCAAGTTGTTGTAGTTTGAGAGAAATAAAAGATTAATTATTGACTTCCACTTACATTTATTGTAGACTTGTCGTTTAAGGAAGTTAGTATACTCAGGAATGGCACAGTCTGATTGGTCTGCTATTTCTGGATTTTAAAAAAACAACAATATTCTGAGTGAATAATGCTTGAACCAAGACTACAGATAGACACACAGTTTGTCACAATCACTTGGAGCAGGTCGCATCCTCATGGTCATGCTTTGAAATGAAAATGTAATTAGTAAAGTATGTTTTTCTTGTGTTTCTGTTTAGTATATGCTTAAAAAAACCTTTACAGAGTGTGTGTATGCACTAAACTGAACGAGTCGGCTAACAAAATGCCGTTAGCTATATGCCACCTCACCTGCCTTTGTCATGGATTAAATAGATAAATATAAACTATAAAAATCCTGCTTTAGTTTCCTTTTCTTTATGTTTTCATGTAGGGTATACTAAAACTCTTAAAGTGAGTTGAGGATGTGCTGTTATACAGCTTTGCACCTTCTCGCGCACCTGCGTCCATCACGCTTTTAAAAATGTTAGAAATAACCATAAGTCTCATTTCACTGTGTTTTTTACTTAAGCCCCTGTGTAGAATATTCCTAAAGAGTTAAGAAGCTTAGATTTGGTGGATGCTAACGAATTGACTAATCAGCTTAACCACATTATTGATAAATAATCAACTTTAAGGTGGTGATGTGTTTTATTGTGGCATGCCATGGTACGTACCATACAGTGGGTGTGACCTTGTTTGCTTGCTCTTTCTGCCGCACTTTCTGCCAGTTCCCAGGCTATGTTGTGTCGGTAGAAGTTGGTCGACATTATTGTCCAGGCAGTTTTCCAAGACAGGGCCTCGGCTGACCTCACACACCGCCATGCGCCATTAAACAGGCTAAGCAGGGCTGCTAATGGATTGTTTGTCCTCATTCAGTAATAAAGGAATTGGAAACATTCTATTAATGCTTCTCTTTCAAGCTCTGTTGAACTGCTGGTTCGAAGTCCAGCTTAAAACCTGGTTATATTATCATTTCTTATCTGTGATCTCCAGTGACTGATGGCCCTGCGATGGCCTGGCGAGCTGTCCAGGGTGTACCCTGCCCTCGCCCAGAGTCGGCTGAGATGGG
>JBCNYG010000006.1:6844155-6854524 GCA_039654305.1 Porochilus rendahli | reverse complement strand
ATCCAGAGCTACCCTGTAAGTGCTTGAAAGGTGAAACCTCAAACCGCCCCGTCGGTTTAATGTTGGTTTTTCCTTCTCCACATAGACTCTTCTTTTACTCCTCTTTCAAACTCTCTCTTCCCTGTCCAGAATCTGTACATTGCTGTCCTCAAATGAGTGTCCTTTGTCCTTGAGATGTAGGTGGACCGCTGAATCTCACCTACCTTGACGCTAAGACTCATCGGTCCACATACATCTCAAGGACAAGGGACGTCTTCAAAAACCACAAAAAGAAGTCCTGTTGCCTCGACTCAAGCGTTTTAGGATTACCATGACCTGGATGATCGAGAATCTACACCAACCATCTGGAGATACACTCCAAACCCCCCACCCCTCCCACCCCCTTTTTTCAAGAAGCATATTGCCTTTTTTTTGCACCCACTTCACCCTTTGATTGAGCTCTTTCACCGATTCTTTACAGACCAGAAGTGATGTTAAACCAGTCTGATTATTTTCACCTCTCTGAGAAGCTCTCCTCCTATTGGGGCCGTAGATTGCTGATATTTTTGGAACCCAAAGAAGTGACTGAAATGTCACCATCATTTATCAATAATATTTCTTATTATCCTTTATATCTTTAGTTCAGATAATTGCCTTACCTATCATGTATACCTAGAGATTGATCCGTATACACATCAAATTGCGTTCTCAGTTAAGATGCGTTCTCAAAAATGTCTAAAATAAACTGACATGAAAGGTCAAGAGGTAAATGTCACAGCGCATGCGCGTTCCCACCTCTTCCCGCTTCCCATCAACAACTGCACGGCTCACAGTCACCTGACTTCTGACTCATGCAGCACATGACCACCAGCATACCTGTTCACAATCACAACTGATCACATGATCACTACAGACCATGCAAGAACAAAAGAAGGCCTGCTGTGAGAGATTTACTCAGGACTTGCATAAAAATTGTACCACTGTACAATGTCTTGGTTTATTGAAAGGTGTCGGAATACCGGTCCAATATTACATAAAATTGGCAAAGACCACAGGTCTGGATGTTAAATAGCTTATTGAATTGGCCCGTGCTGGAACAACAGCAAGCGGTATTGTGGTCTAATGCTTAGCATGTCCACCATACAGCAAAAAGGTACTGGGTTCGAGTCCCGGGCTTGGCAAGGACATTTCTGTACGGAGATTGCATGTTTTCTCCGTACTTACATGGATTTCCTCTGAGTTTCCTCCAGCAGTCCAAAGACATGTGCAATAGGCTTATTGTCTGTTCCAAATTGCCCCTAGGTGTGAGTGTGATTGTATATGGTTGTTTGTGTGTGTTCGCCCTGTGTTGGATTGGCCGACTGTTAAGAGTGTACCCTGCCTTTGCCTAGAGATGGCACAGATAGGCACCAGCCTCCCCATGACCCCAACAGGATTAAGCAGTTCAGCAAATGGATGAATAAATGGAACAATATAACAATGGAACTTCATAAAGAAAATTCCTCGTGCTCACAGGCATGTACTGCATAAATTATTTAATGCCGTCACTTACTGGGTTACTGGTAACTAACAATTCAAAATTTTTACTTGGTCTAAATGAACATACTTTCGGGCAGACAGCTGTTACATGTTTCTCCACAGTTGTGTTTGAGAAGCTGGAAAGGGACAGGCATAGATGTAGCACACCCGCCTCAAAGCAAGAAGGTTCTGGGTTCGAGTCCCAGGCTTCTGTGTGGAATTTGCATGTTCTCCTCATACTTGCGCGGGTTTTCTCCAGGCACTCCTGTTTCTTCCCACAGTCCAAAAGCATGCACATTAGGCTAATTGACCGTTCCAAATTGCCCCTTGGTGTGAATGTGAATGGTTGTTTGTGTGTTGCCCCTGGGATGTTCAGGGTGTACCACGCCTTTACCCAGTGTCGGCTGAGATTAATAAGATTACGATTAAGTGGTTCGGCAGATGAGTGCTGAGATAAGTAAGTATCAGGCTTATATTTGGCTATTATTATGAATCAACTGCATGCAGAGTAAAAATAAGTAATTTCCCACATATCTAATAATATCTCTTAACAACTATAAGAAAAATAACATTAACCATATTGAAAATAAACTCTGCATAACTGATGGTACTCTGGTGTTTGCCAGGACGATGTTTACATGTTTGTGTAGCTGATAATGCATGCATGATGTCAAACACATAAGCCTAGTACAAGGCTCATATTCAATAATAAGTCAAATGAAAAGGTGGGTTCTGCTCCCAGTCCCTACCAAGCCTTGTTTATCCTGACTATATGTCTTATGACCCTACTTTGCCTCCATGTCACTGATTACATGCCAAGCCCTTGATATTGTGTTTACATGTATGATCTCTGCCTGCCCTTGGATTGTCTCTAGTGTGCTGTTTGTCTGATCACATGACCCCTGCCTATCCCATATTATTCAACTTCAATTGTGTCTTTGCATTTGTTTGATTTATTCTGTTTATTAAAACTGTTAATCTGCATATTGCATGTATGTATGTATGTATGTGTGATGTTTGGAGTACTGATCAATACCCTGAGAGAGTATTAACCTTGTACATGAAATCAATAAATTAGTCTCGTTAGTCTCGTAAGTATAAAAAAGTGGTCTTTCAGGACTGTAAAGGACAAACTGTTAAAGAAGACAGTGTAGTCTACTGACGATTTCCTTTTTGCAGCATAAGCAGATCCCTTGCCTCACAGAGCTCCGCTTCTGACCTCACAAAGCAGCTTTTACAGCTATGACACAACTGTAATAGTAGCATGCAATGAATTTTGGAAAAGTTTAGGATGAGAAGAATCCACTTGATGGAATCTTCACAGCTCGGGAAAAAGAAGGCTGCATTTCTAGGCCATGTTTGAAGGAACCGTCAAAATGGGACAGTAGTCGCGCCACTGTGACGCATTCGTTTGTCGAAAGCAGCCCTCAGAGGATGTGGCACCAGAATTGTTATCCAACAATGGCCACAGGAAGAAAACATTAACCTGAAAAAAGAGAACCCTGAAGAGAACAAACTCCACACAGAAACGACTGAGCCCAGGACTCGTTCCAAGGACCCTCTTTCTGTGAGCCGTGCTAACCACTACACCACAATGCCACCTACACGTTAAACATATATACAATATCTCTCCATCATTTTGTCTGGAAAACTATTGGGTTGTTTTTGCTCGTTTAATCTCTCTGCTTTTATCCCTTGTTTTGTCCTGCTGATGACATTTTGCCTAATCAGTGATCGCGAGTACCATTTTTAGTGTCATGAATGACACCAGTATACTGGCAGTCCCAGCTTTTTTCAGACCTCTCCAGAGTCCTCGTGGCTATATGCGGGAAAGCTACACACTGTACTCTGAATGTAAAAACAAGCTCTTATATCTTTCACCAGCAATCTAATTGCAGGAAGCTGAGGAAAATTCCTTGTTTCTGGGAAGGGGACAAAAGGACTATGTAAATCCTCACTTTACAGATTTGTGAAATCAAGTCTGTACATGAAGAATGCTTTAATCTGTTGTACTGATGCATGATCAAAACATTCCCTTCTTCTCTTTCCTACTTGTTTATGATGTCGAGGATGGTTATTCACCAGAGAGTGCTCAAAAATATATTTCCCCAGCTGCTCGTGAAATGGAAATATTTCTGAGTTGATGTGGCGTCATGATTGTGGTGTCTGTACTCTTGCACAAGCTCTCTTCCACTTTTAAAAACTGAAGGAAAATGTGTCTTCTGTGGGACTTCTTTAAAAAAGTACACTTCAAACACTCTATTAATCAAGTACGCTAGAACATAATATAAGGATGTCACCAAACAGTAGTATATTTTATGAAATGGGAAAAACTCATACTAGTGTGGTATGGCGGTTAGTAATTCTGTCTCACAGCCAGAAGGTCCTGAGATCAAGCCCCGTGTCTCTGTGGAGTTTGCATGTTCTCTCTGTCTCTCCTCTTGCGTGCTCTGATTGATTTCCTCCCATAGTCCTAAGACATGCACATTAGACTGATTGGATATTCTCAATTGTCCCTAGGTGTTTATGTGAGTGTGAATGATTTGTCTGTGTTGGCCTGTGACACTCTGGTGAGCTGTTCATGTTGTATGTCACCTTTGCCCGGAGTCGGCTGAGACAGGCTCCAGCCATAAAAAAAGAATTAAGTGGTTCAGGGTTGGCTGAGAATGTGTGCCAGCCTTCCTGATTCATTCTGATTTATTTATTCAATTATTTATTTTCTAAGCCACTTGTTCCTAATTGGTTTCACGGGGAGGCTGGTGACTTTCTCAGCTGACTCTGTACACCCTGAACAGCTCGCCATACCATCGTAGGACAAAAAACACAACCATTCACACAAATACTCACACCTAGGGGAAATTTGGAACCACCAATCAGCCTACTGCGCATGTTTTTGCACCATGGGAGGAAACCGGAGTACCCGGAGGAAACCTACAGCAGAATGGGGAGAATATGCAGACTCCACTGAGAAACGCTTCGAGCCCAGGAACCGAACCCAGGACCTTCTTAATGTGAGACAAACTGCGCCACCGTGCTGCCTAAAAAGATTCGCACTATTTTATATTATCCAGCCCGAACAAGCCCAGGACCTTCTTGCTGTGAGGTGGACATGCTAACCACTACGCCACCGTGACACACTAATAGGCTATTCTTGTGTTTTTATTTTAGGAGTAGTATGAACTAAATTTTTTAGAAAACAGAAAAAATTCCTCCCAAAAAAGCTACAGATTTAGGTCATGCACAGTACTGGTTCAAATCCATACACAGACGCGGAAAATATTTGAAACTCAGTATAGATGGTGGCATTGTGCTGCACTTCCACCCTGGGACTGCATTTTTATATTACTAACATTTATTAATTTATTCATTCATTCATTGTCTAAGCCGCTTGATCCTAATTAGGGTCACAGGAAAGCTGGCACCCATTCTCAGCCAACTCTGGCCGAGGGCAGGGTACACCCTGAACAGCTCGCCAGACCATTGCAGGGCTATTACTAACATTCATTCATTTCTGAACCGCTTATTACTAATTAGGGTCGCGGGGAGGCTGGCGCCCATCTCAGCCGACTCTGAGCGAGGGCAGGGTACACCCTGAACAGCTCGCCAGACCATTGCTGGGCTATTACTAACATTATTACTATTTATTTTTTTATGTATTTATTTATTTATATTTACTTGTTTTCTCTCACCCAGTGCAGCTAACTGAGTTATCAAAGGCTGGCCATGTCTCTCGCTGTCTGTGGTGAGAGGCATGTAAAAGAATCATTGCTGATTTTTGTCAAGAGTAGCTGCATAGCCGGCAGTGTGTTTCTGCCCTGCGATGGCCTGGTGAGCTGTCCAGGGTGTACTCTGCCCTCGGCCGGAGTTGTCTGGGACGGGCGCCATCCCTAATTAGAATTAAGCGGTTCAGAAAATGAATGACGAATGAATGTTTTTTTCCCCTTACTGAGTCAAATGGAATTAGGTTGTATTTTATACATATATGACAAGTAAAACTATTTATCTCTCTTCTGGTACGTGCAGAATGTGAAGTTCTGGAACGTTTGTGACCTTACACATTTCAGTATGATAACAAACACAACAAGAAAAATTGCATTGACATACGTTTGCTGTAATATAAATATTGAATACTTAAAAGTTGAGCTGAGAACCAAGGGCTGGTCTAACCCACATAAAGCTGTATTTTTATTTTTTTTTTAGAAAAATGAAATTAAAGTTTTTGCAAATATAAAAATATCAGGGATAATACTCACAATATGATTCAAGTCATAACGAATATAATTCTGGCATGGGCGACATGGTGGCGCAGTGGCGTAGTGGTTAGCACGTCTGCCTCTCAGCAAGAAGGGTTCGATTCCCAGCTCGGGCGTTTCTGTGCGGAGTTTGTATGTTCTCCCCGTGCTTGCGTGGGTCTCCTCCGGGTACTCCGGTTTCCTCCTACAGTCCAACATGCACAGTAGGCTTATTGGGTGTTCCAAATCACCCCTAGGTGTGAGTGTGAGTGCGAATGGTTGTGTGACTGATGGCCATGTGATGGCCTGGCGAGCTGTCCAGGGTGTACCCCGCCCTCGCCCAAAGTCGGCTGAGATGGGCTTCAGCCTCCCCGCGACCCTAATTAGGAATAAGCGGTTCAGAAAATGAATGAATGAATGAATTCTGGCATGCATAGACCTTATCCACATCAGTCAAAACATGACCTTAGTTCATTTTTCATTTTTGGGGGTTAAGACCACCGTGGCTCTCAGCCCTTCGCTAATGCACCAAAGGAGAGGTGGATGCTGTTGAATACTCATTTTAATAACATCCACCAAGTCTAAAGTGAATAATTTTTGTAGTATATACTACACAGACACTTCAGCAAAATAAAAATAAAAAAACACTGATTTGAGCTTTTATTACCTGTATGATTGCTTTTTTTTATAAGGAGGTAAAGTGAACGCAAGCGTAGAATCTAAGAGCTGCATTACGACATCTCTTGAATCGTTTGTGGTAGTAGGGTGCACAAACAAAATGAAAACAATCCAAATCACCACTAGCTGAGTATGAATGGTTGTGTGTGTTTTGGCCTGGGGACGGTCTGGCGTGCTGTTTACTGCTGACATAGGATCCAGCTGCCCCATGACCCTAGTAGGATTAAGTGGTTTGGTGAATGGGTGCATGACTGATTATTCCATTATTGTGCTATAATATATACTAATTAGCCGTAACATTACCACCGTACAATATTAACACCACATATTACCACCCCTTACAAGTGGTGTCTCATTACTTTGGCACCTTCCAAGGGGCAAGATATATGTACCAGGCAGTAAGTGAACAGTCAGTTCTCATAGTTAGTGTGTTGGAAGCAGGAAAAACAGGCAAGTGAATAGGGATACACTGATAATTTGGGACAGCTATATGACTAGATCAAGCATGGCAAGTGTTGTGGGGTGTTCCTGGCATGCACTGATAAGTACTTACCAAAAGGTGTAACTTCAGTACTACCGAGGTTTCATATTTTTTCGCAGAAATTTAATCATGTCACATAAAATTCTAAAACATTTCCTGTCTCCTTGCTTGCACTCTTAAATATCATTGGCTGCTTTTTTGCCCTCTCCCACGCATCCTACCATCTCCTGAGCCACAGTGTTTGGGGAGGCGCAGTGCGGTTGTAGTCTAGTGAGGCTGACAGATTAGAGGATTGAGGAGGGACGTAACTTTTCCCTTGGGGGATCGTGCTTCTTCTCAGCTTGGGAGCCAAAATGATTTCTGACATTTACTGGACACTGCACGTGCTCTGCTTCTGCTCAAACTGAAACCACATCTGCTGCTTGCACTCTGAACACACACACACACACACACACACACACACTGCCTCATATGTAAAATATAAACGCTTAATCAGAGCTTAGTTTGGGGTCCTGCACATCTGGAATAGAGTGTATTCTGTTCATTTAGTTTAATTTATCATTTCTATTTTTTATTATAAATTTGCAGTCGATCTAGAATCTAGAAGTAGAATCTAGTTCTCCTAATCAAGATAAATCAAAATTGTGTGTGTGTGTGTGTGTGTGTGTGTGTGTGTGTGTGTGTGTGTGTGTTGTGTGGTAGAGTGATAATCAAGTACCACTCCGAGCTCTTTCTTTACACAGAACAATAATGGTAATGAGGAGCTGGTGTGAAGAGTTTGGAAATAACATGTTAGAATGCTGAGCAGAACAAGAGAGAGAGAGAGAGAGAGAGAGAGAGAGAGACAGACAGAGACAGAGAGCGAGGGAGAGAGAGAGAGAGAGAGAGAGGGAGAGAGAACATAATATTACAAGAGTGTTTGTGAAAATAGAGAGATACCTAGACAAAGCAAGCACAGCATGGAGTGTGTATCTGAAAATAAAAAGACTGAGAGAGAGAGAGAGAAAGAGAGAGAGTGAGAGAGAGAGAGAGAAAGAGAGAGAGTGAGAGAGAGAGAGAGAGAGAGAGAGAGAAAGAGAGAGAGTGAGAGAGAGAGAGAGAGAGAGAAAGAGAGAGTGAGAGAGAAAGTGAACAGTGTGTGTTTTACCCCTTTATAAATGTCGACTTCGAGTGTTTTGTTATTGAGTGGGAACAGGTCAGTGTGTACACTTCCAGTCTGATTACACTGCTGATTCTGCACATACACACACACACACACGCACGTTTATTACAGGTATGAAAACACTTAACTCCACATGTAATAAGAGGTGTAATAAAATTCTCTCTCTCTCTCACACACACACACACACACACACACCTCGCCTTTAGCAAGTTTCTCACCACTTCCATGTTGGTTTTATTGTAGAAGGCCTCGGCAAACACGGCCACCACAAACACATTGATGAGGAAGGAGATGAAGAGCGCGATGCACGACTCGATAAAGAAATATTTATTTGCTTCCTTCACCTCCTTCTTGTTTCCTCGATCCACTTCTCGTGACTATAAACAACACCACAAGACATCAAAGGCTCATTAAGACAGGAAACAATTTTTCTGCTCTCATTAAACCCGCTCATCATGTCCATGTACTCTCCTGTATAACAAACACACACACACACACACACACACACACACACACACACACACACGGTTACCTTCACCAGGGCAGAGTGCAGGTAAATGTTATGAGGCATTATGACAGCTCCAACGATCCCAACCGCCTGCTCCAACTGCGCAGGACCGCAACCCTTACAGTATGGAACAAACATCCCCTTCAACACGGCACCCTGATCCGGAGCCACACGCACATACTGCAGGAAACAACATCAACATTATGACAACCACATACACAACTATTGAATATAGACATCCTGCGAGTACAAAAGTAAAACTATAAAAATAAAAAGGGCTGGTTCCCGTAACGGACTAAAGAAATCGTCGGTAGGTCGGCATGTTTTTTTTCTTCTTGCGAGTATGTCATACCCCAAATAGCATGAACACTGTTCCAGCTAGGATTTTGTGAAGCCATGGCGTAATAGGGCAATAGTAGCGGATCTAGTTGCCGGGGTCAAGCAGGGGTCATTGAGGCAGAGAAAAGCATCTTGAAGAGAACTGATGCACTCATAGGACATGAACGTTTGGATAAAAAAAGTGAAAATAACAAGTGTCCAAAACAATTATTCTGTATTTCTAAATGTGAACAATAAGTTGCTCTTAATTGAACTCTGAAGCAAAGATTTATATACAAGAAAACATAATTCAACTTCAATTCTCTTAAGTGCCACATGCTACTAGCACAATCATGGTAGTATCTTTTAAAATGACCCAAATTTTCAGACAGCCTCGTCTGCTCTGCTAGCTCTTGTAAAATCTTGTCGGTGCAGACCTTGGCTCACTTCTCCTAACACTATGGGTTGTGCAGATCAGTCTGTGCTTTCCTAATTTGAATGTAGTCTACAGTAATAAGTGTCTGTGCTGGGAATGCTATGCTATTATCCATAAACTTCAGAATGTCGGCATGTCGACACAGAAAAATCCGATTGATCACGAAACTGAAAGGTCGACTTTCTTAATTTTTTTCCCCATATGCCAAAAAAACTTTTGGGACGGCACGTTTTTGCAGGTCGGTCAGGTCAGGGGAAACAGCATTTTTAAAATTACACCTAATCTAAGATATTAATTACTAATATTTAATAAAGTAATAAAATATTATTTATACAATGAAATTATATTTATTTATTAACATTACATATTAAATATTGAATTTTACTGTTAATGAAACTGATGATGTGTATAAATTTACTGATATTATTCAGGATTATTTTGTACCTCGTAGCCGAAGGTAACTGCCATGATGGTGATAAGAAAACCAAAGAAAGCTTCCAGTTTACGTAAACCTTTAATAAAACAATAAAAGATAATAAAATAATCATCACAATAGTGTAATGGTCCATTTAATGAAATTTAATTATTAAAATAATACAAGGAATATTTAGTTTACGGAACCCACCGTATTTATCCAGAAACAGGAAAACAAACGTATCAACTATGGTGATGAGAACTCCGGCCCACAGAGGGATCCTGAGAGGAATCAATCTCTCAATCAATCCATTCAATTCATTCATGACTGAATAACAAACACACATTTAATATAAAACCTTCTGCCCAAAATACATACATCTACACGTTCGTGTGCTCCAGCACCGAGTGGAATTAACTTTATTGCTTTCGTACATAGACATTTGTTTCAGTATTTCGTATAAAAATAGACAGACTATCAGAGATCATCACGAAGAGAACTGCAGCATATGTACATGTGTGGATATATCTTGTGTACTTGGATAGGTATTTGTTTCCCCGGGTAATGTCATCCTCACATTTGAATCATGTCCTTCATCCTCAGTGATGTTATAACCCAGTTGTTTACAGTATGAAATGTTCG
>JBCNYG010000006.1:6832982-6844055 GCA_039654305.1 Porochilus rendahli | reverse complement strand
GGAGAGAGATATATAGTGAGAAAGAGAGAGAGAGAGAGAGAGAGAGAGAGAGAGAGAGAGAGAAAGAGAGAGAGAGAGTATTGTGTTTTAATCATTACTATCTGTTCCGATGTGCTTGCTGAGCTCCTGCCACAGCATTGTTTCTAAAGTTGGGCTGCTGCTCAGCCAAGGTTACCATGGCAACCCTATTAAAAATGGCTTTGGCTGATTCAATTCGGCTGCATGCGATGCCACCCAAACATTCTCACACACTAGCATTCCCTCTCTAAGGATTAGCACAATCGTGCAGTTCGAAATCGCTCCAGTTAAATCTGAGTATATTTAGCTCGAGTTATTGAAGTGTTTCCTCTGTGCACTTTTTCCATCCATAATGAATCACAGGAGTCTATGATTGTACTGGAGGGGTTGGCAGGGTTGGTAAGAATAATCAAAATCAAATGCAATGCTGAGAACATAGCGAAAGCATGCAGAATGCGTTTTGTAAGGGATTTGACGTCGAGCTGTCGAGAGTGATTGTGAACCGTTTTCCTCTACTACTTCTCTTATTTTATAATGTTTCAAAAGACTACAGGTGTTAAAAATATTAAAAATCTTAAATATTAAATATAACTCGAGTAGACTTTGCAGCAGGTGGCACGGTGGTGTAGCGGTTAGCATGTCCACCTCACAGCAAGAAGGTCCTGGGATCAAGTCCTGGCCTTGAATGTTTCTGTGTGGATGTTCTCTCTGTGCGTGCATGGGTTTCCTCTGGATACCCCGGTTTCCTCCCACAGTTCAAAGACATGCACATTAGGTTAATTGCTGTTCCAAATTGCCCGTAGGTATGAATGGTTGTGTGTGTATTGGCCCTGCAATAGTGTGCTGAGCTGTTCAGGGTACACCCCACATTTGCCCAATGTGTCGGCTGAGATAGGCACCGATCCTAATAGGATTAAGAGGTTCGGCAAATAAGTGAGAGTGAGAGAAAGACTTTGCTGCATCAACAAAATGTGAAAATGAACAGACCTACCCAATGTATGCAGTATATTTTATCATTTACTTTCATTTGCAATGATTTACTCTTTAAATAACCATCAGAATGTATTTATTTTTTAACAGTGCTCTTACATGTCATGGTTTGGGCACCATTTAATAAAATAGAAAAGGTAAAAAAAAAACAAAAAAACAGGCATGCTGATCATGAAGTGTTTTATCTTGAGTGGCACCTTGCCAAAGCCTTCTGGAAGCCTAAAAATAAATCCAAGACAGGACAAGAAGTGGCCATGGTGGGTGTGAGAACATGATATAAAACACGTAGTGATGAGTGTGTATGAGTGTGTGATCACATCCTGGTGCAGGGGAAGGATTACAGATGTGGTCTTTCTTCTGAGCTTTATCTATCACACAGCACCCTCCAGAATAACACATGCAATAAGTGATGTTTTGAGCTCGAATACACAGGGGCATTGTTGCGGCAGTTGTTTTCACCAAACATGCTTTAGGTTTTGCTGGCCGTGATATTATTGGGTCATATTCAAGCCCTCTGTAGAACAGTACAAACAACCATTACCACCTAGGGGCAATTTGGAATGGCAAATTAACCTAATGTGCATGTCCTTGGACTGTGGAAGGAAATCAGAGAATCCCAGAGGAAACGCACAGGGGGAACATGAAAGTCCTCTCACCTGCCACAGGGCTTGAACCCAGGACCTTCTTGCTGTCCTTGGCTCCTGTATAATGATCAGTGATTACAGTTAATATTTTGCCACACCTGCCATAGAGAGAACAACACTATCATGTAGCCTTGTCTAAGATGATTGGAAATGATTGTTCATAAGGTTTTCATTAGGGCTCGAATGCACTGTAAAGCCTGAAATCATTCATTCATTCATTCATTCTTTCAACCATTTTCTAAGTCGCTTAACCCTAATTAGGGTCGCTGGGATGCTGGCACCTATCTCAGCTGACTCTGGGTAAGGGCAGGGAACACCCTGGACAGCTCGCTAGGCCATCACGGGGCCAACACTCACACAACCTTTCACACTCCAACTCACATCCATGCAAAACCATGCATTTGTGCAATTACATGCATCATGTTTCCTACTAACATATGATGCATGTAATTGCACAAATGCATGGTTTCAGTGTGCAGGGAAAGTGATGAATGTAACTATAGAAATGCATATATTTACAGTACACATAATGCATGTAACTGCTAAAATGCATGGTTTCAGTGTGCAGGGAAAGTGATGAATGTAGGTGAGCTGCAGTATGAGGCTGCAGGTTGCCGCTCGCGCGCCTTGGTTTGTTCCAGCCGCAGTCACCATGGCGTGAAAGAAAGAACTGTAAAACTGCCCTAATTTGCTAAATATGTTGCACCAAACAGAAAGGAGGACATGGGTTTGACGAAGTTAAGGTGAATGGAATATGTTCCCGGCTGTACTGCTCATTGTCTCGCCTGGTTTTATTGAACTGGGCGTTGAAGCGCTTCCTTGTTTGTGTGAAGTGAGAGCGGAGGCACCGGGCTGGGCAGGTTCCTCAGGTAAATCCGGAGTCTATTCCACCACCACTGCTTTTCTTAGTGGATTTTATTGCAATTGAACGCTTTGTTTTGCTTCAAAACATAATTGAACGCTGTGTTTGGCTTCAACATGAACTGTGTTTCCTTAATAATAGTGTTAAAATGATTAAATCCGCGGCCTTGTCGGTGTGCGCGTGCGCACGAACATGTGCGTGTCGGTCTACCTGAAATCACACCTGTATTGGAACACGGAAAGGACAGCTGTAGTCCAGGATTACGGTGTGATCTGAGCGATTTCGTAAACGACATGATTCTGTCACCAAAACCTGATCTGTTTACAAATTTAAGCTACACAGTTGTTTGGGATTTTACCTAAAACCAAATGAAATAAATGTTATAAACCAATATAACCTGTGTAGTTCCTGAGGAATATCATGATCCTGATATTTTTTTTCTTTATTTCTTTGTCATTTAATTTATGACTTGTTTGGTTAAATATGATTATTAATGATCCTCTGGTGGCATCCTCCTCCTCCATCAGGGTGTATGGTTTTGAACCTTTTGGTTTGTACCTGTTTTCCTGAAAGGTGAGATGTATTTAGGTATAGAGATCCAGTATTATTGTGCCACTGATCTAGAAGTACAAGATGAATATGTGGTAGGAACCCAGTGTGGATGGGTTCTTGGTGTAGGAGCTCAGGGTGGATGGGTTCTTGGTGTAGGAGCTCAGGGTGGATGGGTTCTTAGTGTAGAAGTCCAGGATGGATGTATACTTTTCACAGTAAGTCTAGGGGGGATATACATATAGCCCAAAGGTCAAGGGTAGATGTGTACTTGGTCAGTAACCCCAGCGTGGACAAAACAATGGGTGATTGATTTGATGGATTGCTAAAGAACTAAGGCTGTTATGATAATAATTTAAAAAGTGGTTTGTTTTTGTTACATGTCCTGATTCTTGAGTAGGCGTATGCTATTTTATCTTATTCCTTGTCTGTTAAAACATAAAAGGACAAAAATAATCTTTACTCTACTGATATTACTGCTTTTCAAATTTAGATGAGATTTTCGCAGCGTGTACTTGTAGACTTTATAACATTGCTGTTTTATTATTGTGTGATGTAATATTTCTAATATCATTAGTAAATGTAGTATAGTTATCATTCTAGTTTGAATAGCTTGTTCTTGTTTTCACTGGCTTTTGGCCTGAGGCCTGTGACGGGGTGTCTGTTGAAGTCAGTACCATGGTGATTTGCTTCAAATGGCACGCACTTGAGAGAATCTAGCAGCTTGTTAAAATTTGTTACACACTCATGCAATGGTTCACATCAAAGGAATCCATGAAGTTGCCAAGAAGTTGCCAAACGAAGGAGGGTGGCGAGGTTAGGGGAAAGACAGCTGTCTCTTGGAGCGACTGTGTGAAAGAGTAAGCTAGTCAAATGATCAGCTCCTCTGCATGGGCTCTGGCGTCAGAGAGTAACAGTACGCTGTTAGACAGCATTTTCCTTCGAATGCTTTCAGCAGCTGCTGAGAGAATATATTACGTAATGACGAGTGTGTAAGTGATATCGAACCGACGTCTCCTGCCGCCGAAATGGAAGAGTTACCAGTTCATTCAACGCAATATGATTCCATGCCGGGGTCACGCCACTGCCATGCAGCTAAAGGGCTAAAATGCAATCCAAGCTCTTATGTACGTCATAGTGCTCATGCTGCCTGCTCACCCTTTGCTGACCCAGTCACTATTTAGCAGCTGCTGTTGGTCCTATCTCTAATAAACCAGCTGTCCTGGTGGATAAATATCCTCTCCTATATGTACAGGGTACAGCATGCAACATGTGCTGGAAGTAGAACTTTTTCTAAGAATCACCTAGTAAAGCATGGGGGTGATATATTACCCCCTCTGATTCCTATACATTTTTTGTTGGAGAAGATATATTGCCAAAACGCACAGAAATCATCTTTTTAACTTTATTTCTGTACGATACTCACAATATTCAGTTACCTGATGATATGAATAAACATATTGCAATGTAATAAAATATTGATATATATCGCCCAGCCCTGTTAATCAGTGTCCTTGATTACAGGGGCTGGTGGTGTAGTGGTTAGGGTGCTGGGCTCATGATTGAGAGGTCATGTGTTTGAAACCCTATTAAACCTCCATGACGCTGAGACCCCTGGGGAACGGTGTGTACCTCTGCCACCCAGCTGTATAAATGGGTACCAGTAAAAATACTGGGAAGGCTATCTGTTTAACATGCTCATATTAGACTTTAGTGACTACAGCAGAAGCGTAGGTCTTTTCTATTCTCTTTCATTGTGTCACTTACATGTGTACGGGTGTCCTACATAGCCAGTCCCCAGTATATCTTATCTAAAATTTTCTCCAGCTCCTCAGAGAAAAGCTCCAAAACCAAAAGGATTGATCTGACATTAGCGTCGCAGAATTCTCAGAGGGACTTGTTGCAGAAGTAGGCCTAAGCTAAAAGTATGACCTGACTATCAGTTAGGTTCCTTTAGAGAGACCCAGTTAAGTGCGTCATTCAGGTAGCTCTGGAGTATATCTTCGTCATTGCAGACGCACAGCCTAAATTACTGTAGATTTCTTTTTTCTCTCAGTCTTTTTATAGTGCTGCAAGAGAGTGAGAGCATGTGATGTGTGAATGAAAGAAAGAGAGGAAAAGTGTTTCTCAATAAAATCAGGGATGCGATAGTTGCCACTTTGTCATTTAGTAGAACTTTAAACTCTTTGTAGTAAGAAGATGGAATTGTTGGGAGGAGAAGTGTTATGTTGTATCGCTACCGGGGTATACAGCACTAAGGAAAAAAGAAATTTGTCGCTGGTGAATGCAAGCATTTTCTCCTCCCATGGTTTCTCTGTGACCTTGAAGAGTAGCTCAAAGTCACTCGCACACAAACCCGACCTAGCACTCATAGTAGTGAGCCAGCATACCAAGTTTGAAAGCCCCAGCTTCAGGGCACAGCAAGTAAATATCCAGAAACGGAACTCTTTTCTATAGCTCTCGAGACACTTTGTGGGAGCTAAAAAGAAAGTATGACTGCACAGTTTTCAGCTTTTGAAAATATAATTACAAAACTGTTAGGAAATGACTTCTGTTTGCTTATGTTTGTCCACTATTTCCCGTTTCTAAAAATTCAGGAAGGACCTGCAGTGTATTCAGGGTAAAAGTGGAGGTAGTACACATAAGAGGAACGGGAAGTTTTCATAAAGGTTCGTAATCGTTCATCAGGACTGTTGATCATTTTATTTGTTATATTAACTTTTGTCCTACCAGAATACTGTACATAGCTGGGGTCTGTATTACTGTGAATTTGACACTTACACTTTGCCGTTTCGTTTTTTCTGTAACTTAGTTAAAGAACTTTATTGTCATTGTAAACAAGATCCAACGAAACATCATTAAGCAGCAGTCTTTCTTTGTAGCAACTTGCAGTAACAAATCTCGTCGATGGATAAGTTAAGTTATGTATGTCTCCAACTAGATACTACAGTACTATACAGATGAAACTCAAAAAATAACAGTATCATGCAAAAAGTTCATTTATTTCACTAATTCAATTTAAAAGGTGAAACGAATATATTATACAGACTCATTAGATGCAAAGTGAAATATTTCAAGCCTTTATTTGTTATAATTTTGATGATTATGGCTTGTAGCCTATGAAAACCCCAAATCCAAAATCTAAGAAAATTAGGATATTACAGGAAATCAATTAAAACAGGATTTTAAATACAGAAACGTCAGCCCTCTGAAAAGTATAATCATGCGTCGTGGCATGGATGCTATCAGCCTGTAGCACTGCTGAGGTGTTATGGAAGACCCGGATGCTTCAATAGTAGCCTTCAGTTCTTCGGCATTGTTCGGTCTCATGTCTCTCATTTTTCTCTTGGCAAAGACCCATGTATTGTCTATGGTGGTTCAGGTCAGGCAGGTTTGCTGGCCAATCCAGCACAGTAATCTTACGGTTTACTTCAGTATACTTGTCGGAATGATGTTTTTGGTTCTCAATGTCTACAGCAGCATTGTTCAATACATTTTCACAAAAATTTATTTTTACTTAATTTTATTAGGAGCCCTTTTAGACAAAAGTGGTGGTGTAAAATCTTCACTTCACACTACATAATATAAATTTATAAACATAATATAAATAATATAAATTTATATCACACCCAAGCCTAGTGGCCATCATAGCCGGAGCTTATCACCGTTTCTGTAGTATGAAGCGACCTGGAGTTTAACTTCTCCAGGATGGGACGCTATTCCATCGCTGGCTATCCTCACAGTATTTTTACTGCTACCCATTTATACTGCAGTGTGGACAGAGGCAGACCTGTGGTTACGACTTCACCCAGGGGTCTTAGCACGGTGGGGCTCTAACAGGGATGTAACAAATCCCACAGGACAGAAGCTAGTCTGACTTATTGTACTGGAAGTTGGTATTACAGAGACTGTTCCCAGATAGTTTTTTTAAACACTGTGTGTTTGACACACCTCCTCTGTTTGCAACCATTCGCAACGTGTGCACAGCTTAATGTCATAATAAAGCACATTTTATTCCGGGGTCTCTCTGGACCACAGATAAGAATCTCAACTTAAAGCAATGGGAGCAATTTAGATTTATTGTGACATGTTTAGCGAAGTATCACTGGTTGGTCTCCGGTGTATGTTATCCAACAAATAAAAAACGCCTGGGGTTCAATTAGACCCCAGTCAGTAAGATGAGGGTTAAATATTAAATAATGAAATGTGGACAATTGTATTTACCGATTTTATTTCTGAGTTTTAGGTTGCCTGAGGTAAACGAAAGGCGAGGGCAGTTGAAAAGTAGAGAAAGGACGAGTGTAGAGATATTTGCAGATGTGGAACTGATTTCAGAATACATTAGCCGTGTTAATTTGGGCCTGAATTCCCCTCTGGACATTTATGCTGGTATGAATAACACAGTCTCTCTCTCTCTGTCTCTCTCTCTCTCTCTCTCTCTCTCAATCTCACGTCTACACACACACACACAAATCATAATGACATCATTAGAAGAACTAAAGTAAGACCCTCTCAAGAGAGTCTATATTAAGAGAGGGGCAACAAGCTTAACTTTTCCACTTTCTCATTTGAAGCATTTACTTCACTGGGTATCATTTGCGAACAGAAGAGAAACTGTTGAATTTAACATAATTTAAAAAGAATAAATGGATGTAAATAAGAGAGACGCCCTCGTTTTGAGATGTGAACGATATCCTGTCTCATCAGTTCACTAAGATTAAGTACAAACAGCAGCTTATAGTGTAATGGTGACAAGACCAAACTGTAAATGTATACGTTTTATAGAGTCCAAATGGGTCTTTATGTTTATCTAACATTACTTATGGGAGATTATCTAAAAATAAGATTTGTGGCATGAAAGTGCAATACAAACATCCAGTCATTACTTTCCTGAAATGCTGTATGTGGTGAAGTCAGGAACTCGACCAAGTTACTTGAATACATCGTATTTTTCTGTTCCGAGAAGTGAAGGAAAACAGTGGGGATGTGCATGTTTATTGAGCAACAATTTGCGTCTGATTGACGCACAACTCATGATTCTAGCAGCTAGCAAATGGATTTTTTTTCAGCTGTGAAATATTTCTGCAAACATATATTTTTTTCTTCCAGTAATCGACTCCCTGGGTATAAGTAAGCAAATTAATATCTCATTTAAAAAAATGTAACACATACCAATATACTAAAAAATGCACTGTTGTGGAACGGACTGAAGCCTCTTACTGTGGCTGAAAGTGAAGCTTAGGGTCCGACAGTGCCGTTAATGTGCAAAACCGCAAACAAGCCTCACTGTTTGTTTTTGTTTTTTATTTATTATTATTATTTTTTTTTTATGATGGTTAAGATTATGTACATCACTGAAAAAGGATTGTGACTCTATGGTGAAGAGAAGCTGAACATCTGCTGAGTCTTTATAGATGGTTTGTTTCATTTCATGTTCTTGGTCTCGGAAAGTAGCTTCATGCTTCAAAGAAGCCTTTTCTGTCCGCGTCACTAGCGAAGTAAATTTGGGCAAATATGAAAATGGGGTTTAGGTTAAATTTCCCTTGAAGTCTGAAAGAACTAAGTCTGTCACTTCCATGTTAATATGTGGTCTTGGGTATTGTTTACTTTGGGGAAAGTTTCTTAAAAGAATTTTTTTTGACATGCCACCAGTATGAAATTCTTCCAGTTAAAGTATGGAACCTTCGTCTATGATTTTTTTTTAACAGAATGAAATTACAAATAAAATATAAAAATATGTAACATACAAATAACATTAAACATACCTACCGACTAACATTAGCAAAGAAATGAATAGGAAGAGGGCACAGATACATCTATTCTGATAACACTTTTGTGTTTTTGTGTGTATGTGTGTCCGCATAACTTGCTGGGTAATGCAAATATTAATAACTACAGTAACAACAATAAGAATAATACAACTGATAACAATAATGATGATAATAACAAATGGTGATTTAATAAAGAATGGTAGTAGGTGGAAAATGTTAGAGATATAAAGGTAATAATGCTACTATTTCTACTGGTATTAACCGCATCACCAAAGTGAAACTGGAAAAGTCTGAGATCACGTGTCATAAACTGGAAGAATGGATACGATTTCAATACTGTATGGTACTAATCCCATCGCATCCGGTGCAAGGGTTATTGAGTCTTGTGTACAGGAGTAAGCAAATGATTTCAGAAAGTCGTCGTGGCCGATTTCATTTTATTTCCAAGAGATAACACTAAATTATATGTTTGTCTAATCTGATTGGCAAGTGAATTTAAGCCACTTTATTAAAAGATGAACATTTTCTAACCATTTTTACTAATCTTCACAAGGGGTTCCCAATGATCATCGAGGGCACTGTGTGCGCCTGGACACGTACACTTGAAGTAGGTTAGTTATATCATTGAAGAGTCTTCATGACCGTGGACTTTGCACCTTTTGGTTTCTCTGTAATATGACAGCTACACTGTTTTTGTCTTATTAACTTTGAGAGAAAGAAACGAAGAGAGCCTTGCACAAGACCATGTTTCTAGAACAGCACATCATCCCATCATGTTTAATTCCTTAAATTAATAAAAGTAAATTGTACAGTTAAAAGTGAGGCCTAGAAGCTACACGAATACCCTGATATGCACCATTATTCTCGTAGCTTTTTAATAATGAAAAGAGTTTCCCTGTATAATTTTAAATTTTTTTTAGACAGCAGAGATTGCTGTTGACTTTTATGATCTGAGCACCCCCACCCCCACCCCCCTGAAAAGGCATTGTCCAAATAATTCTTTGGCTATGTGCAGTAGGTGCCTGGTCATGGTCTGTTGAGAAAGGGTGAGAAGTGTACACAAGAGCTGATGCTATTTTAAAGGGTCACTGGTTTGATTCCTGAACCAGCAGGAAAAATGTGTGCCGGCAGAGGGAGTGAGCAGCACCTTCCCTTCCTCTATCCTCATGGCAGAAGTGTGCTTGAGCAAGGCATGTAATCCCTAACTGTTCTCCGGGTGCTGCAATGTGTGGCAGCGCACAGTGTGTGCTCACTGTTTGTGTGTGTGCTCCAATTGGGATCGGTTAAATGCAGAAGCCAAACTTGTATCAGGAAAAAAAAGATAGATTTATAAACTTGTGTGACATCCCATTCTTAATCCATAGGGTTTAATATGATGTCGGCTCACCCTTTGCAGCTATAACAGCTTCTACTCTCCTCGGCAAGCTTTCCACAAGTTTTAGGCGTGTTTATGGGAATTTTTTACTACTCTTCCAGAAGTGCACTTGTGAGGTCAGGCACTGATTTTGGGATGAGAAGGCCTGGCTTGCGGGCTCCGCTTTAATTCATCCCAATGGTTTTCTATCGGGTTGAGATCAGGACTGCATGCAGGCCAGTCAGAAATTGTCCAACATCTCTTGGTATGCTGAAGCATTTAGAGCTCCTTTCACTGGAACTCACTGGAGCTCCTGAAAAACAACCAGACACCATGATCCCCCCTCCACCAAACTCTAAACTTGCGCAATGCAGTCAGACAAGTACCGTTCTCCTGGCAACCGCCAAAGCCAGACTCATCTCTCAGATTGCCAGATGGAGAACCATGAGCCGTTACTCCAGAGAACATGTCTCCTCTGCTCTAGAGTCCAGTGACTGTGTGCTTTACACCACTGCATCTGACGCTTTGCGTTGCGCTTGGTGATGTATGGCTTGGATTCAGCTGCTTGGCCATGGAGACCCATTCCATGAAGCTCTCTACGCACTGTTCTTAAGCTAATCTGAAGGACATGTGAGGTTTGGAGATTTGTAGCAATTGACTCTGCTGAAAGTTGGCGATTTCTGTAACCAGGAAACAGGTACCGGCCTGTTTCCTGGTAGCGCCTCCATGCTCTGGACACTACCACGACAGACATAGCAAACCTGCATAACCTGAGCTTAACTCCTTTCTAGGGTTCTTTCTAGGGTTCTAGACTCCGTCTCATGCTACCACTAGAGTGAAAGCACCGCCAGCATTCAAAAGTGACCAAAACATCAGCCAGAAAGC
>JBCNYG010000006.1:6819791-6829805 GCA_039654305.1 Porochilus rendahli | reverse complement strand
CACCAAGCTGTCTCTGTGATATTCAACCAGTTAGTCAGTGGTATTCCACAAGGTTCAATCAGCTTTCATTTTGTTTACCTAAAGTTAAATCTCAGGGACTAAACTCGTTTAAACACAACAGTATAAAACTGTGGAATAATTTACCTTTCAGTATTAAAAGTTCTCGGAGTAAAGATAAAATATAAACAATTTTTGTTTTAACAAATGTGATATAATGTGAAATAGATTCTGTAATAATTATGCTATAAGCTATAATAATAGCTAGTGCTAGTTGCATGGTGTTTTGTACACACTTCACTAAGGTCAATTATAGAAACATGTAATGTTATTTATTATGACTTACTTTTTATTAAAATGTACTTTTTGTATAATTTATATTTTGTTAAGTACATGTTGGTACCTTTTAATTTAATAAAATATATTCATGAATTCTAGTGGGTAAATAAAGATGAACTGAAATGTGCGTGAGACGCGGTGATCATTTAACAGTTCATTTAAACGTGTACCTTTCAAAGAATCTCTATGGCTGTTTAATGAAATGCTAAACATGTAGCAAAGCATAAACGAGATGATTTAAACAGCTTGTCTAAAGTGTTCCTGGGATAGGCTCCATTTCTACCATGACCCGACCAGAAATAATCAGTTACTGAGGAACGAGTGAATAAATAACTGAAAGATTTAGGTGAGCAACTGTGAAAGCTAGAAAGAAATAGAGTTAATTATTTTGAAATGTACTTTATCGTAGTTATAGTCAACAATTATTTGCCGAAGGTGAGGTGGGTACCGCTGACATCATCATTTAGTGAGGCTGAGGTGAATATTTGTTTTTGTTTGTACCACATGAGCATAGAAAGCAAACTAAATCAAGCTTTTTGTACTTTATTTTAACATATTTTGAACTTTACAGAGGCAGGTCAGGTGAACAAAAGAAACTAAAATGAAAGTTTTTAATGAAAATGAAAAATTGTTTTTGTATTTTTAAACATCATGATGATGGCATTGCCTGCTCCAAATACCACAAAAAAATTGAAAGCATTTGTCATTTTGATTCAAACTTTATCGATTTATCGAGAAATAAATATAAATGTGTCTTATTTATAACCTTAATTAAAATAGGGTAATGCAGCAATACAGTAAACCTAGTACTTCGGGGTGAGATCCAATGACATTTTTATACGTCAAGCGAACAACTAGACAAAATATCACAAAGCAATTAAAGCACAACGTTGAATTTTAAAATAATTTGGAGTTTTTATTTAAAACCATTATTATATTTGATAACCATTCTAGACTGTTCTTTGAACAGTTAGTGAGTAAATGAGTGAGTGAGTAATTGCTTTACATCCAGCCAACAATTTTTTCAGTTATATTCAGGATGAGAACAATTTTGAATCCAACACTTCTTAAGGCAGAAACACGCTGACGACAGTCCAGTGGCCTACAGCAGGGGTTCTTTTACGTGCCTCTCACCACAGACAGTGAGAGACATGGCTGGCCTTTGATAACCCAGTTATCTGCACAGTGACAGCTCTGTGATAGTGCGGCTTGAACCCTCAACCTTTAGATCTGTAAACCTTAACCACCGAGCCACCACTACTCCCCTTTGAACAGTTATATGCAGAAGAAGAGGTGGATATCGCCATTCTGTCAAGTCAGATCAGCGACCTCTACCAGCCTTGAGGCGAATAAATATTATAAATCTATTACTACATGGAAACAAAAAAGCAAAACAAAGCATACTAAAATGATATTTGAACATTTTGACAGTGATGACACTGAGGTTAAGGCTCTGTGCATGCCACCATGACATACCTACGTTTATTATACGTGATTTTAGCATTAGATTTTATTTGGGTTAATGTGTGTTATTTTTTTTTTTATGTTGAGAAAGCAGACCAATCATACTGTGCTGTAGCATATAAGGTACTTCTGTTATCTTAAGTAAATAGACTGAATAGCATTAGATAAGGAATGACATCATTGAATTATATTAGATTAGAATTAAATTCCAATAAATTGGAACTTTTAAGCTGATTTATATTTTTGTGTAATGAAAACACAGGGCTTGAAAAGCTGAGTGACGTTTTTTCTTGCCTGGTGGGCTTAATAAGCTTAAAAAAAGAATTATTGTTTTGCTGTAATATTTTGATATTATTGCAAACCACAACACATTTTTAGGCCATTATAGTAATAAGATAATGTAATTCTGGCCTATGCCTACTAATGGGTGAATGATGTCCAGGCAATCCTCTTTACAGGATTTTTTAAGCCCTGCCTGCCCCACTTGAACTCATTTTAAGGGCACATTGCTGTAATCCCCAGTGAAGTGGTGAAAAAAAAATAAAGTACTTGGCATTTTAGCATCATAAACCACTCTTTTCAGTTTAGTTCTCAACAGATACTCTGAATATTGGGAACAGCATGAAATTTTTCATTTCCATTACTTCTAATTCTCCTGATCTTTATCCTGGTATTCTTTCAAATAAGCCTGCATCGTCAAACTTTACGTTTTCTAGCTCACGTCATACTCGGTTGTGCAAAACAAGGCTAGTTGTGGAACGTGACCGAGTTTGCGGAAAGCCCCTACATGCCTCCCTTACACTAACACACACCCGTTGGTGATCAGGAGCGATGATTGTGGGAGCGGCCCTTTAGCCCAAAACAACATTCCTCCCGCGACTTTGGCATAATGCGATGGCACAGATTAGAGTCCTGCACGTCTGGTCTTCTCCTGTGCCTACGTGCTGTTTGGCCAGCGATGCTCTGCAGAAGACTGCCACGAGCCATCACACATGCTCGCACACCCTCGTCAGCAGCCTTCCTTCCCCTTTGCAGACCAAAAGGAGTCGACTCGGACGATGAATTTACGAAGCAATTAGAACTTCCTTTGTTGATGACACGAGTTGATTTGAGGCAAAGTTAGGATGAGTGATATGGCTCTTAAAACGTGAGGTCATATAAAGAAAGTGCTGTACTGTGAAAACGAAGTTAATACACTCCGGTCAGAAGTATGTGGACTCCTGACCTTAAAACCAGTACGTCAGACTTTCCAGAAGTGCTGCAACAAATTAGATCACATGATCTGCCAAGGTTGTAGTTTAAGAATTCGATTGGCATGCACAGAGCCTTGACCTCAAACCTTCTAAAGACAGCTATTTCATCCTAAAAGAGTGTTCGTGTGCCCCAGGCTTTCTTACACATCAGTGCCTGACCTCAGTAATGTCCTTGGGGTCGAATGAGTACAAATCCATATTCACAATATATTTATATATTATATTTTATTATTCTGGGAATCCTGGGAAAACACCAGGAGAAAGTAGGAGTCACTTTATTCATTTTATAAAGTAATCTATGACTTAATAATTTAAATAAAAGACTTAGAAATGCTTACGCACTTTGATTATTTGTAACCGACGACATCCGCTCTTGGTGTACAATAACTTTTTCTCATTCTACTGCAACATTTATTTCAGTGATATTTATTTATGAGATTGTAGCTTAACTTGTGTTTTCAAAATGCGAAATATATATATACTTTACTAGCTTTTCTAAAACAAGTTTTCCAGAATCACAGTGAGCTATTCATACTGTTTGAAGAATGAGCTTTTGTGTTCATTAATGGTTTTCCAGGATGAGCTCTACTCGTTTCTAGACCACGAGCCATGAGTCGACTTGGTCACGAGGCGATGTTCAGAGCAACACTTAATCCATGGAGCACTTTAAAGGGGCTTTTAACTTCTGTGCCTCTCTCATGTAATAATAATCAAGCCTTTAACTCTCAATTATTGCTGGACAGATGCACTCTCACAAATCTGTCTCTGTTTGTATGTGTGTGTGTGTGTGTGTGTGTGTGCGCGTGTGTGTGTGTGTGTGTGTGTCAGAGGGGCAGGATTTGTGCAGCTGCTTGTAGGTGTTTTTCGGCTTTTGAATGAGTTCCGCACCCAGAGTCTGTATGCCATCTATTGGACACGGCAGGAATGTCAGCACAGTAAGTAGGTCAAAAAGAGTGGGTGGGGTGAAGCAGAAGAAGGGAGACTAGAGATCAAAAAGAGCATTATGTCACACTTCACTTATGACTGACACAATGGTGTCGAATAACCAATCACACACTTATGTTGCAAGTTTTAAAGAGTAACTTCACCCCTAGCTACCATAAATTAGTGTGGATCACAGTACACGTTTTATATATTTGGTAATTTCCTGCTAAAAACCAGACTTAAGTGTGCAATACTGCTATAGTTCAGTGTAGTTAAAGTATCCGAGAAGTTGGCTCTGTTTGGGTATTTAAGCCTCTTAATCATAATTAGGGCCGTGGGGACGACGGCGCCTATCTCAGCTGACTTCGGGCGATGGCACCAGGCCATTGCAGGGCCAACATACATACAATTATTCACACTGAAACACCCAGTTAGCTTACTCTGCATGTTTTGGGACTGAGGAACCCGGATTACCCAGAGGAAACCCACATAAGCACAGGGAGAACATGCAAAATCCACAAAGAAACTCCCTGAGCCTGGGAATCGAACACGGGCCTTCTTGCTGTGAGATGGACGTGCTAACCACTTTGCCACCGTGCCACCCATGTTTTTGTTATCATTATTGTTATTGTTATTATTATTATTATTATTATTATTCTGTTAGCGTCCTGTCATGCAAGGTTGCTGATTTATTTATTTTTTTTGCCACAGCTCCTGGTTTGAGTTGTATGAGAGGTGGGGCATGCTGCAATGCTGGCTTAGTTCTTTCAGCCACGTGGTGCAAGGCCGGCCACTTAGTCTTTTTCCATGCACTCTTTCCATCAACAAGTTATAGCTTAGGTCGTCTTTCACCAGGTGTCTAAAAAAACCCTCATCTTCATCTTGACAGTAACTGTTGGCAAAGCTTATAGATAGTGTCTTTCGAATCAAGAGTGCCCAGAGAGTGCAAACCTCCTCCAAGCCCAGCAGTCCCACATATGAACCAAAATGTTACAAATTGATAAATCTCACAATGTTAAACAATCCTTAAAAAAATTCCTGAATGATCATTTTCAAAACCTAATGGTGTCCTTTTTATCCAAAACCCCACATCCAGGTAGAACTGTATCAAAATCTGCAAATAACATTTTGCCGAATCCTGCAAACATACTGACACACTAACTACGGGTAAAGACTAACCTGCTTGCTGGAGGTAATGATTCTGCTCGCGTTCATAGGACATCACTGAAGGGTTCGTGGATGTAGAGATTTTTTTTCATCGGTACAGTTCCAGAAAGATATTGAAACCTATACCAAGTATTAAAGCTGTTCTAGCAGCTTGTGGTACCTTTCTAAGACACTTTATGTTGGTTTTTGTATCACCTGCCTGTAGATACAACAGGCAGCATATGATGCTTCATGAATGAGTAAAGGAGACGGTTTGGTGCCAAGACAACAATTTATGTTCATTCATTCATTTGCCAAACGGCTTAATCCTGTTAACATTGCAGGGAGTATGGAGTCTATCTTAGCTGACTCTGGGTGAAGGCAGGGTACACCTGGAACCAGTCTATTGCAGGGCCAACACACACAACCATTCACACTCATGTTCACTCCTATGGGTAATTTGTAACAACCATTTAGCCTCGTGCACATCCTTGGACAGCGGGAGGAAACCGGATTACTCAGAGAAAATCCTTGCAAGCACATTTAGAACATGCAAATTCCACACTGAAATGCCCTCGCCAAGTCTGAGACTGAACCCATGACCTTCCTGCTTTAAGGCGGACGTAATAACCACTGTGCCACCCTGTAATTTCTATGGTTTGCAGAAATATATTTGCTAAATTGTCTGGGTTCCACAAGTTTTCTTGTATTTATTTTAATATTGTCTTCATTTTAAACACTTTAATATTTTTTAGCTTGTGTTGCAAGCAATTTGTGTAATGTTTCCCGACTGAAGTTTGTGAAAGTTGCAGAAAACCTTTCTGAAAGAATGTTGCTTATGCAGTGACACGGGACTTTTTTCCTCAGGGGAAATGTACAAGGATCAATCCCATGACTAGGCAAGTATGTGCTTGGGTGAGAGAAGATTCCTGTCTATAGTGGTGCAATCGTCTAAGTCGCGGGTGTCAAACTCAAGGCCTGCAGCCCAAATCTGGCCAGCCAACTCATTTTATGCAGCCTGCGAGAGCTTTTAAAGAATAGTATTATCATACATTCTTTGCCTCATCCATTACCATGACGCGTAATTCATGATCCTTCCACTAGTTGGCAGCAATTCATTTAAAATTAACAGTCATTTATGACTCAAGAAAAATTGCAAGCTAGCTAATCGCTGTGTTGTCATAAAAGGAAAGTGAAAAAAGGCAAATACCTAAAGTAGTCATTTTTGCAGGTAGTTTTCATAATTGCCCTTTTAGAACCAGCAATGTTGTGACGTGCTTCTGTGAGAATGAGTTTAACAGCCCTGGTCTAAATTTATTGCAAATCATACTGTGCAAAAAGGCTCTAATAAGCCCAGGTAGGAGACCAGGTTTGGTGTGTGTAGACTGTATGATGATTACACGATGAAAAACGTAGGCTACCAGGCAAGTCAGTATACAAGATACAAGTCGGTGTACCCTTGTAGCAGCACTCACTTACTGAGATGGTCATATAAAATTTCTGACACTGTCAGATTTTTTTTTTCCACGGCTATCTTTGGTTGCAAGACGATGACAACAGCCTTCTTTGAACCTCTTTAGTGTAAGGTAGGACCACTGTTTTGGAGCCAAGGTCAAAGATGTCTTTCATTTTGAACATCTTTTGTCTGGTAAAGGCCAATATCGCATAGTATACAAATGCCATAATATAAAAATATTAAATGATATTAAATGTATACTGATGAATATAATTAAATACATTTACCTTTGGGTTTCGACTCAAATTGACTCGCAGTGCATGCTTGGTTGAAATATATGCTCAGCACGTATACATTTAAATATCAGTGAAGTATGTTTATTGTTTGGTCCTTTGTTGCTTGCTGAACGCTCCAGCTCCTAATGAGATGGGTGCAGCCAACGCCTTATGGTTAGAGAAGCGGCTTTGGGACCTGAAGGATGCTGGTTCGACTCCTGAACCAGCAGGAGAAATGTGTGGTGATTGGGGAGTGAGTTGCACCTTACCTTCCTCATGCCCTTGAGCAGGGCACTGAACCCCCAACTGCTCCCTGGGCACCCCAGTGTATGGCAGCCCACTACTCTGAGTGTGTGCTCACCTTGGATGGGTTAAATGCCGGGGCAACGGTTTCCGTTGCAGGATAATACAGTATAGCAAAACAAAACAAAAACCCTGGTGAATAAGAGATACTGAGCCCGTGAGGTGGAGTGGTTTTCCTGGGAAACTTTTATTTTTAGCCAAAATGTCCTGATTATGTAAAAGAAAACACATTGTCTGTTCACTTTGTGAAGGGGTACCTTTAAACTGAGAAACACTTCTGATAGAAATCAGATGTAATTGCCAATGTGAAACAGCAGGTGGCAGACATGAACTTTTAAACACCTTGTTTTGTAAGGTTCACCCTGCTCGCCAGACTACTGCAGGGCCAATACACATAGAACTATTCACTCTTAGCTAACATCTAGGGGGCAATTTGGAACAGCCAGTTAGCCTAATATGCATGTTTTTGGACTGTGGGAAGAAATTCCCCGAGCCCGGGAATCAAACTCAGCTGTGAGGCTCTTGCTCTAATGCGGACGTGCTAACCACTGCACCACCGTGTCACCTGTTTTGTCAGATTTTAAGTCTAATTGCGCTGATTTGTACTGAAGCACGTTTAAATGTGAAATATGTGCATATTACTAATATTAAAATATTACTTCTGTCTTTTTTTCTCTTCTGCTGCAGGTTTTAGTTTCCTCCTTGTACTATTCCAGCCCAACATCCATTTATTCATCCGCTAACCTGCCCAAATTGTCTGGAGCCGATGTAGATACATGGAACCAGCTGGTTCTATATAAATCCAGGTAACTGCTTTGTTCAAGTATAAATACATCTGTTGTTTTGTCTCTTTTAATGTGCTTTTAGCTGTTCATTATATTTTGTAGTTCTCCTGCTTACTGGGTCACGATTATTAAGATATCCATGTTTTAATATTTCTCCTATGAAGCATACACTATATCTATTTGAAATTTCATTTGTTTGATTGTTTAATACATTTGAAGCAGCGAGAACAAAGCAAAGGCTGTCACTCATGTAGAATATAAATAATTTGGGAGGGCTTATAAGCAGCGCTGAAAAATGTTTGCACGTGTAAGTTTACAGAAACATGTATACGTAAGCTAAGGGAATAAGCTTTGAAGCAAGTGCACCTAGTGCCGTAGGCGGTGGCACATATGTGGACATGTGAGCACGAAGGCGACAACAACTTTGACATTTGCACAATTATGAAGTGTTAGGAAACAGAAGAAGGCAAAAGAGTTAATAAAAAAGATGGTGTTGGTTACTAATATCATCGTGCCTGGTACAGGGGTCATTGTCATTCTCTATGATATTTTGGGTGAAAATGTATTGAACAATGCTATTGTAGGTCTGCTGTAAGTCTGGCATATCATCTGTTAAGGTCTGCTGTAACCTCGAATCATCGCTAACATTGGAAGTCGGAACAACAATTCTTAATGGCACAATGTCGTAACCTCGAATCATCGTATGTTGTGTCCCTCGATTTATGACGGACCCAACATACGACGATTCGAGGTTACGACGCTTGTGTCATTAAAAATTATCGTTCTGACTTTCAGTGTTTGTGTCGTATTTATATAAGTTCGGGTTTTTTTTTTATTTTTTGTTTTTCATTTTATCACTTTATTTTGTCTTGCATATGTTTTTCTTACTGTTGGTTATGCTTTCATGTGTCATAGTTCATGCACGCATGCTGACATTATCCAATCTATCTTGGACACACAGACAGACACACATTGGATTATAGATACTTGGGAAGTGAATGAACCCCTTTAATGAAGGAGTTTTTAATTTTTTTAACAGAAGATGGCAGCAGAGCACCGGAAAGCGCGTTGTCTTTGCTGTCTGTCATCTTCATGCTGTCATGCTTGCAATGCTTACATGTGTGCTGCTGATTGTGCATGCTCTGCTGCTCCCGTCCCTTGTGTACACCCATACACATTATGTACGTGACCTAAGCTGCGCTTTTATTTCTCTGTATGGAACTGAATTCAAACACACACGATCCCTGTTAGTGAACCGTTCTGCAGACATGAACGTTACACAAACATATACAAACACGGACATATTTGGAAACCGTCTCCTGTTTTACCAAACCACACACCCACCGTGATGGGTCTGGCCAAAGAGGAGACGGCTGGGAAGGGACGGGGGAGGGGAGGTAACCATAAAACAAATGGCATCTGTTATTACAGAGAAGATAGTGGATAAATTGAGTCTGCTAATGAGGCTGCTTACTTCTCTGCTTCCATAATTAAACATGAGGTCGGCCCGGCCCACACATGATTGAGCACGCAGAAAGGAAACGTTACGATTGATGAGATAGAGGGAGATCCAGACAAACAAAGAAGGAGGGTGAGAGGATTGTGGGAGGAAAATAGAAGGGAAAGAAATAGATAAAAATACAACTATTAATGCTATAGACTAACATACGTAAAATTCCTAGTTTACAAAAGTGTAGAATAAGAAACCGCCATGGCTGAACAGTGATTTACCTGGTTTCACATTTCCACGTTTGACTTGCATCGTGGAACATGAACAGATGAGGCACATTTTGTTTTGAAATGGATGTGGTCAGAATAAATGCATTCTTTTTTGTTTTCAATACTTTACAGTGTTTCTTGCATTAAAAATATGCGAAGACATTTGATTTGGATAGGACCAGGCAGATAATCTTCCAATAGGCATCCATTCACTAGTAAATAGCCTGTGTTTTATCTTCAATTATCAGTTAATTTGGACTGAATTGAAATGTATATGTACATATATGTGTGTGTGTGTGTGTGTGTGTATACATACATACATACATATATAGACACACACACACATATGTATA
>JBCNYG010000006.1:6711547-6732314 GCA_039654305.1 Porochilus rendahli | reverse complement strand
CTCTGGGTGAGGGCGGGATACACCCTGGACAGCTCGCCAGGCCATCGCAGGGCCATCAGTCACACAACCATTCGCACACTTGAAGAATTAAACATAGCAAATTATTACAACAACTTAATAGCATATGCAAACGTGCAATACAAAGAATACATATAAAAGAACCCAAGTATAAGAATTAAGTTTTATTTAGTAAGTATTTGTATAAACAAAAAAGTGTATACAGGCTTACAAATTAAATTAAATAGTAGGGTGCTAAACTGTATATAGCTTTACATCAGTGATTCCCAACCCTGGTCCTGGAGGACACCTTAACTTGCACATTTTCGTGTTTTCCTTGTTCCCACCATAATAATTTACGGCTGTTCATGGCTCGCATGTAACAGAGCAGGAAAAGTACTAAAACGCGCAGGACAGGGGTCGTCCAGGTCCAGGGTTGGGAGCCCCTGTTTCAGAGGTCAACAGAATATGAAGGTTTTCAGGATGTGATGGAGAAGACTGGAATGGATTGGTTGGATAAAAATAAATGTTATGCTGCTTAGGTTTGTTGAAACAATGTCCTAATGATTTCGTGCTGTAACAAGGCAAAAGGCAGAAACAAGCACTTATTGGTTTTTGGATCATTTTATTTTAACCACAACAATAGGGTTGAGGTCAGGACTCTGGGGTGCCAATACATATGTGAAAATGACTCCTCGTTCTCCCTGAACCACTCTTTCATTATCTGAGTCCCCATTTTATATCCGTGGCATCAGGGAAGAAAAAGTCCATTGATGTGATAACCTGCTCATTCAGTACATTCATGTCATCAGCTGACTTCATTTTATTTTTTTATGCTGAGCCTTGACCGGACCAACTGGAACAACAGTTCCATGGAGATTACATGCTGAGATCAAAGTTAAATGCACTCCATGAAAATATTAGTGTGTGATATATATAGACAGATAGATACATATTGTGTGACTGTGTGTTAAAAAAAACTATATAATTAAAATGTATTTTATACATGCTAGCACTTGTTTATACCTTGCAGGATGTCAAATCAGTGCTTGAGTGAATTTCGTTTCTAACTATTGTACAATAATGGAAAATTATGCAAGAAAATGTATTATTTTTGCAGTGTACCCTTATAGATACAGTATGTTATACAGTGCTTTGTACTGATCTTATTGCTGGCTGCTTTGTAAGTGCAGATTAAAAGGGGAGTGGATTAAGCTCATGATGCAGGCTGATAAGTCTTACAGAGCATGTTTTTCTTGGTTTCCTTTTAATTTAATTTTCCCAGGAATGCAGAACAGCAGAGAATCCTGTGGAAGATCCCAGATATCTCCCAAAAGTCTGATAATGGAGGTAAAGGGCATTGTTGTCATGGCTCTTATAGGTGACTTACAGCCCAGATTGCCTGTTCCAACTCTTCCCCTGCTCTTGCACTCTTGCTCCAGGCGTTGGCTCCTTGCTGGCACGGTTCCAACTTACAAATGGTCCCAGTAAACCAGCCCCCCTGGCTGTGCAGTTCACCAGCGAGGGCAGCACACTGTCAGGCTGTGACATCGAGCTGCTCGGCTCTGGATACAGATTTTCCCTCATCAAGAAGAGGTTTGCTGCAGGTGAGAACGAAACCGTACTGATGAGGAAAGAATGATATAAATGGACCTAGACTGTGTGCTGCAAAGTGGCTAATCAGAAAGACCACAAAACATGACATTAACAAGGGAAAATATCTTCAGTACAGTAATAATTATTTATTTCCTAGTATTGGATTACAATAAACCAAAAACATTATTTTTTTGTACCACTGTTACCGCTGTCACCGTTAATTACAGCGTACACTTGTCATGCATGTGCAATGTCATAGCATAATTTTCATTTAGGGTTGCAAACATTTTTGCCCACATCTTATATTGGTGACAGGAAAGTAAAGCTACTCCATGAGGTATCATCCGGCATATCCCAAAGAATTTTGGTAGGGTTTAGATCAGGACTTTATGGCTCCGAATGATTCCTCATGCTCCCTGATCCACTCTTTCACTATTTGAGCCCCAATTATAAATTCATGCCATCAGTGGAAAAAACTTAATTGAGAGGATAACCGGACCAACTGAAGCAACCCCAGATCACACCACTGCCTCCAGAGGCTTGCACAGTGGCCATTGTGCATGATAGCTACATCCCTTCATGCACTACCCTTCTTTCTTTGACACACCCACTATTCTGGAGTATGGTTATTCTGAACTCATCAGATCACATGACCTTTTTCAATTGCTCCAGGGTATGAGCTTTATGCTTCCTAGCAATGTAAAGCCTTATATTTTTATATAAGGGGTCCAAGTCTCAGCTTCTCATTTTTTCCTATTCATATATATATATAATATATATGTATGTATGTAGTGTGTGTGTGTGTGTCACTTTCACTTTGAAACATAGCCTTGAGTTCTACAGTTACCTTTAAGCCACGTTTCTTGGTGTGGAATTCAATTAATTTTAATATTATTTTGGTCAGTACTTCATTCAGTTCGATTAATTTCAGCATGGTCCTTGGTTATTTTATTTGTTTGATGCAGGCCAATAATTTGATCTATCTGAAATACAGTAATATATTTTCCATGACCATAGGACATGGTGGTTTAGGAAATGAAAAGGTACTTACTGCATCAGTTTAAGGTTGAATAACATGTTGGCAGCTAAAATTATTATTTTTTTTAATTCTCCTGCCTATTTGCTTATTCAAATCCAAACAGTGACTCTTTTATTTGGTTGGGAGGTGTATATATTATTAAATCTTTAAATAGATATTTGTACTTGTGTGAAACTTTAAATGTTCTTATTTTTATCCTTTCTGTGTTGAGTTTGCATGTTCTTCCCATGTTTGTGTGGGCTTCTTGGGTGCTCCGGTTTCCTCCTACAGACTAGAGATATTAGGATGGATTAGGTCAAACTATTTACTCGAAATTGTCCAAGGTGTGAATGTGAGGGTGAATGGGTGGTTGTGTCTGTGGGTTGTTCTCCGTGTGCTAGCCTTTAAGTAGATTATTGACCTGTCCGGGGTCTACCCTGCCTCTCGTCAGCTGGGGTTTTCTCTAGGTCAACCACAGCCCTCTGTGGATAAGTAGTGTAAGAAATGAATGATAGAACGAGATTATTTCAAGCTTAAAATGAGTAAAGCATGGGTTTAATAATCATCTAGCATGTTTACTGTGTTTGATCTGATACTAGGAAGTATTCTCATTATTCAATACAGGCCTGGGTTTGATTCCACTATAATAAAAAAGTCCAAATTATTTTCAGTTCATTTATATGTAAATTTATTCTATATATACTTCTCATTCTAAAGTATTTACCTTTGAACCAAAGTATGAACCAAAAAATTTACAATTAAGTGTAATACAGTTTGTAGTTAATAACATTTTTCCAGTGTTTATTCTGTAAAATTACTCGTCTTCCTCTCTTTGTAGGAAAATACCTGGCAGATAACTAATCTGCATCACAGCCTCCGTGACACCACAGCGGAAGAGTGTGTCTTTGTGGACTAAATGAAATTTATTCAAACTGTAGGACAGATGATCACTCTGACCTCTGCCGGCTCTTTTGGGGATTCCCTTTATAGATGTCTGACCCACGCGGAGGCCGCATTCCAGCAGTATTTTTAGGGTGTACTTCTCGTATTTGTAAAATCGTAAACATTTCTGAACTGTATCGCTGCTGTTAGACAGCATGGGTTTCTCCTAAGACTAGCCTCTCGTCTGTCTAACGTCTAACTGTTGAAATCGTCGGCTGTGGCTGCCTGAATACTGTACATCTCTTTAAACATGCGGTCAGTGTTAAAGCTGGTTGGTTAGACAGTGTGTGTTGAGGAGGCTGAGCAGCTTAAGGTCGTTCAGCTGATAGAGAAAAGTTCGAGCTAACGCTTTAAAGGTGTTTCCAAACTGATATGATGCATATCGGCAGAAGGGAGCAGATCATTTTAAATACGTAATTTATTAGTCATTCAGGTTGGTCAGTCTAACCACTGAAATTTGATTTGAGGTAAAGGTAAAGCAATCTAATGACGGATGCAGCAGATTAATGTGATAAAGTGAAGTTTTTGTGCTTCTGTTTCGCACGTAAAGCCTTGTTCTGTTAGATTTAGCTCCTGTTCAGGCAGCCACAACTGAAACTGTGTCTTGCTTGCGATTGTATTAAAAAAAGATAAAATAAAAACCTAAAGGATTTCTTTCAGTTGCGAAAAAAGAGCTGTTTAAAATGTAATTTTAAATGGATAATATATATCTTGAAGGGCGTTTGGTGTTTTTCCTCATACTGGTGAATAGCCTTTCTGTTGTTACTAAGACAGCAGTGTTAGACTTCTGAGTCCATCGCTCTATTTTTATTTATTCCTGATCATTTGTTGTACAAAAAAAAGAAGAAACAAAAATTCAGTGACTGTATATGTATAAACTTTGAATGGTATCACAGTTTAGGATCCTTAAGGTTATAAATATTTGATTATTTTTTTGTTTTGTTTTGTTTTCTTATCTGTGTAGTTGGGTAACCTGTGTACAGTATAATGCGGAGGTATAATTTTTACATTTATTTCAGATATAATTTTTTAAACTCAAGTTCAACAGAGAATCAAGCTGTATGTATATGGGGGGTGGGGGTGAAAGTGGGTGAATACTGTATCTGTGTGGGTGGATCATGCTTTATGAAAAGCAGTGTTATGTATATCTGCACTATTAATTGAAATATGAATTGGTTTTGGACACAGTTTAAACACTTTTACTGTTCACACCAGTGTGCTGTATCCAGCTGTTCTCGTCATCTTGTGCATTTTATTTGATGTCTCGAGCATGAACCCTTGTTGAACGACCCAGCACTTGAGTTCATGGAATTTATTTTGTGAATCGTAATGTCTCTGTGAGATGGCAAGGATGAGGTTTGGCGAGGGGTTAGGATGACCAAAATGCTTCTTTCTTTTCTTTTCTTTTCTTTTTTTTTTGTGTATCTCCAAAACTATCCCTAAGAGAGAATAAGCTGCATATTTTTAAATGTTATAAACTATTAATAAAGTGATAAAATATTGTTTCTTGTGGAAAGAAAACCACTGTGCTACTTTTGAAGTTCTCACATGCTCTGATATCCCGTCCCATATGAAAAACAAAAACATCCTCCCCTCCCATGAAATGGCTGCTGTAGAGAAAACACTGGTGCTTTCAGAAAGTTTTCCCTATTTGAGGATTTTCCCTTCCCCTGTTTATACTGCTGTACACTGTGGAGGATCGATGCACTGGCCTTGAACATTAACACAACATTCTGTCTTGAATTGGAGATATTTCACGAGTCCTGAATGCTTTCTTTAGCAGTTTCTCTCTGTAACCCAAACTAAAGTGTTATCCAGCGTGTGCTTGAGAGGCAAGCAGCTGTGTTGTATGTCAGTCAGGTACTGTAATTAAAGTGTGTGATGTGCGAGTGTTCCTGAGGTTGTGAGCATGTGTGACTGTCTGTTGTTTGACCATTCGAAAGTTTTCTTGCCAGCAACATGTGCAAGCAGTGTTTAACAGATGGTGTTAACAATCAATCCCAGATTCTTTGCTCTTTCCAAACCAATAAAATATGTAAGCAGAGTGTATGAAAGTTTTGGGGGTTTTTTTGTTTGATTTTCAAAAAAATAAAAAAGTGAAAAAAAAGAAAAAAATGCCGTGACGTGACCACACCCGATCGGGGATTTTGAGCCTGACCTGGGTGTTTGTGTCCTGACTGTTTGCTCAAACTCTGATCGGAATCTGTGCAGGACAGACACCCAAGTTCCAAGGTGCCACTGGGGTCTGATTGAACACAAATGTCTAGAATTAATAGGTGATTAGTTCTTACAATCAGTAAGTTTATTCAACCTCCGTCAGCATTCTCTTCATGTTCTCGCCGTGGTGAATTTGGAGCCTGTCCTGGGAACACTCGATGTGAGGTGGGAGTATACACTGGGTGGTATGGCACCATGCATGCGCGCACACACAAACTCACAAACTTCTAATATGTCGTCACTCGTTTGTCAAACCACTTAATGCTACTATGGTTACCGGGAGGCTGGTACCTATCGCAGCTGACACTGGGCAGAGTTGGGGTACACCCTGAACAGCTTGCCCGACCATCGCAGGGCCAACACACACACACACACGATCACATTGACACCTAAGGATGGATCAGTGGTTAATGCTCTGGATTACTGCTCTGATGGTCAGAGGTTCCAAGGTGCCACTGTTGGGCCCTTAACAGCTTTGGATATGGCTGTATGAATGCTGCAAATGTAAATTTGAAACAGCCAGTTAGCCTTATGTGCATGTCTTTGGACTGTGGGAGAAAACCAAGGTACCCAGAGGAAACCCACACAAGCATGGGGAGAACATGCAAACTCCACATAGAAACGCCTTCGCTGAGCCTGGGATTCGAAACCAGGACCTTCTTGCTGTGAGGCAGACATGCTAACCATTCCACCGTGTCACCCTTTTCCAGTATGTCTTGTGAAGTAAAACTATCTGTTCAGCAAGATAATTAAATTCGAACTAAATGATTTTCTTCTTTAAATATGGGTTTAGATTTTTGGCAGAGCCCTCATTCACACCTCGGGGCAGTTCAGCATAAGCAGTTTATCTAAAGTGCACGTTTCTGGAGGTTGACCAAAGACCAAACTCCACAAAAAACGAAAACAAGTCCAAGCTTAGAACTCATTTATATATTATGTAATGTATAAACTAGAAGGAAAAATCTATATACACAAATATAATTCTGCTGTTACATTTATTAGACCAAAAAAAGTTTAAATATGCATTACAACAAATATTGTTATGTTTCTTTAACACTCTTATAAACACAAGACATGGAATAGAACACAAAACCTGTTGTATTTTTCACTCAACAAACCAATCATTCCTATCACATTGAACGCAGCATTTGAACAAAGCAAGACTAGAAGTACTCTCTCTCTCACACACACACACACACACACACACACACACACACACACACACACACTGTAGAGTTTATAAACTTGTGGAGAGAGTGTGTATGGTCCTCAACACAGGAGAGAGAGGTCACTTTTTCGGCAGCCCACTTGACAGCATATGTTGGTCATCAATGGGTTCAGGTCTCGTGTTGACAGATTGGACCCTGTGTTCTCACTCAGGTCCTCAGCACTGCTCTGCTCTGCCAGAGGAAACACTGGAACACACATATAATCACTAAGGACGTATTGTCAATGGCACTGCTGAAGCAGTCTAAAGGCAAGTTAGAATTGCATTTGCATTTGCAGAATGATCTAACACATTACATTACATTACAAACAGGAAGTGACGACCAATAAACAGACGTGGCTTCAGAGCAACACATCAGAAAACATCCAGTTGCACAGCATGAGGTATCTATTAGAAATTCATCTTAATGCAGACCAGGCCTGGGTTCGGAGCTGTTCATTCAGAAATCTGGCTGTAGATGGAGAATCGGGACAATAACTATGAAGTTCCGTGTTTAAATTACAGCAAATAATGTTCTCTAGTTTTTAAGTTTAAATAAATTTAAATAATGTTCTCCTTTTTTAAGATATTGGTGTTCTGCGCTACTGATCAGAATTTTGGGACTTCACATCCCAGCACCACCAAGCTGTCTCTAGTGGCATCGTCAAGCAAGAATTTTAACCCTGAACTGCTCTGTTAAATTTACGCTGCTTCAGATAAAAGCATCAACCAAATGAAGGTTAAAAAAAATCAGCCAGATGTCAGTAGGTCATTCGTTCAGATTCATTTCCTGTGTTTGTGGATGCTCCAACAGGGATATCCTAAAGACATGCACTTCACAACACCAGTTAATAAGAAGCTGCTTCCTTTCATGATTTTTTCCTGATATGGGTTTTTCCTCTACATGTACATAAATATTGCAATATCCATTGTAAGAAGCTCAAAAAAATTAATAAATTAATTCATGTTAATTTCCAAATGGCAGCAAGCTACAGTAACTTTACTACTTTGCTTTTTTTCTGTCTGCGTATACTGATGGGTGTCGTGGGGAGATACAGGCGTCTAGCTATAGAAACAATTTATATATATATTCAGCCAGTACAGCTTGTAGAAGGCAGTCTGACTCACCATCATTCTGTGGTGTAAGCAGCCTTCTCCATCTTGAGCCTCCGCAGGTGTAGACCACAGCCCGGATGAACTCACGACCACAGAGCTTGACTGTCTTGACCTCGGCCTGCACCTGCACCACGCTGCAAACGGCCCACAGCAGCAACAGGGGCACCAGAGGCAGCCGGTAACTTGCTTTCATTGTGACTCCTACACTTTCGTCCTTTCTTCTCTTCTTGTTCTCTGCTTCTTCACCAACTTCAAGGATGGAAGCTGCTCTGTGAAATGTGCGGTAAGTTGGGCTCTGTTTATATAGTCGATTTTCCATGCTTCTGGGCTGGTTCGTCTAGTCCACCTCCCCTTTAAACCTCACCCTGCACACAGAGTCCCCCTCGGCCAAACATGGTTTTATGGTCTGCTATATTTAAAGGCAAAAAAAAAAAAGGCATTTTCGACAGGTAGGTAAGTGCTTTAGTGCCCCGAACTACAATCAAATTACATCCCTTTCGGGAAAGCACCTTGTCTCCTGACTGCTCCAGTGTAATGGTTTTATTGCAGTGATATATTTCATAATGCAAAGCTAATTGAGTCATTCCTCGAGCAACAGATCTTCCCTCCTGCGAAGCATATACAGTATCACAAAATCTCTTTGGCATATAATGTTCTCTATAACCAGCCTGTACCACAAATAAAAAGTGGAAATGATAACGATCACCCTAATATGGACCATAATGGTTTTATTGTCAAAATGACATCTCCCTTGAGAAGGTTAATTTGTCCCCATATACCAGAGATCTACCATATTGCAATCTAGCATATTAAAAGGTAAGGGAACTCAAACACTGTGGTTGAAGCTACAGTATGTAAGTTCTATGCAAAAAAAAAAAAAACAATATGAATGCATGTAAAGTGTTTCTTGTACACTGTATATACTGCCTGTGTATGTGTATGATTCTCCATATTGGTTTGGAGTAAATTTAGCCAATTGCTGTGTACAGAACAGCTTCAAATCTGGGACTTTGGTGAGTATCTGTACAGGAACTGCTTGCTCATGGACAGATGTCCTGACATCTTTTTTCTTAAAAATTAGTCGATATATATCAGAATTTGTTCTGTCAGTTATGACATCCTGTCCCAGATGCAGCAAAACGGGCCCATGCCATGATACTGCCTTCTTATGCCGGAATCTAGAGTTTTACTTTCTCCAAATATAACTCATCTCATTAACACTATAAAATACATTTCCCAACAACATCCTGGCTTTTCCGTGTGAATTTAAGCATAAAAATGACGGATATATATATATATTATTTTTGGTCAGCCGTGGGTTATATTTTATACCCAGAAATGCACACCATTGCTGATCAATGTTTTCCTGATCAGAAAGTCATGAATAATAGTTAATGTCAGCAAGGCCATTAGATGCTTAGAAATCCTTGCCTTCTTTTGTGACCTTGCAGACCTTTGCACACCTTGCCTTTGTTTAGTTGGGCTACTTGGGAGTTTAACACTGGCCTTGAGTTTCTTCTCTTTATACTTGGTCTGTCTGATTGTGGCTTGGTGAAATCCAAACTCTTTAAACATGGTTTTGGTAACTTTTCCAGCCTCAAGAGCATCAACAAATCTCCTTCCTTTACATTTTGCTTTTCCTGGGGTTTTCCCCTCAAGAAGTAAACCACACTGGTACTTGGGTCGGGTACTTGGGTCTGTTATAATGGATAGACATCTGTCTCTAGCTAACCCATGTGCTGTATATAATCAAATGCCCATTTAAGATAGACATCACTCCATAACTATATTCTAAGGAAGCACTCCACTGTGTTTGCTTAGAGCCACTGACTAACCCGCTCAGCACTAAAATGTTTGATTTGCACTAAAAGACTCTTTATATCGAACTCTCAGATAAATTATGGGTTATGGCAGGTCTCATAATGACTGCCATTTCCAGATCTGTGATGGAGTGTTGATGACATAGACGAGTTGTCATTTAGACATGTTTTGGCAACCATGCTGTTCGTTCTTTCTCCATTAACTTTTACTGTGTTACTGTTACACCCGTCCTACCCCCACCCACCATGTTAATGCAAGGTGTTATTATTGTGATTTCTCAAACATGCCTGCCTGTTTTATACTTGGATTGGATTTAGACTGCATTAGCATATTCAGTGGCATGGTGGCATACACATGCAAATACATGCACATTAGAGTAACTGAACATTCTCTATTGGCCCTAGGTGTATTGTGAGTGTGAATAGTTGTATGACAAGTGATTACGGTATACCCTGCCTTTGGCCAAAGTCAGTTAAGACCAATCAGCTTTCCTGCGATGATTAAGCTATGCAGCAAATAAAAGAATGAATAGCTCTCTCTGTCTCTCTCTCTCTCTCAGCAGTCACTAGCTGCTTTGGAGCTGACTGGATTATTCGGTGCCTTATCTAACAAAACAAAAAGATGTACTCATGTTAACACCAGTGTTGGTGGAGTGCTATATATTATAATGTTGCCTACTAAACACAGAAACCAAAACTAAAATCTGTTTTATTAGACACGGACACCTGAAATCAGAAAGTGAACATGGTTCTGTATATAAGCTCAGAAATATCCACAATTGTTTATTATTGCTCTATATGACAGGATGCAGAGTAATAAAGCAGAACATTTTTGTTGTTTGCTTTTATAATGTTTTTTAACGGCGATTGCCGAGTGTGCTAGCCATTATCGCCACTCTTTGGTCTGGGGTTCTCTGCTTTGGGTTACAGGCTGGAAATCAATAGAGCATATGGCTGTCACATCATAGGTAGATTTGTGATGATATAGGCCTGTAATTAACATACAGCAGAAATACTAACTATAAACTTACATTAGGCCGGATAAAAGAAAATCCTGGTTTCTCATCAGCGCCTGCACCCGGAAATTGGCGCTGCATCAATTATTATTATTATTATTATTATTTTTTTTTTTTTTTTTTTATTATATATATTTTTTACCATGCTTAAAACGTCACAAAACACTTCAGACAAGGTAAAAATTACACAGAACATTATTCCGTTTTAGATGCTGTGATTGTGATTCTGAGATTGGTTTAGTTCTGTTTGAAATAGTTATATACATATATTTTAAAGATTTTTGGAACTGCAAGGCTGCTGTTTAGACAGTTATCCAGAGTTTAATACATGTTAAATGTACATGTAGTCTCTCACTATCTGTTATGGGAGGCATGTAAAAGAACCACAGCTGTCATTCGTAAAGAGTTGGCTACTGAGTTGACGTCAGCGTGTTTCTGCCCTGCGATGGCCTGGCGGGCTGTCCAGGGTGTACTCTAACCTCGTCGGCTGGGACGGGTGCCAGCCTTTTCCACGACCCTAATTTGGATTAAGCGGTTCATAAAATCAATGTACATGTAAAACATTGGTCATCTAGGGTCTATTGTATAGCTTCTCACTTTGACAGTCACCTCTTTTCTCTATTAAAAACAAATTTAGGTTTTTAAAAAGTTCTGATGAGAAACCGGGATTTTTAAAAAATAAATCTGGCCTTACGTATTAGCTACATTAGCTTGTATATCCGGTACTTATCAAGACATGCAAATTATAAATACCAAAAACTTGGTAAATGTGCAACATGTGTAACAGTGTAGTGAAAATCGAAGCACAAGCCAGTCACACAACAAGAACGCAACAGCTCCTCCTTCCATAATTTCTCGGTTTTCTCAGTCCTTATCCTCTTCAGCTTCATCAGATCTGCTTCAAACCAATGACACACAGCAGACACAAAGAAAGTAAGTTGACCTTTAACTATGATGTTATACGACATGAACAAAATTATTTTGAACAGGCACAAAATCACATCAGCTCATCATTAACCTTAACAGAGAGCCAATCAAACATTTCCACTACTACAGACACATGTTCTGCTAGTTTGTTTTATGACTTAAGAAAAGTTATTGATTCAGTTCACCAGTGCAGTCAAGGCCTTGATGAAGGAACCATTCACTGATCTTTGCATCAGCAGACACAGAGAAGGATTTTACTCTTTTATCTGCTCCTGATGCACCCTGTATGCCATCGATCCTCTACACCTGACACACTGGAGCCACACTGGAGTTTTTGCAAAAAGGTATGAAACACGGTCATTGATTCATCGGCTTAAGTCAGACCTCATGTTTTAAAGTGACAAAAAAAAAGTAAATGCAAAATCCATTTATGAAATAATTACCCAAATCTCACTATCAAAGTATTTTTTTTCTTTTTATCAGCTCTATTCCACAGTCTAATATGTATGTCTTTGTACTGAAGGAGGAAACCAGAGTACTCAGAAGAAACCCACACAAGAATGAGAAGATACAAACTCCACACAGAAATGCAAGAGACCAGGGCGTTCTTGCTGTGAAGCAGATGTACTAACCACCATATTGCTACTAGGCGTGCATGTGAATAGTTGTTATGTGTGTGCGTGTGTGTTGGCCGTGCAGTGGTCTAGAGAACCTTTTAGGGTGTTCATCGTCTTCACCCAGTGTTGGCTGGGATGGGCCCCATCCTCTCTGTAACCCAGTAGGAGTGAAAGTTTTGGCAAACGGGTATTCCACAGTACTCTCTATTTTTACAATGTAGCACCATACGTGCATTATATGTGTACCGGAGGTCATGGTAAACCAGAGTATTCATATTAGCAAAGTTTCCTCATTTTGTTTAAGTGCACTATGTCCATATAAAAGTTCAGATAAACAGGTCCATGATTTTAAAATCTCAGGCTTACTTCCTGTGTCAGCTTTTTTCTTTATTGCCTTAAATGTTTTAGTGCTGAGTAGAATCAATAGAAAAATCATTTTACGTGAACATCTGGTGTCATAACCAAGAAAACACCTGTTAAAAAGTTTTTTTTTTGAACCACTGACTGCGGTCAATTCTGAAGTACTTAAGGGACATTTTCCATGAGAATACACTGTGAACACCCACTTGCCAGGCCATCACAGGGCACATCACAGAGCAATGGTTCTTTTACATGCCTCTCACCATAGACAGTGAAAGACATGGCCAGCCTTTGATAACCCCGTTAGCTGCACTGGGGGGCTTCAGTAACATCCCTTTGATAGTGGGGCTTGAACCCCTGACCTTGGGATCAATAATCTGTCTGTGCTGGTGCTAATGATGAATTTGTTGTTGGGAGACAAATACATGCTGCTGTCGTGGCTGACACCTGTATGTGTGACATCTTTTTCAATGTAACACCATACTTTTACCAGCTTCTTATTCCCACCTGGAGGAGACATGAATAGAGAAGATATATATTGTCGAATATCCTGTATAATGAGAACACTTGGTGGTTCTCCTCTGTCTGCCACCAGACTCCTTTCCATTTCCCTCCGGTGTGTCCCATGTCACAAAAAGGGGTGTTTACTAGTAATTGGATACGGGACCCAAGCCTGATTGTACCTGACGGGTCTGGCTGGGTTAGGAAACTTCGGACAGATATTTAGAAAAATTATGCTCGGGTTTGAGTCGGGCTCAATCACACCTGCGCCATAAGGCATTGAACATTTTAATGTGAATGTGGCCATCTGTAGAGGTGTGGCTATATAGAATTTATTCATCTGATGGAGCTCTATATTCAACTGGAGGCGAGTATTATGGGTTACAGTGAAACCGAGCAGTAGCCATATTGGTACTACCTAGTAACTGTCAAACTTTGCCCTACAAATATACCTGGAGCACCATATATCTTCTCTGGCTGACTCTGGGTTGAAAACATAAGGAACAGAAAGTATAGATACTTTAAAATATATGAAGTAAAAGCTGTCATAAAATTTAATACTCAAGTAAATGGAATTTGTTACTGATCATATTTCAAAGTCCATTTTTATGCAGGATTTATTTTCAGATTTTTATATTAATGTAAGATCAATAGGTAGTGCAATAAAACAACATATAGGAGGGTGACGACTTCGTCGTCTTCTTTATTGGCGCTTGTCAAACAGCTTTTAGATGCATTACCACCACCTAAGCCCGGGTTTAAAAAAAATAAAAAATAAAATAAAACTTGGTACCCTACATGTCCTGAATTTAACTCTAGAAACTCTTTAACCTTCGTTTTGCCATGATTCGTTTTCAGTCTGTCAATAAGTGTTTAGGTAGGACTTTATTTTGGATTCTGCCATTAAACAAGTACTTCCGGGTGACACCAGTGACGTGAAGGTGTAGTACATTACTATTATGTTTAAGTAGCCATTCTTCATCTGTTTTTTAGATTACTTCAAACTGCTTTTCTCTTTTCTGAAAAAAGGACTCTAGTAGGACTGGTAGGAAAAATATGTGCCGACTTCACTAAATTTATATTTTTCTAATTCAGTTGTCTTTTTTTGACGTATCTTTTGCTCCCATTTCATGATATCTTTTGTGCCAGATACAATCAGAATTGTTTTTATTTTTATTTTTCTTAAAACCCCCTAGTCTTTTTGGTGTTTTGGTGTTTTTTTTCTCGGTTTGTATTTTGTTATTTTTTATCCTCTACGAGAAATTGTATTTATGTTCCCTATATGTTTTAAATGTTAAATAAAATGTACTTTTAAAAACTATAATGTTTAAGATTTTACTATTACCTAAATGCTTTGGAATGTTTCCTTTCATGAAGACGAAGAATGAAATACTCCAAGTAGTGCACCTATACATCTATAAACATTTGTTTAAAAGTTTTATTTGCTTAATTTTGACAACGACAAACAACTTCCGGGTTTGATGCCAACCACTTCCGCTGGTCAAGTAGGCGTGGACATTAACAAAACGTCATTTACGCGCGAAAAAGTTGGGACATTTTAAGTGACGGGGGTTTTGTGTAGGTTTCAGTGCTGTTACTTGTAGTTTTATGTATTATACGTTTTATTTTGAGTTTTCAGTGGTTTATATTATTTATTTACACTTACTGTGCTCGCGAGTAGACGTGTAAACACACGGAAAGGAGCCTTTAAAGGTAAAATCACGCGGAGTCCTGAAAGATTCTCTGGTTCCTAGATAACTGCAGCATGTCAGCCGTGGAAAACAAGCTTGTACTCTTTATGTAGTATCTTTTCCTTTAAATCGGGATGAAATATTTAGGATTATATCCTGACTCAGTGTTTTTGATTAGTGGGTTGTAATATGTGTGTTAGTGGATTTAAATGTAAAGCAGCCTTCTGTATTTCAGGAAAATGAGTCGTTATTTCTCAATTCTGCGAGTGCGCAGGACTTACACATGGCCTGGAAGTCCAATCAGTGAAGACAGAAAGCTGAAGAGACAGTATCACCAGTAAGTCTAGTGCTGAACCACAAGATGATCAGACAGGATCATTCCAATTTCTGATCATTGATACTGGAATGGAACACTGATTTTGGTGTGAAGTCATTGTGTTTAGATCATGGCAGTTTTTTTAAAAGTATGAACTGCCCTTCAGGTCTTTGACCATATCGGTGGATGGAAGGCCGGACGATACAGTGGTATCTGTAGGTCAGTACATTTTGATCGAGGGAGACGACGATGATAACCCCTTTGTTGCTCAACTCCTGAAACTTTTCTGTGATGGTAAGATCAGATTTGTGTCACTTCAACTTAATTATGTACACAGACTGATCAACGGCTCAGTGTCCATACATGATCTTAATAACTGGTGAATGTCTGTTAGAGACGGGTAAGCAGAAGAGGGCTGTGGTGCGGTGGTTTGTACGGATGTGTGAGATACCCCACAACCAAAGGAAGCTTCTGGGCCGGGACCCTCATCCACAAGAAATCTTTTACTACTCGAATAGCTCCTGTGATAACGAGGTGGACGTGCAGACCATCCTAGGAACAGTTCAGGTGTGTGTGTTTTAGTTTGTTTTAGACAGGAGATGGTAGACAGCATTTCCAGACGTTTTTTAAGCTTATTATCAGGCTTGATTGGTTTGTTTTTAACTTTAAAGTGTCAAATATTAAAACACATAAAAGTGTACAAGTTTTCTATTTGATGTATGGATTGTTTGTTTATTATGCCGCTTTGTGTTACCTTTTTCGTATAGATTAGACACGTTCCTGCTGAAGCTCCTTTTCCCGGCATCACGAGCAAAAACATTCTGTTTGTTAAACTTCTGTGGGACACTAAGAAATTTCGAGTCGTGGATCCAGAGTTGATTAACCCCCCTCAAAGCCCCAAATCTCCACCACCAGTGCCGCATTTACCGCGACTCCGTGCTCTTCCCACCCCCGACCCCAACGTGATGAAGCGGGCCACATCCGGTGTGAACACCCGCGGCAGCATGAGCACCGGCAAGATGGGTGCTACCGAGGCCGAGTCGGCTCACTCTGCCTCCAAAATGTCTGCCTCCAAAATACTGAACATGAAGCGAAGAAGCAGAGTCTCCTCCAACCCAAACATCCGCAAGAAGCTCGACCTGTGCAGTGAGTTTCAATGTTTCCTACTGTGTGCATTCAAATGCTTGGACTGAATTTGCCGAGTTTGAAAATTGCTATTGCGGTCATGGAGGCAGGGAAAATAACGGCAGGCGCTTGTGGAAAAATAGCAGGTTAATAACAACACAGCTGCTTTTACAAAAGGCATGGCGGATGAAGAAAAGGCATTGCACTCACGTGAAAGGCATGGTGCTGCGTCACGCTGAAGCAGCCTAGCTGGAACACTGTATCCGAAAGTCCCGCTTGAAATACGTGTCCCGGACAAATATCTGCCTGAAAATCTAGAATAATACTGCTTAGGTATTTTTATCTGCCCGGAGTTAAATCTTTGTTGCCTGGTATGAGACAAGATTTCTTTCTTTCCAGATTAAATAATATCTTTCAACTTTGGAACTATGTATCTTCACCAATACTGGACCAAATTTCACCAGGTAAAGATGTGACAAGTTAATTAATTCCAAATAACGACAACTTTGGGTAACTTCATGTCAGCTTGTGGAAAAAACGCTCTTTTGTACTTCATGCAAGACACTTAAAGGAAAAATGACATCAGAGGCCGCGGTGTTGACTGCCGGTACGCTGCATTTTCAGATGAGTGACGGTGTTTTAAGTGTTGAATAAGATTTGTTGTTTTGAACGTGCTTCCCCCACGGTTTACTTAGACCTGACCTGTAGTGCAAGCTTTATATCTTAACTCACAGTGACTTCCATCCTGATGAAATGTTAGTGTGTGCACGACTGTGCCGTTATTACTTGTGCCGGACTCATATGGAGCGGCTCAGGATTAGAAATATGTGTGACTGTCCGCATGATCTGGACACATGGAACTCTATTCCGGGTATGAGCTTGGGTTTTTAGGCTTCTCTTCTTGATGTTGATATTTTCTGGTGATAACAGAGGAAAACCCATTGAACCAAAAATCTACTTCAGACGCCCATGCTGAGTGGTGAGAGTATGGTGGTGAGTAACAAGGCACATGTGGTTCCTTTTCCTGTATCACTCTTATTAACTCACTGTGTTGGTCCAGCTACGTCCACATCTGTGCGAAACAAAATGAGCGGTGCACCGTGATGTCATATTCTTATTTTTGCCCCTTCAGGTCCGACAAAGAAGCTGTCCAGAGATGACATTCTTGGAGAGATTTTGGATGATGACCAGCAGATGGAGGACGTGCTGGCCAGCACACTCGGTGCTTCTCCACCTCGTCACCTCGCCCTCACCGTCCGTCTGACCCCACTTCCTTGCAGTGTCTTCAGGACATCTCCCACTGATGATGATCTGTCCATCAAGCCTCTGCAAAGCCCCAATAAAGCCAATCACGCTGCTTGTGAGAACACCTCCACCAGGTCAGATTTTGAGTTATGATGTGGGTGTTTTCTGTTCATTTTAAATATCAGAAAAAAGAAATTCCTACATGATGGGGGTGAATGTAATAGGAACCCAATTGGGTCATTCTCTGAAACTGGTAGCATAAAGTGTGACATTGGGGTGAAAAATTCTCAATCCCCAAATACAAATTTCAATGTAGTTCAGCTTATCTCCCTCCATATTGCCCATAAATTCATGAGCTGTTGTTACACAGACAGTGAGAGACCTACTCCATGCACATAAAGCTGCACTTTATTTCGTAACAAACAGGAATCAATCTGTGACACGAAATTCATCTTCAAGTTCATTCACGTATGGTCACAAAATGTGTGTTCACGTATGGACCCGTTTTATTTGCTGAATAAACGAATTAACGCTGGACTGCATGTTATATAAATACACTTCAGGAGGAACTTCATTGTACAGTGAAGGTCGTAACATGGAACCTCACTCCTCACAGGGACAATGGGTCGGATCCGTAAATAACTGGTGTGGACACCTGGTTACACGTGTAAATGTAAAGTTATGTGCGATTCTCAGTCCGCAAAGTAAGTATAACAGAGATTTCTATTTTGGATATAAATTTTAATGTAAGGTATTGCACTGCGATGGCCTGGCGAGCTGTCCAGGGTGTACTCTGCCCTCGCCCAGAGACGGCTGAGATGGGCACTTCAGCCATGAATATGGAGGAAGTGAAGGTACAGCTTAAACCCCTTCGGCTTCGGCTGCTCCAGAATATATATTTTATCTGTATGTATCTGAATTATTCTGTCTGACATGTAGGATGTGTACATGTGGTATGTTTTGGGCAGGTGTTGTTGCTCTTAACTTTATAGTTTTTGTAAACTGAAAGGTCAAAATCTGAATCATTAAATTTGAGCCTGTTTCAGAGAATGACCCAAATTAGCAACTGCTAGCACACGAAGTGTTTTATTCCTCTTGTACCACAGCCTCTCGCTGAATACTCAATTTCTTAAAGAATTTTTTATACTTTTTTTCTTTTTGCAGTCGGTTTTATCCATTTTGGGAATTTGTATTGACAGTTAACTGGTGCAAGCTGTAAACGAAGTGAATTTTTGTCAAAACTTGGTGTGTTAAGTTGCTGTTGACTTTCGAGGAACTTGCACAGTAAGATAAATTTGAAACTGAAATAAAAGATTCAGAAAAAGAAGAGATGAAGGAGTGTCAAAGGAACTGTTATTTTTGTGCAAGAAGCCACAACGAAGGTTAATACAGCAAAGATTAAAAATGTCTAGTATCGCTTCAGCACCACATTGTTTCTTTCAAAAAGACAAACTGTTTTCCATCGCAGGCGGTCCAGAATTCACTGAAGCCAAACTGGCCAACACTCCATAAAAATCCCCCGAACTGTGAAGTTGTATTAATATTGTAAGAAGCTGGTAAATTCATTCAAGATGAGTGAAACCCCTGTGACCAATGACAAACATTCTGCCCAAGTCTGCTGTATTGGAGCACACGTGACCACAGTCATACCTGAAATGTTTAAAAAAAAATCCAACCTGTGTGTTTGGTTTCCTTCTGGCCTCATGTCCTATATACTATAACAGTGCTGTATTCTGGTGCACGGCTCCATTCAGAGGAAGTTGCACATTTATAACTTGTACATTTAATGCTGAGCTGTTGATCTATTTAATTAATAATTTTCAAGAAAACAAAAATCATCTACAAATCTTGCTGATGCTGTACTAGGGACATGCCCGGGATCGAGCCTCTGGAAGATGAAGCGCTTGAGTCCGAGCTACTCGTCAGTAAAGGAAGGACTCCGCGTAGGAGGGAGGCCACTCCCAGGAGAACTGGTCTGAGGGACCAAAAGTAAAGTTGGACTCCATCAGTTTATAGTTAGATGGTGGTGGTGGAGTTACAGGTGTATGTTTGTTTTGTTTTTTTTTTAAAGTCACAAACCCTGATTTTAGCACGTGGTGTTTTTCTTCTGGCTACTTTGCACTTACTGATCAGAATTATTGCCGACGTGCTAGCAAAACTTTGGTTCTTCCTTCAAGCACAAATACACTGACTTTGGGGAAGATTCGGAATCTTTGGTTGTGGATACCGGAAAGCACACACCCCAGCGTCCGTGCTTGCTTTTTTTCCTCGTCTGTTGTAAAATAAGGTTATATTGCATCCGTTTCATGCTGTCTTGAGGTCCTCAGGCATCTGATGAATTTGGATAAGGGTCTTGTAAAATGATGACATCAGTAACTGTTTTGGGTTTTGTCTTTTGGTAGCGCCAGGACTCCATCCAGACGGAGAGAGTCGGCTGCAGTACGAGAGCCTGCTCTTGCTGTGCTGTAAGTATGTCGTTGTTTGTGAAATCACTGTCACATAGGGATGTCCATCTGGAGCAGGAGGGTGTCAAGTTCAATAAGACCCTCAAGCCGGTTTGGAGGTCGTAGAGTAGGACCTCTGATATAGTATGTGCCGCAGTGTCTGCTTCAGTGCACAGTCGCAGGCGTCATCCTCACGTGAGATGGATCTGAAGTAGGCGTGTGTTTTTCCCCTTGAAGTGGGTGGACTTTGGTGTGCCGGAGATCAGTCTCATCATGTCGTTGGGAACTATATGAGTATGTAAAGTTATAGTAAAGCAAGAAAGGCAATATTTTAGCAATATTTTAGTTTTCTCAGCTCGGTGTAAGAGTCCTCGCTAAAACTTAAAACTTACCAATACCAGGGGTTAAAATTCAAGTTTTCAGGACCAGAACAGTAGGTATGAATTTTGCCAGCCGAATAATCACTATGGTATTTTAACAACTGAATAATTTGGAACTGACGGGCGGCACGGTGGCGTAGTGGTTAGCACGTCTGCCTCACAGCAAGAAGGTCCTGGGTTCGATTCCCAGCTGGGGCGTTTCTGTGTGGAGTTTGCATGTTCTCCCCGTGCT
>JBCNYG010000006.1:6684071-6697330 GCA_039654305.1 Porochilus rendahli | reverse complement strand
TCCATGCCATAGAAATCTTGGCTTATACCATCTGTAGATGTGTGTGTGTGTGTGTGTGTGTGTGTGTGTGTGTGTGTGTGTGTGTGTGTGTGTGTGTGTGTGTGTATCCTTCCCAAACTGAATAAAACAACGTGCAATGAGACAGTCATTGTAAAACTCTACCTCTTTGTCCTTAAAACCTTGGTTATACCTTTACCTCTAATTCTTTAAAGGCACTTTGATACTGGAGACTCCTCTCAGAATGATCGATTAACATGTCCTTACACTGTTTTAACTCCTTTATATCGGGAGTTGTACTGTCACAGCCGCAATTATATGCAGTTGATCAACTTTCTAACCATCTGATAAAATTCATCCAGCAGTGGATTACATAGAGGAATGTAGGAAGACATGTGCTTTTCATGCCTTTCTCACACCTGGGTTCTGATGTAAGAAGCAATATGATTAAACTGAGAATATAGACCCTGAATAAGAACTGTATTTAATTTTATTTCTCAGGTGTTTGTACAGCACCAGGCCCTGTGTCGCATAGAAGGTCTGCAGCCGGTGAGCGTCTCCGAGAGCCTGGCTGTGTGTCAGAGATTAGGAGCTTGTCGTCTGCTGTTGCTCGAGCCCAGCCGTCTGGATCTTCTCCTCCGTGTTCGCCTCAATCTCAGCCAGGATGATGTGCTTTATGCCTTGAAGGCGGACTGAGAGTGTGTGTGTTTGTGTGTGTGTGTGTGAGAGAGAGAGATAGATGATATATAATGCAAGAGCTTTGCATTAAAACCTCACTAAAGCTGAAATGGAGGACATATTTGGTTGGAGATAGATCACTGGACTCGGATGGCGTTTGGCTGGTAGCAGTGTGTACTTGAAGCTTGTATTAATAGACTTTTTGTGTCAACTTGGGGTTCTCAGTTCGTTAATTAACTAATTAATCAGTATTGAGCACAGAATATACTGATTAGAAGTAAGGAAGTTGAATTTTTAGCATTGGAGAGCGAGCCTCCCCTCATTCACACTTAATGTCCAGAAGGTCTGTCTTGGTTTGTGTGTGGGATGAACTTCATTTTTCATGAGCCAAATATTTTATCTTTATAGTTTTAGTTTTAAAATATACGTGAACTCCAAAATAAATAATAAAGCTATTCAGAATAATTGTGTGTGTGTGTGTGTGTGTGAGAGAGAGCTCAGCGTAGTTACTGTAACTAAATTACACAAGTCCTGTATTTTAGCTGGAGTGTTAATGCAGCTTGTGGGAAACACTTCCTGTTGATAATGCTGTGGTCAAACCAATGTTTATGTAAAATAACTGCAAAGAAAGTCCAACTCTCTAAACCCAAAAATGCTCATCACTGAGTGAGAGGGGTTAGTATCGCTGTAGCTAAAGTTCTTTACTGCTGCGTTGTGTGGAACAGTTTTGATTGGATTTGTTCGCTAAAGTGAAATATTGTACATATGCTGTGATATCCATAACAGTAACTTAAACTCTGATGGCATTCAACATTTTGTGCAAAAATTACTAAAGAATAGCGGTATTTGATGTTAATAACCCCCCATTAGAATGAAGTTCAATAAGCTGCAGTTCAGCTAGAGGTTGTTTTGTTTTTTTTTATTACAATAAAGCAGGTATACAAAGAATAAACATTTAAAGATCACAACTTAATAAAATGACTTGGAGGTAATGCAGATATTGATAACTTCAAATATACAAAGTACATTTTTTTTACTATATTGTATATGATAATCTGTAACAGCTAGTCTTTAATTATTTCTACATGTATTTGAACCTCATTATTTACACACTGAATACATGTAATAGTGAGCAACACCATGAACCTTTTTGGCATTCCAATCCGTTTCGGAAGGTAATGTATTACTGTGTGGAAGGAAAGTTAAATTAATATATGAAATAAAACCTTTAAATACTTTGGAATGTTTACTTTGGTTAAACAACTCAATCCTCAAGCAGAACACTTTGCTGCATGTAAGTATGTACCATGAATGGCTTTGCAGGATCATACTGAGGAGATTATTACTGAGGGTTATCAAAGAAGACATAACCATAAATACAGATTCAGAATACAGAAATTGCCTTGGCATAGCCCCGGAAGAGCTGGAGGAAGTGGCTGAGAAAAGGGGCGTCTGGGAGTCACTGCTTAGGCTGTTGCCCCCGTGACCTGACCCCAGAGCAAACGGAAGAAGATGAATGAATGAATACAGAAATCATAAATTTGGTTTACAAGTGATTTTGTTCGTAGAAAGAAATTGCTTTGAGTTGGCCAAAGGATTTCAATCTTTGAAAACTGTTCAGCCGAACAAGATTTCCAAAAGTCCTTGTTGCAGTCCATTTCCATCGGCTTCACGTCATGTTCAAATACTTTAAGTTGAAAGGCTGTTTAAAAAAATACTAGTATTTTGGACACTCGGTGCATATTTACACCAAATCAGGGCAAATGAGTTTAGGTATAAATCGTAAATTAGCTTTTTAAACAGGCTTTTGCTGTTGGTCTTAGTCAAGTCGATTTAAATCGTTCGTCTCTGCTCTTGACACTTCTCCTGGACCTGTCTCGGGGAAAAGATGTTAGTTGTTGACAATCTGGCTCTGAACCTACACTGTGCATCAGGCTGCATGCACTCAGCTAGCAGCTGTAATCCATTCCGCTCTATGCAAATGTAGGGAGACTTCCTGACAGTCGTCGGAGTTGCTGCGGTCACCCTTTTTCTACAGTACAATGCAGATGTTTGCATCATGTATCTTCTGCACCACATTTCTTCCCAGCACTGGCAGAGAAACGTGTACTGGAGGATAGCCGTACAAGTCTTGATTTCAGGCTGAATGCTAGTCTTATGTGGCCGTAGACCGGGTGCCAATGGCTTGCTTGATTCCTCTTTTTTGGGTGGAACATCAAGCTTGTTCAGGACAAGTTGATTAGGAGTTTTGGTGATGGCTTCATTACAATTTTGGCCTAATTTGTATTACAAGAAAGCAGTTTTGTTCATATGCTATGGAATGTTATTTTGTACTAAATTTCCCTTTTTTCCCCCTTTTATTTTATCAGTAGTATTTTCCCAGTTGTCTAATCGCCATGTTTATCTGTTATCTAGGGCCACAATGGAAACAAGTTATACACTTTTTGTGTTACCCTGGTTGTCTAAATATATTTTTCAACAATTTAACAATATTTTAACCTAAATAAATACATTTTATCCATTCATTCATTACCTCAAAACAGAATTTTTGCTGTAATTACTGAAACCTGGATGTCCAAATTAAAATAAAAATTTTAATATTCTACATGAATTGCATCTTAGCTAGGATATTTTAACTAAAAATATGGAGCTTCTTTAAATACAATAATAATGTGGAACTGCTAACATTAACAATAGGTAAAGAAAATAATGCGGCCAGTAATCTAAGTTAAAATTGCACAAGGCTACTAAATATACAGAATATACTGTATCTGCAAGTTATTTTTCAATATATTGTGTGGAATTTGAACATTCCTAAATATTTCTAAATATAAATTCTGATTGCACACTAAATAAATGTAGGAGTTGGCAACACTGACCTCCAATCTACAACATGTGCCTCAAAGATAGCCCAAACCCCCCACACCACCACCACCACCACCACCACCACAATAATTTTTTTCTGTTGAGTTAGAACAGCTTATGCAACACGGCATTTCAAAGCTCCATGTAAATTTATGTGCCAAAGAATTTGCCGAGCTCATGGTAAAGGAGAGGTCCAACTTTAAGTACAGATCGTGAGAAACGAGAAGCTATGACCACCCTTGTTTCCTTGGAACACCAGAAACTACGACAATTGTTGGGTAATTTTTAAGTTTCTTAAATTTGGTTTTGTTTGAATGATGTGATGTTTACACTACGTGGCACATGAGTGTATTGTTTTAATTTCTCCTACATTTTGCTTCAATGCTTTCATACCAGACAGGTTTTGAAAGCATTATTGCATGTTTGTGACACCCCAAACTGGTTTTCCCCTGTACTGCACTATGTCTACTGAAAGACGAAGCTGCCCCGTTCATTTTCACTCTTTTTTACCCATTGCTACGTTTTCCAGATTGGTGTAATGACCCGTTGTGGCGTGGACGCTCTCAACATCACCCAGCAGATAGGAATGGTTGAGGATGCTGTTTATGGAGGCTGAAAAAGTGTCCAAACAGGGAGAAGAAAAACTGCAGGTACTTTCCTCAAGCTGGTCTGAAGAGGCATTCAGTGCGTACACATAATCATTTCCAGTCAAGGATAAGATTTCAGGGCTGGACTTGAGGGTTACATATTCTTGGCTCATCTCCAGGCTTTGCCCCTCCATAGCCAACTGGTACTGTAGGGAATATGGACAGGTAGATGGCCAGGAAGTTTTCTTCAAGACTTGAACCTCCTTTTCCGTCATGACCTCCACCACAGAAGCAGGGGTGTCATCATCACACTGCTTGGTGCTGATGGTGGGTTCCTAGAGTATTAACACTTTTATTATCACTTCTAGTAAATAAAACACAAACAAAACATAGTGCCCCCCCACCCCCCACCCTCCACCCAAAACAAAAAAGGCACACACCCTAATATTTAGTTTTTTTGCCTTTAGCCTTAATTATAGTGCGCACATGTATATTCATCCAGACGTTGGTTCATTTTTTACTAGCATCTTGAATTCATGCTAGGGGCGGCACGATGGCATAGTAATAAGATGAACTGCTCCACAGCAAGAAGGTTCTGGGCTCAACGAGGGTGTTTCTGTGTGGAGTATACACATTCTCCCTGTGCTAGCGGACTCGTTGGTGCTTCTAAATTGCCCCTAGGTGTTAGTGTGAATGGGTACCGACCCTGTAATGGTCTGGTAGGCTGTTCAAGGTGTACCCTGCCATCAGCTATAGTGAGCTTCAGCCTCCCTGTGACCCAAGTAGGATTAATGAATGAATGAAAATGTAACCACTCCATGAAGTCTTCTCCAGCACATCCCAGAGACTTTTAATAGGGTTAAGATTAGGACTGTGGTGCCATGTGTGCAAATGATTCCTTATGCTCCCTGAACCACCCTTTCATTATCTGAGCCCCAATCCAATATCCATGGCATCATGGAAGAAAAAGTCCATTGAAACCTTGGACATTTAGTGCATTCAGATTATCAGCATATCAGTTTACTGCCGCATAGTGTTGCTGAGCCTCAACCTGACCAACCGGAGAAAGAGTGCCATGCGACTTGTAGGCAAAGCTAGAGGTGGTCCAACAAAATATTTGAGTGCTTGAATTTTGTTGGCCTGGCAGCATAGAAAATAGAATAACTCTAGAAGATATTCATGTTGTACTAATGATACTCCGAGGTGTAATTTACCCAGTGTTTTCCATCAAGATCTTTCAGGAAATTTTCCAACATATCATTCAGATTTGGGACTGGTGGCCATAGAACCTGCTTGAGCTTCCTAAAGAAAAAAGATCATAAACGAAAAATGAAATTCACACCAAGTATGTACCGTATATAGCCTGTTCTGAATGTTGTATATTGTTAATATGTTTTGTTGTTTAAACTGACCTCAAATATCTGGAGAGAGAGACGAACAATGCAACAGCAATGATGAGCAAGACAAATGGTACACAAGCAATAAACAGCAAACCTGCGTTGGGGTAGAAGTGATGGTGAACATCTCATGAAGTCACGTTCTTGTGTTTTTATGGGTTGTGTTTACATGGAAGTTTAAGTACCTGTGTTGGAAGTCAGTTGTTTTGTGAGAGGTTTAGACCAAGCACTCCAGTTGCCCTTGTAGAGTAATCCATTCGGGATTGCTTTTATTTGGATGGTGTACTTGCCACTTGTTTGCACATCCAGGCAGGTACTGGTACTAGGATTTTGCAGTGTGAAATGCTGCCACAGTAGAGCTTTTATTTACAACCAGAGTTAATCTACGAGATGATGATTTCTCATTCATTAATTTTCTAAGCCGCTCAATCCTAATTAGGGTCGTTGGAGTGGCTGGCGTCCATCTCCGCCGACTCTGGCCGAAGGCGGGGTACATCCTGGACAGCTCACTAGGCCATTGCTAGGCCAACACACACACAACCATTCATTGTCATACCTAGGGGCAATTTGAAACAGCCAATTAGCCTAGTGTGCATGTTTTTGGACTGTTGGAGGAAACCGGAGTACCCAGAGGAAACCCATGCAAGCACGGGGAGAACATGCAAACTCCACACAAAAATGCCCTGAGCCCGGGAATCAAACCCCGGACCTTCTTGCAGTGAGGCTGACGTACTAAATACTGCACCACCGTGCCGCCCATTGCGATTTCTTCTATTCAATAATTTCCCTTTCTTGCTTTGTTACACATCGTTCAGTAATATTTTTTGAATGTCTTCCTTACCTTCCACTTTTTATTTCCTTGAAGCTGGTATCGGATTTCATACACTAAATGCTCAGATATTTGTGGAAGAGGACATCTCCAACTCAGACAAAGCCTTTCTCCGATGATCTCTTTTAGTTCTCCTGGAGGCTCTGTTATAACTAATTGTGGAAACAAATCACTTGGTGTGAAGAATATTAGGATAAAATAAACATGTCTAAATGCACACACCTCAGCGCTACTGATGCTCGATTGGGATCAGGTTTGGGAGTTTGTGGAGGCTGCCTAGTGAATGGTCAAGGCTGACTTTGGGCATGATTTATGAAGCGTATTTATTTGTATATTGTTTTTGGTATTCATATAAAAAGATAGTGTGACCTGGGCTTAGGTGTTTCTGTGTGGAGTTTGCATGTTCTCCCCATGCTTGCGTGGGTTTCTCCCGTATACTACGGTTTCTCCCACAGTCCTAAGGCATGTTAACATTAGGTCGAGTGGCTGTTCCAAATTACCCCTCGTGTCAATGTGAATGTGTGTCGTGTGTGTGTGTGTGTGTGTCACCCTGCAATGGTCTGGCAAGCTGTTCAGGGTGTAGCCTGCTTTGCCTGATGTCGGCTGAGATAGGCTCCAGCCTCCCTGTAACCTTAATAATTTATTTTTTAAGTGTTGTCTCTGTGTAATGTGTTTGGTGTATACCATCGCCTGGGTCCACCTACTGTATTAAGGTAAATCAAAAATAATTTTCTCATCTCTGTCTGAGGGTCTGAATTTTTACTTTTCACGTAAGCAACACGGAAGGTACTGTGACGTGCCGATTTTCGGTCTGTCCACGAATGTGCCCTCGGTGATAGTAAGTTATTACCTTTTGCGTCAGCTGTAATATTGTTCATTTTACTATTACTAGATATTTAAGAGCTTACAGAAATTGTACTAAAGTAAAGTAATATTACGATAATCATTTACATTTATATTGACAGGAACTTTCCAGCAGGTCTAACGCCAGGATCTAACTGGATAATTACAAGTTCAACTTTGTCTTCAAGTTAGACAGAGCATGCGTGTGTCTGAAGACTTGGAAGAGGTATGTTTATAAATTCAAATTTCTCCACTAATGACATAGTAATGTTATGAGTAGTATTAGAGTAAACATATCATTCAGGTAACGTAACCTAACATTAGGCCCAATTATACAACAAATATCTGACATTGTGTCCCAGTTGGTGCCACGGGAAAGGACGGTGAACTCACCGTTTGCTCCACCAGTAATTGTTTTGCTATTTTGTGCCTGTGCATGAGCGTGGTAATTTATATATGATTGGCATTCATCATCTTATTCATTAAAATATGCAGAAACTGAGCCTTTCTAAAACATTTTAAATCTGGTGGATTTAATTAATGTATTCATTTTATTTTTGAATTACGAAAATTAATATATATATATTAAGACAGTGTATAAAAAGATATTAAGGGTGTATGAAAGATAGCTTACTGCTATTGTTCATCCTGAATACATCCATGTAAAACGTTCGGTTCAGGGCTCTAAATGTAGCTGTGAGGTAAACATGAAACATGGTGTATTCCTCTCCATAAAGTACACACTGAGTCGAGGAGGCATTATTCTTCTCACAAGTCTTCCAGTTTCCCCAGATATTTCTAAAACAGCAAAAAGCAAAAAAATATATATATTTCAACTATTTCTCTTTCAATAGAATGCAGTGTATATTGCAGAGCATAACATTCATAGTGTTACCTGTCGGTTTGTCTATAATGTAAGTTTGCAGAACCGTATCGCTCCTCGTTCCACTGACACCGGACTTGGTACAGATCACGAGTGTGGCATTTTAATTCAATATCGGCTACAACAAAAACAAAGGGGTGTTTATTATTTAAAGCCACAGCTTATTTATTTTCCACAGTCATGAAATGTGATTGTTTATCAGATTTTTTTTTTTTGGGATTCTTCTCTCAAATTTCACCCTAATGTATTCATGGCCAATTTCCATCTTTCCTCTATCACAAGATAGCTATGAACCAGGCTGAGCTCCTCCATGGCACATGAAGCCAATGGCATCCTTTCAAACTGCTGCTCATGCAACATCATGGAGCAGCCCAACAAACCTGGAGGAAAGTGCTGTCCACCTCCTTCTGTATGCGTGAGCTGACAGCCACTTAGGATAAGGGAGAAACTTTTGCTGCAGCAGCATCTTGTGATCTTGTAATCACTAGAAGATGGCAAGAATACTTTGCTGTTTCACCAATCTGGAATCCTACAATCTAACCAAATTATAGGGTAAGTTCAAATATTTCTGAATATAAATATACTGACAGTCAAATCTTCCAGGTAGGAAATGTTAAATATTTTAGATGCGTTAACTGATATGTGATATTTGTTTCTTGACATTTTTTCAAAATGGACCCCAAACAGTGGAACGGCATTCAGGTCCAGTGGTCTTTACAACGCATCTTTTCAAATTATGGTGAGGTAGGATTTTCTTATGGACACAAAACCTTTGAGTCTGTTACATACAAATCCTTTGTAATAGTCTGTTACATCATTACATAGTTAAAGACATTTTGTCAGGTTTTATTATTATTATTATTATTATTATTTTTCTTTTTACAGGTTTCATGTTATGCAGGTCTGAATACCGCAATTTATTTTTGTCACAATGCTCTCTCACCTGCTGTCTGAGGCACCATGACTGTAACTGGAGGTGACCAGTTACTCCAGTGGCCTCCAGTATCAACATAACTGGCCTTAACCCTGATCTGTACTGTACATGTTTCTCCTGGGACCAAGTAGAGTAATGTAAACTCACATCTGGAGCATTTCTGCATCTATAACAATAATAATAACAATATTAACTACAAATTTTATAGATGTGCTTATGGATTCCAATCTGTTTGCAACTCACCAGTTTAACTGTGTCCTGCACTGCGTTAGAGCTGTAGCATATTTCTATATACTGCTTTTGTAGCTCATGCAGTTCCATTGGGGCTTGCCACTTAACAAGAATTTGCCCTGCCATTCCATTTTCCTGAAGCAACACATTCGATGGAGGATAAGACAGGCCTGGAGAAAAAAGATGCTTATTAATAACTAATTCACCGACACTAGCTTTGCTCATTGTGAACATTATTCCTACCGCTGTCCTCTACATCAAGCCGGCGGTCATAGACAGTTGTGTTGGTGTCTTTATCCACCACTCTGACATGTGTGCTGGCGAACACAAAGACGTCTTTGGGTGGGAAGAAGCAGACGTAGAGGATTTTTCCTTCTGCAGTCTCCTGCTGATGTATGTTACATCTGCTCTCTTCTCTGTGAGTAAATAAAGATTACTAATAAGGGTACATCCACAAAAAAACCCCCCAAAAACGATAATAAAATATAACAATAGTAATGATTATTACAAATTATTATGATCATTATCTGGGTTTTTAATATTATAATATTTAATATTTTAATAGTTAAGAAGTTGCATTGCAGTATAGTACTCACTCATTATCTGTGTTATAAAGGAAGTCGAAGGATTTTCCCCCAGGTGCCTCCCAGAAGCAGGTCAAGTCTGCAAGGGTTTTAGTGAAACATGCTGGGTATGACTTATTAGTCAGCAGTGCCAGATCTGAAAACAGAAACATGCATGCTGTGGGATAAGCAAGTAACAAAACAAAAAAAGGGGTGTTCTATTCATTCTGATGTTTACTTTTTTACATACGGTGTGTATTCCTCTTATCTCACAGCAATTATCCAGGTATTTTTTATTTAATAATAATAAAAATAAAACACCAATGGCATTCAATACCTTCTAATATTCATAATTACATTACAAAGTTCCTGTTGTCATGTACGCAACAGCAGTAAAGAATTCTAGTAAAGAATTTTCCAGGATGGAAACTTTCCCAAGAAGGATGTTACGGCCCTAACAGTAAGCATTTACAACAGTAAGTATGCAAGAGTAATATTAGTACAAAGGCAACATGGTGGCCTAGTGGTTAGCACGTCTGCCTCACAGCAAGAAGGTTCTGCGTTAGAGTCTCGAGCAGGGGTGTTTCTGTGTGGAGTTAGCATGCTCTCCCTGTGCTTGAGTGGGTTTCCTCTGGGTACTCTGGTTGTCTCCTACAGTCAAAAGACATGCACACTGGTCTAACTGGTAGTTTCAAATTGCCCCTGGGTGTGAGAGTGAGTGCGAATGTTTGTGTGTTGCCCTGCGATGGTCTAGTGAGCTGTTCAGGGTGTACCCCGCCTTCGCGCAGTTTCTGCTGAGATAAACATCTGCGATCTTAGTAGGATTAGGCGGTTTGGCAAATGATTGAGTAAGAATATTTGTATGTATTGTTACAGATAGATTTAAACAATATCGGCTTGTATTAATGCACATTTTAGTTTAAATCCTTTTTAAATAATTAATAATACAAATTTTAATTCTACCTACATGTTATTGACACAAGAGCAATTTAATACAGCTTAAGAACTGATCACTTTTTCTTCAGTAAACTGAACACTTCCTGTTGTAAAATAAATCTTATTATAATGAAAAGCACCACCATTTTATTTTTCTTCCTACCTTTTTCTGACAGACGAGGTTCACACTTCACCTGTGCAGTCAAACACAACAGCAGTATTGATTTGTAGGTGATCTGTAGATCCATTGTCTGCAGCTAGTCTTTTAACCCATGACTATTCAGAACAGTGAGAGGTAACCATCTCGGTGTATGTATTTGTGCAGCACAGCTAATGCTTAAATTTCTGTTGGGTGTTGGGCATAATGTGTACGTAGTGGGTGGCCCCAATGTGTTGGGCTTTGGCATTGTAGGAAGTCACACAAACACTTTTCATACTGACTCACTCTCTCTCACACAGTCATGTGCTGTCGCATATGCTGTCCATACACCAGTAGAAACAAAGGGCTAACAAATCTTTATGCAGAGTTGGAAAATGGAAAATTGGCTGCTTGTCATCATTAATCATTTGTTTCATGATAGGAAGAAAGAGCCTTAAACATTTTTTTAAATAAAAATGGTACCTCATTTGTTAAAACAGATTGCACTTGAGTGTAGAAATCTGTGGGATCATTTTATAAATCTTTGTTGTATTGCAAATCAGTATTATTATATAAGAGAGAAGAATTGTGACAACAAGGCAAATTCTGGAACAAAAAAAAGGCATGCGGAAAGATGAATTGTAAAACTTTGCGTCAACGGATGATATCATCTATACATGGGTTCTGCTAATGCGGCAATCTGCAAGTTCTATACTCCGGCTCGAAAATCTACTCTTAGCTCATGCATAAATTGTACATGCACAAATTAAAGGAGTTCAAAGTACCGATTATTGGCAATAAGCCACCAGTTCCTGACAAATCAGAAGCAAATTTGCTGCGGTTGAAGGGCACCCTGCACGCTGACCTTCTGTCCATCAGAAAAAAATTTATTTATGCTTCTGAAATTACAGTCTGTTAGTGTTATAAGCATAAAGTTTGTATTTACAGCTTATTGTTATTCCTGGTAATTGCTCAAATTCCAACCAAACATCCAACTGTTACATCAAATACACCCCTTAAAAGAGCATTCAAAATTACAAATGGAAGAAAAATGTGTATTAACGGGATTTTAAGACAAATCTGAGCTTAGCGGCCCCTAAGATATCCATGTGCCTAGCTTTTGTTAATTGATCAAAAAGTAGCCATGTCAGTACTGTAGAAAATTGGGTATGCACCACATGGTGATGCATTGGATATCAAAAGGAGTCAAATTGTTGACAGGTTCATTATAATCGAATCAAATTGTGAGATCAGCAAAGATGCACAGCCATGAAAAAAAAAAGTTGGGATGAGGACAACAAAAGGCTGGAAAAGTAAGTGGTACAAATACGAATAGGCCAAATTAATTTGGCAAATTGGCAATAACATGACTGGGTAGAAAAAGGGAATCTTTACCAATCTATGCAAACAGCATCTACAAATTTCAGAATAATGCTCCACGACATAAAATTGCAAAGACTTTTAATATCTCATCATCTACTGTATATCATATCAAAACATTCCCAGAATCTGGAGAAATCTCTGGGTGCAAGTGACAAAGCTGAAAATCAATACTGAATGTCCGGGATCTCCAGATGGCAGTGCATTAAATACAGGCATGTTGCTTTCATGGACCTGAGCTCAGGAACACGTCCAGAAATTGTCTGTAAACACAGTTCTTCATGCCATCTACAAATTCAAGTTAAAGCTCTAGCATGCAAAGAAGAAGAAATATGTGAACATGATCCAGGACCGCTGCCATCTGCTCTGGGCCAAAGCTCATTTAAAAATAGACTGAGGGAAAATGGAAAAAGCAAAGTGTTTAGTAGTCAAATGTTGAATGAATCAATGATGAGTCAAAACTTAACATTGTTTTGGAAAAAACATGGATGCTTAGTCTGGAATAAAGAGGAGAGGGACCGTCCAGCTTGTTATCAGCACTCAGTTCAACAGCCTGCATCTCTGAAAACTGGGCTCACAGACACTGGCTCTTAGAAGTGTTCCTGAGCCCCTCTTTTGCCATCTTTTTCACTGCCCCATGCATGTCCCATCATTGACAGCCATCACTATGCACCAGGCTTGTGCTTCCCTTCTGGTGTGTAATAAAGTGCTGATGGTGCCTTTAATGAAATGATAGATTTTTCTCCAGTGTCTTGCTTGGTAGGATTGTCTAAACAAATCATGAGTAGAGACTGTTCTTGTCCAGAAGATGCAAAGTATTCTTCTGTGATTTTTATATGAATTATTATCTGTATTGAGGGGCAGTTTCTACCCACAAGCCATCAGGCTACTGGTCAAATTGCACACAATAATTTGCAATAATATGTGTGTGTGTGTGTGTGTGTGTGTGTGTGTGTGTGTGTGTGTGTGTGTATATATATATATATATATATATATA
>JBCNYG010000006.1:6580308-6590336 GCA_039654305.1 Porochilus rendahli | reverse complement strand
TCTTTTCCTATCTTGGGGTGGAGAGAGGGGGTTTTTTTTTTCCCCCCCCACACACCAGCCCGCATAGTATATATATATATATATATATATATATATATATATATATATATATATATATACTGTGTATACATACACAAGACACCACCACTTTTCTTTAGTCATGTTGTTTTCCATTTGCATCGGCAGCACCAGAGGGCAGTGAGACGCTCAGACACTTGAATTTTTCATCTCTCTTTAGTAATTTATTAGAAACTTGAATGAACACAGATCACATATACACACATCAATTCAGTGAGCGTGATACTATTTATTACAGTGTTGTTATTGTGTGCAATCGTATTTGGCAGATTATCAGCTAAGGACAAACTGAAGTGATTTTTCTGAGCGGTGCTGGTTTGCACAGGACGTGTTGACCTTCTGTCTGCTTCTTCTTGGAGGATAAAGAGATAAAAAGAGACAGATACAAAGCGGTGGTGTTCTCACACAGCAATCAAGAAGTTACTGCCTATTTCTCTTACGCTTTGTGTGTGTGTGTGTGTGTGTGTGCATTGCTCAGGTCTGTGAATGAGTGTGTTAAAATGTGCACAAAGCTAACATGGTAATGCTAATGATTTGAACAGTTTGCTTGGTGTTAATAAATGTTGTCTGTTACATTACTGGGTAAAGTTGCGGTTTTATGTGTTTAACAGTTATATTGATGAGTTTGAGAACTGCTTTTTTTGGGGGGATGCTGTAATAAATATAACTTAAAGAATAATGTTTATGATTATTATCATTATATTATCTCTTATAATCATGGATACAGAATGATGTTCTAGTTTTTACGGCTTATTTTGTATGGAACTCCACTGAGAGATGAAATAAACACCTTGTGCATGAAATCAATCATTAATAAGGATGTTGATGGTGTAACTCTATATATTCACTGCACTAATACTGCAGCCTGGAGGGGTTACTTTCCACTTACCACACACACACACACAAACATATATACACAAGCAAGCAGAAAGCAGCATCACATATGAATGTAAATACAACCACACATACATCCACATAAATACTTGAACATGTACATTAAGACAAACATACATAAAATACGTTCACAAAGAAACAATCACAATAAAGAAAAAAACACCAACACAACCTGGATAAATATGTCTAATTAAATTCATAAGTACAGAAACACACACATAACAGAACACAACACAGAAACACATACCAGACATGGAACACACAAAAATCCAATACACATATTGCGTACATGTAAATACACATCACATCTAAGTACACAAATATGTACACACACACAGACACATTTTTTGTTTTTTGTTTTTGTTTCAGCTGTTAAATGTCCTTGGTTGGACGTAGGCCTTCCCCATTGACCTCCACTGGCCACGGTTTCACATGACACAGTGCCAGTGATTATTGAAACTATCCAAGTTATCCCTCCACCTCGTCCTTTGTTTCCCTCGGTTTCCTCTGTGTCCCCGCATCGTCCAGAATGTGATGTGTGTCGTCCAGTGATTTTTTGTCATTCGTGAAATGAGTAGCCCAATTCCATTTGAGTTTTCTTATTGTTTCCGTGACGTCTTGTACTTTGTTTTTTTTATTCATGACCCCACCACCTGAGGTTCAGCATGATTCTTTGGTCTGCAAATGTGTGTGTGTGTGTGTGTGTGTGTGTGTGAGTGTGTGTGTACATATATATGTATATGTATGGTGTGGCATGATGCCGTAGTGGTTAGCACATCTGCATCTCAAGGAGAGGCTTCTGGGTTCGAGTCCTGGACTTGGTGAGGGAATTTCCATTAAGTGTGAGCGTGAATGACTGTGTGTGTGATGCCCTGCAAAGTTCTGACAAGCTGTTCCAGGTATACCCTGCCTTCGTCCGGTGTTGGCTGAGATGAGCTCCAACCTCCCTGGGACCCTAGTAGGATTAAGCGATTAGGTTTCTACGCTTGTTTGTGTGGACCAAACAGTTTTTGCGCTTATTCCAAAAATGACAATATTCTAACTATGCAGCTAACATTGGAAATGAAAATGAATATTCCACCAATATTCCAGTTTCCATGCAGCCGTGCATATTCCCAGCCTTGCAAACTGTTGTCTTGTTATTTATTATAAACAGAGCTGACTATGAAAAGGCAAAAGGCTGTGTGTCTTATACAGTAAGGCTGTAAAAACCCCAACTGAGACGTGTATTTCAAACGCACTGCATATCCAAAGATTGCTCTTAAAACCTGAATAAAATCAGCATATCCCGCTTCTTAATCCGAAAATGCTAAATTCAGGATGTCCAAATGAAATACACTGTTTCCATGACCGCCTGCCTCCCTTCCCCAGCACATATCCACACTCACACCTGCACGCACAGAGACAAAAGCAAAATAGAGAGCGTGGCTAGAATTTCAATAGAGAGCAAGTGCTGATTTGTCAGGTATTGTAAATATAAAAGTTTATCATCCAGAAAACTTTGACTGTGAAGCTGCATACTCTTAAAAAGTTTTTTTTTGTTTAGTTTTTTTTTGTTACATAAGCATAAACTGTGTTAGTTTGGTTACAATCAAATTATACGAAGCCGAGAAAGAATGAAACTCAATTTAATAGCTCTTCCTCTGTCTAAAAATCTTATGATTAATCACATCCTTTCTGTCACTGTCACTGCACTTTTATTGCAGAGAAATCAGTAATTCTCTGTATTCAGCACTCAGTACAGTACTTACAGTATCAGCAGGGCTGGTGGGAGTATGGAATATTATACACCATTTCTGCAGAGGCAGCTAGATACATATTATATATACCACAATACAGGGCGGCACAGCGGTGTAGTGGTTAGAACGTCCGCCACACAATAAAGAAAGTCCTGGGCTCGATGAGGGGCGTTTCTGTGCGGAGTTTGCATGTTCTCCCAGTGCTTCTGTGGGTTTCCTCCAGGCACTCTGGTTTCCTTCCACAGTCCAGAGACACAAACATGTGGATTAGGCTAATTTGCTGTTGCGAACTGACATTCATCAGGAAACTTTTGTTGAACTGATAATGGAAGACAAAACACTTTAGCCACTTCATAATTAGGCACTTTTAATTTCTTTGTGTGATTTACTTGGTTGTTTTTGTAGCTCTTGGCTATAAGTCAAATCTCTATTGACCGTAAGATCCTTATTATTTTATTCTACAAACTGTTCAGAGCAGCGCAAAAATTGCAGCATTCCAGTCGTACCTGATTCCAGGTGCGTTCGCGAAATAAAAAACTGAATCCCAAACTCATGGTCGTAAAAGTATGATGGTGTCGAGTTACCGTTTAATTTGCTGGCTGTATATAAGTGTGTACATGCGCAGGCTGGCCCCTAAAGCCCCGCTCTGATTGGGTCCTAGCTTCAGAGATGTCGAGGGTTTAAACACAATGGGTTTCAGAAACAGTCATTATTCACATGGTGATTGAACACAGTTTAAACACGATGGCCTGGCTATCGAGGGCAAGAACCAACATCAACACAGACCTAACCCCACCCCTTATCCTGTTCCAACCTGTTCCCTGACCTGCGTTGACTCAGCTAGAGTCTCTCTCTCTCTCTCTCTCTCTCTCTCTCTCTCTCACACGTACACACACAGAAACACAATAGGTAGATTAAATATTGGGCAGTAGTGGCTCAGTGGTTGAGGCTTGGTTGTTCAAGTCCCACTGTTGGGCCCTTGACCAGGACCCTTACCCCTCAACTGCTCACCTGTATAAAAGAGATAAAAATAAAAGTCTCTCTGGATAAGGCAGTCTGCTAAATAGCATAAATGGTACAGTGGACACGTATTCAATCTGAATGATTAGCAATGTGTGATAAGGCATAATGGTTAGCATGTCTACCTCACAGAGATCCCAGGCCCGGCGTTTCTGTGTGCAGTTTGTGTGTTCTCCTCTTGATTGTGTGGGTTTCCCCTGGGTACTCTGGTTTTCTCCCACAATCCAAAAACATGCACATTAGGCTAATTGACTATTTCAAATTGCCCCTAGGTGTGGATGTGAGTGTGAATGGTTGGGTATGTTGTCCTAAGATGGTCTGGCGAGCTGTTCAGGGTGTACCCTGCCTTCACCCAGTGACAGCTGAGATATGCACAAGCCTCCCTGTGACCTATATAGGACTATGCGGTTTGGAAAAAGAGTGAGCGAGTAAGTAATGTTATTTTTAAATGTTGTATATTTTTTGTAATTTTATGTATCGTGTTATACATCCACCAAAATCTCTATTTAACTCTTTCTATCCATCCATTCATTTCTCCCTTCATCCATCCATCCATCCGTCCATCCATCCATCCACCTGGAGTTATAAGAAGATTTGGATGCAGCCATCCTAACATGTACATTTATGATAATCCTCCATTAGCTCGAGTTTACACTGGGGCACAATATCCGTGATCTCTACAATTCAAGAGAATTGTGAGGAGCGTAGAGGATCATGGGCTTGAATTGTGATGATCTCGAGGGAACATTGTGGATTTGTGATAAATTTGAGGGAGCTTGGTGGATTCCTGATGATCATGGTAAAGTTTTTGGCTGTCAAAACTGTTGCCGTTATTATTACGATTTGATGCCAATCAGGATAGGTGCTAGGAATCGTGGTAGAGCTTAACAGACCTCATCAGAGCGTAACAGGCCTTGATGTGCCATCGTAGGAGATCTTGATGATCTTGGAAACACGATTTCTTCAAGCTTCATTTCTTGGCTGCACGCTGCCTCCATTTTATACCGCAATTGTGCTCCAAGTGTGCTCATAAAACGTGGAGCACCGTGCTTTTCTGCCGTGGACAGGTTTAAACCCAGCGTAACAAAGCAAATCATAGACACACCCCCCCAATACCAAACCATTTCATTTATTTAAACTGTAAAATGAAAATATTTTAAATATTCAACACTGTATATAAATAATGATACCAACATCAAATATGTGCAATTCTTCAGAATTCTTTCTTTTTAAATGTATTTTACTGATTTGTTTGTTTTTAAAAATAATTTAAGTCCCTAAATTACATCATGTTACAATGCCATTCTAATTAAACAATTTAATGTCCATAATTCAACATCATATTACATTTTGTGCTTTGTGCCATATAGAAAACCTTTTATTATTATTTTTAAACACACAGTCGAACTTCTGAACACTTTTTAATCAGCCCTCCAGATTAATCAAACCAAGTTTTACCTTTAGGATAGGAAGTACAATATTTATGGTTTATGAAATGACTTGTCAATAAAAGTGCTGTAATTTATAACGCAATCGAATACAATCAGTATATTAAGTTTGTTTATGTTTGGAGAGCTGGTTTTATTTGATTGACAGTGTGTGCTGCTCTCGCTGAGCCACAGAGAGGTCAGAGTATACAACCACAAACATGCACAAACTGACACGGCTGATATGTTCGAACACGTTAAACAGCTCTGACAAGCAAGGTCCAGATGGATCTCCGTTAGGGACACGCCTTTTCGCCCACATAAATAAACGTGTGAAGGGCACACAGTCGATTCCCCACAGATGGTGAATTGATGTTTGGTGAAGCTCATTAACATGTTTGGAAGGTGGCAGTCATGCTGCGAGGAGCAAACATACTGTATAGAATAAAGTCTGTGTAAAACGTGATAAAAGGCTTTGGGGTTGGGACTGAGGCCCACAACTATGGACACACCCAAGTTTTCAGAGCACAGTGACACCAGTACATGTGTATATAATAAAAGAGAGATAATGCAATTTGTATTTTTTTAGCATCGTTGCTGTAGTTATACATTCATGAATCAATCTGTGCAAAAAGGTTCACTAAGTGGATGTGTTTGTTTATTGATAATCTTTTCCAGTCCAGTTTTACTAAAGATTCTGTACTTTTTTTCCAGGCCATGTCCCGTATGTTTACTGTATGTTCATAATATATAGAATTTCAGTCATATGAGTTGTGCCAGGCTTGACGTTGTCTCCCGCCGGGCACGCATCTGCCCAGATACAGTAAAAATTCCAAGCATTCTGTCTCTCAACCTCCGCTGCGGTCTTATCCTTGCCAGGAGGAAAACCACAACCGCGTAAATGGTGACAGCTAGCACTGTGAACCCTCCACCTGCCAACAAGACCACTCCTGATATAAACATATCATTGAGAGCCTGGCCCGGTTTAGGCATGTGGTACCCCAGAGCAACGTTGAGCAGCACAGCTCCACAGATGAGCAAAGAAAGTCCAGTGAGGAGTACTACCAGCACATCAGATAAGCCTCCGCTTTTCAGAACGTCAATACGCTGTCGGCTGCGCACACAGTTCATGTCCTGCACGGCTGAGCTTAGCAGCTGCTTGAGTACCACGGCTAATGCCAGCAGGCACAGAGCCGTGCCTGCACCCAGACGCCACTCGCTTGACAGACTGGTGGTGCTGGACAGCAGGCCGACGCCACCGACGCCGCAGCCTACCACCAAGGCCACGGAGGCGCTGTAACACAGTAGAGACTTCCGTGGCTCGCTGAACCACCACAACTCCACCTGCTCCTCCAGGATGTCTTGCTGGATACGGGATGGATCAGCTTGGTGAAGGCCTTGGGCAGGAACCGGAGGAGGGAAGTCATCTAGCTCGGACATGTTTCTTGCACTGAGGGAATTGGAATTCCTCCAATGTCAGGGAAAGGGCAGAGACCAACACCTGCCATGGAGCAAGAAGTGATTGTCTTAGTTTATTCTGATTTATTTATATTGAACACATTGGTATGCAACGCAACATACAAATGAGTGAGTCCAATTCAAGCAAGGTTAAAGGCAATGAATTGGGGGCAGGTTGGCTTAAAGCCTTAACCCCCAAGCTCAAACACTGCATTACAAAAATGCCATCTGTCATGTTTTAGAGGTATAATAAACATAGAATGATAAAGGTATCTTAGAAAAGCTGCTGCACACCAGCTGTAAACACAATATAAATCTATTAGCTAGCCCACCAAATAAAACCTCTAATGTGCTGTTTGGTTTCATGTTTTGGTTAAAAAAAAAAAAACAGGAAAGCTTACATACTAATGAGAAGCTAAGTTAGCTAATTAAAAGAACTCAGACTAATGTTATGGGCAAGCTCCTAACTATTATCATTTCTATTATAAATTATAATGCAGCACAAAATACTTACACTCCTATTATTATTACAGTTACTGCTACTAGGGTATACATTAGTGTAACATGTATATTATGAGAAGAAATTCCCACATGCTTTGTTAATTTGTCCATCAACAGCATGTCCCTTTGGTCTCCGCGAACCTCAAAGCGAGGTTGTGGCTCTGACAGCTTTTCATTAAAATCCTGTCAGCAGCTTTAGTGGAGCAGTCAGCAGTCAGCTTTCTGCCAGAATATCACCTCGACTCTAGGAAATAAAGACACTACGGCACACAGCCGATCTATAAACCAGAGGAAGGGAGGAAAATACTTTAGTGCGGCAAGGCTTGCTCAATACATGCACCTTGTGGGTTATTTTTCCTGTAAGCTATAATTGTTTTTCATTGTGAGTGTTTGGAATCGCTATGTGGTTCAAGGAGAGCATGTGTGATATTGTTAATTAAGTCTCCGTAGACTCTTGTCATCAGAATGCATGCTCTAATATAGGAGCAAAGTATGGAAAAATAAATAAGACTATATATATATTCACCTAGAATATATGTGCAATGTCTCTGATGAGAAGATTTATCATAAAAATAGACCAGTTGTGTTGCTATGGTGAGTTGCATGCAAGCGGATGTTTTCCAGTGACTACAGATGGATGGGAAAAATAAACTTAGACCGCCTTAGAATATACAGACTGATGACATGTTTGGGATGTAACCCATCTCCCACCCGAAGTCAGCTGGGATTGGCTCCAACTATCCTGCGACTCTGACATAATAAGCGGAACAGATAATGAATGAATGAATGACAGTATTTACCACCATTAAACTGGAAATGAAATTGCCATCATGCAGTCTGAATTAACAGAAATTAGTATGATGATAAAGTCTCCTCCTTCACATTTGAAGATGAGCATCTACTCCAATTAGTTTCCCCTGTAGTTTGTGGAACACACTGGATGTGTTCTTAAATGGCTTGCTTGGCAAATGAGAACCTAACTTCACAGAAACTGTGCAATCTGAGTGATTGAAAACTTTATTCTGAGTGGATAATGCTACAATCAAATCATCAGACACTTGCAGTACGTCAGTCACTAAAAGCAGGTGACATCATCACCATGCTTTAAAATGTAAACATAATCCCTAAAAACTCTAAAACACCCTCACAGAGTATTCTTTACTTCTATTTCCATGCACTAAACTCTAAACGAATATGCCATTAGCTACATATCACCTGACCCGCCTCCGTCATGGTAAAAATATACAACTTTAAAAAAAATTATTGTTGATTACCCCATCATGAAATCCATGATAAATACTATGCAACATGCCTTACAAATCTATTTATCATTAGAAATATCTGATCTAAAATCCCCAAAATAGTCGTGGTGGAATTACTTTCCACCAGAACTCACCCATTCATCTGAATAGTGTGGACCTATGTTTAGCTGAAGTGCCACGTGTTCCTAATATAAACACCCCTGTTTCTGAGGAGCAAAGCTATTTTAAGCACAGGTGGTTAATTAATTGTATGATGATGTCAAGATTGATGTCACAGAACAGTAGCTGAGACAGGACATCAAGGAGGCAATTCATTCACCAAATCGGAGCTCAATAATTGAGTTAGAATATACTACAAAGGAATATAAAAAAACGGGGAAAAAAGCAGATAAGCTCCAGAAGCTCCTCGAGCATAAACACTATGTGGATAACAGCAATTTTTTAACTAATTCAGCAACTAAGTGTAAGAAAACCAAGCTCCATAAGGCATGTTCTTATGCTCATTCAAAGTTTTAGTATGTACTACATAGAAACACAAGGAAAGAAACTATAATCAAGATTTGGGGACTGCAAAAAATTAACACCCGATTAATATCTCTAGTGACAGGTGTCTGAGGCTGATGTTAAGAGTAGCACGGGTCCTAAGGAGGAAGTAAATACTTCTCTCCACTGCATTTCCCAAATTTGGCCTAGAGTGACAGATGGAAATTTTCTGTTCACTGACTTTCACCCGCTGATTTACACTTTCATTTGTATCACCAATCTTCTTAGTTGAATTATCTGTTTAACTAGTTCATGTTCCGAGTTGCTGTAAAGATTGTGTGTGTTTGTGCATGAATCAGAACACCATCTGTTCTTAAATGTCCATACTCCCAGCATGCACCTTTGCAGAATGAGACCCATAATAAAACCTTTCAAATGTAAGTATTTGATGGTTAATGTAAAAAAATATATAACTCTATTTTCTACTACATAAAGTGTGAAAGTGTGCATTCAGCTCAATTTTTTAAGGAATCTAAAGGAACTTGTACTACATTTTGCACTATCCATAGACAGGAAATGTTGTGACAAACTACCGTACATATTCATTCATAACATTGCACAAGGTTTAGGGTTGCCATGGATAGATACAGGCTAGTCAGTAAAGTTATGTCTTATGTCTATGGGGCTCTTCTAACTAGCTTGGTAAAAATATATTTCCAATGATTTAATGTATAAATATTTTCTAGTTCCTGATTGGTGGAAAGCCACACATTAATTCTTGGACTTCTTCTATGACCAGACTTATCAATCATTGACATTGGATAAGTAAAATGATTGGTACACAATTAGCATGTGCCGATATTTCTACTCATAAACATCATATTAGATGAAGCTTTGCCTCATGGCACACAGCTCGACCTGTTCACCGTTTTGGTTAGATCAGTTAGTCCAATCTACAGTGAAGCACTGCGGCACTATGAGCTGACAAAACTTTATGAAAATGTTATTTTCTCAATATTTATGTTGTTGTAAGCCATATCGGACAGTGTGTAACAATGGTCAAGGCATCAGTGCTAGTAGGGTGTAGCTGGTGTATTTAAAAAAAAAAAAAAAGGTCCTTAAAATAAATAATACTAATAATTTATTCATAGTTTAATTGCCCAATT
>JBCNYG010000006.1:6562084-6578877 GCA_039654305.1 Porochilus rendahli | reverse complement strand
TTTCCTAGCCATATTTATTTATTATTTGGGATAAAATGACTTTTAGGACCAGATTTTAAACAAGATGGTCTCTTTCCTGGCTAATAATTTACAGATAGTTTTGTTTATGATAATGTCAAATGGGCGTACACTGATAAGAGAATCCAGCATATCCAGCTGTAAAACATGCTACAATGCTGTTATGACACCAAAACAAAAACCCTAGTGTTGGCACAGACATGTGCACAAGGATCGTTGAGTTTTTATTGCCCCAGCTATAATGATGTGCTTTCCATATTAAAACCCATAGAGTTAAAATTCACACATGCATCATGTTCTACCATGTAATTTGTGTGACTTTTCGGTAAGCCTTTACCTGTGTGTTCCAGCTTGAATAAATATCCTCTTGGCTTTCTGAACCATTAGTATAAAGCTCTGAAAAAAGCAATCACGGCTCCACCCTTCTGCATCGATTCATGCCAAACATCAAGGCCGTCTGGGTTCACAGTCTGATCCAGAGTGAAGTAGTATCCTTTGGTGTCAGGCTGTGCAGGACTGTGGGAGATGTGCCTGAATAGAACGCATTCACAAAGCCTAGTTTTTCTTAGCTTTGGTCAGCGTGTAACAGCCGATGCCTTGTTTCTACCCAGGCTGGTTGCTGGACACAGGCCATAAAGTGAGATTCTGTGTCTTTTTCTAAGTCTGGTTGAGGTTAGCTTCTCACTGTCCTGAAAAGAAATAAAAAAAAAGACATTAGCATTTGAAGGTAGAAGCCATCGGTTTAAGAGGATTTCCATCCTGTTGAGCTCAATTATTAATATCATTGCAATATATTCTTTCCTATGGAAGTCACCAAGGGCTATTAAATAAAGCCTTCATAGGGTAAACAAATAAAACCCCACAGCCAGCACATCACACAAGTAAAAGTGCCAGTGTGTTGCACATGCTGGTGTTTTGGTTGTTACGCTAAAACAACTAGCATCTAATATAGTGTTATGGTGCAAAGTATGGAATAGTGGTTAGCACGTCTGCCTCACAGCAACAAGGTCCTGGGTTCAAGTCCCCAAGTTCGACGAATGTGTGTTGAGTTTGGTGAATGTGTGTTCTCCTAGTTCTTGAGTGGGTTTTCTCCGGGTACTCTGGTCCCTTCACTCCCACACTTTAAAGACATGCACATTACACTATGTTCACACTGCAAGCCAAGTGGCCTGAATCAGATTTTTTTCCAGACCCGTTTTTTTTCGAGTGGCTGTTCACAGAGATGTGACCTATAACAGACTCCTAGGTGTGTGAATGGCTGTGAGAGTGTTGGCCCTGTGATGGACTGATAAACTATTCCAGTTGTGCCCCACCTTCGCTGTGTCAGGTGAGATAGGCTCCAGCCTCCCTGTGACCCTAGTATGATAAAGTGGTTCAGCAAAGAATGGTACAAAGTATGGTCAGCAAGTCAAGAACAAAAGCAGATGACGAGTGCAAACCACCGCCAAGCTATAAAAAATAGTATATACACAGCACCTCCTGCTGTGTGCCATAACACTACTTTCAAAAAAAAAATTATAACTTAAGAAATTGATCTGGATCATCTTTTAAATGTAATAGGGTCTTGCTTATACAAAGCACCTCCTCTGGTAGGAATTCTATAAAAATCCCGATTAAATAATTCCAGCTAGCATCTATATTTTTCTCAATATGTTTAAACATATTGGTTTTGGCTATTTTTAACAGTAAGCTTAAATAACAGCTTTGCTGTGCAGAAACATTTTGAGAAATCAGCTTGTTATGGATTTTATCTTTTGTTTAACTTGAAGAAACAAAAACCTTTGGCATCTCCTCCCTTTATGCAGCATTTCCTCTGTAAAAAGCAGATGTACCATGATGTACCTGCAGCTTAAGGATATGGTAATCATAGTAGCTCTTGAAGTCCAGCTCTGATAAATCCATGCCTCCTAATGCACACCCCATGCTCTATAATCCAACACGTTTATCACCTTGCACACAGCTCTGGTTACTGCAAAGCACGCAGAGGAGCGAGTAAACCCTTCAGTATGCACAACTAAACATAAAACGTATCTCAAGTTCTTCCCTTTAATCCATCTTTATTCCTCTTTTCCATGCTCCATTACTTCTGCCTCACTAACTCGCTTGCAGTCGAACTATTGGCGTTTTGCTGGCTGGCCAGACTAATGTGATGGAAAATCAAAGTTAGTTCTCGCCCTTTTTTCACTTTCTCTTTCTTGCCACTCTCCTTTCAACAAACTCCACTTTTATTAGCCTGCGGTCTAACTGGTGGTTACTGTTTTTTTTTAATCATCATCTCACCTCAGCAGCCTTTTTGTAACCACCTATCTCCCTTCCACATAAGGTACACACTATCATTGGTCCATCTCACTTCAGAGGAAAATAAACAGAACAATGATGGATAGATGCATTTCACTTCAGGGCTCAATTTTGGTGTTCTTGCTGCAAAGAATATTTTTGATAGAGATATTTCTGATACGGATGGGGATCTATAAACAACACGCTGAACAAATGTAGGTGTAAGACGTAGGTGTTTTGTTTATTATTTATTTTGCATTGCAGCTCCAATGCTATTTCATTTCATCTTCTTTGCTCACTCACTCACTCCCTCATATGCTGAACTGCTTAATCTTAGTAGGGTTGCTGGGGGGCTTGAGCCTATCTCAACCAACACTGAAGCAAAGCGAAGGCAATTAGCCTAATTAGCCTAATGTGCATGTCTTTGGATTGTGAGAGGAAACCCGGGTACCCAAAGGAAACCCACACAAGCACGGGAAGAACATGCAAACTCTGAACCCAGGACCTTCTTGCTGTGAGGCAGACGTGCTCACCCCTACAGCACCCTGCAGCACTTTAGTGTGCGCTCAATAGTTTTCTGGTTCTAACCTTCTATTATTGTATACAGCTGCAATATATAAGCACTAATTAAATACCCAGTTAGCATGAACATTCTCCAAGCTCTACACTGCTGACCAAAACAAAACCACTTCATTTACCCCCTCATCTCTGTTCCCTCGAGCACAGTGCAAACCTCTATACCCCATGCCATGCACGCAACATCCAGGAATCATAACCTGAATTCGATTATTCTGAACTCAACCGGGGTGATCGTTATTAGCCCTCTCTTCCTCTCTCCCTCACTCTACCATAAGACTTTCTAAAATCGTAGAATTTCAGTGTCTTCCATGTAACGAGCCAAACAGCTTTGAGATTTGTCTTGCACTGCTGTCTGTGGATCTGGAATACATATATTTTCAGTGCTAATCTTTTCTTTAGTGCTTACAGACACTTACTTATATCTCTAGAAGGTAGATATCGCATACACACTCAGAATATTTTTCTGCTGAACTGTACCATCCCTCTTCACAGGGGTGGCAACCTTTCGTACCTTAAATGATTATGTTTTATCTATAAAGAGGCACTACAACATTATCTCACCTTATCCACACTTCCAGGTGAAAGATACATATTAAGAGGTACGAAAGATAACAGCTCCACCCTGGAAACAAGAAAAGGTATTGTTTAGTACAAAATATTTTGGAAATATTATCCAGTAAACACAAGAAAGCTAAAACAGGATGCTAATATATATATAATCTTTGCTAATACAGTATTGACAAAGAACGGCACAGTGGCATAGTGGTTAACACGTCTGCGTCATAGCAAGAAAGCCAACCTCCAGCCAAAAGCCTTAGAATATTCAGCTAATTAGTTGCTCCAAATTGACTCAAGGTCTGTGATGGGGCTGTGATATACTGGTGAGCTGTTCAGGGTGTACCCCCACCTTTACCAAGAGTCGGCTGAGATAGGCTCACTTATTTCTATTAGTAGGGAATAAATGAATGATATAAACATAATATCTGGATTTTAGATATAGAGAAAGTTTAACACATCTTTTTGATGACTGTTTTAGCAATATAACAGTTGTTAAACCTAATTCAAGCTTCAAGATGAACCAAACACAATATTAACTTTGGGTGGACATGCACGGACATATGTAGGTAAATCTGCAACTTATCCGCTCCCTGAAAGACACATATTGGGATGGTTAAAAAAATACTCCCTCACTCATTCCTGGCTAGACCCTATCTCAGAGAACAGTGTTCGAAGGTGGAGTACACCCTAAACAGCTCGCCAGACCATCGCAGGGCCGACACAGACACACAACCATTCACACTCACATCGACACCTAGGGAAAATGTAGAGCAACCAGTCCACCTAGCACGCCTGTTTTTGGACCCACGCAAGCACTGGGAGAACATGCAAGATCCATACAGAAATGCCCGAGCCAAGCCAAGCCCGGGGACTTGAGCCCAAGACCTTCTTTCTAAAAATACTAAAATCCAAAAAATCTTAAAAATAAATAAATAGATTAATAAATAAATACTTTTTGTTGGGGAAAAGGCATTTCTTGAGGTTAGGTACACTGCAATACCATTTTCCAGATGATGTACTGTTCATTTCAAGAGTTTATCCACATTTTCTTTCGATAGCTAATCATTTAGCATGTTTTATATTATATAATATTTCTGAAGAAAGTAGATAACAACCTGTTCCCATATTGCTGTGTATAAAACCAACACACCACATCTCCTGCATTTTATAGCCAATAATTCTGGTCAGAAGGGTAAATGTTTAAGCCATTACATCATGTTCACGTGTATCAGGACTGTTTCCTGCTTCCTCAAACTATACCACTATTGTTTTGGCAACAGAGTCAGTAAGTAAACCGAAGTAAACTAGCACAAGAAATATCCTCCGTGTGCCCCAGTGTCTTAATTAAATAAACAGAAAAGCTCCAAAGGATGTAAATTCTCAGTTTCTATTGTACCTAAGAACTTTATTAAGCTGTGGGTGCAGCTATGGATGATATGACAACAAAGTAAAGGTGGAAATATTTCCGTGTTTTGTTGCTATTAGCGGCGTATCTTTGTTTTGAGGTGAGACACCTTGGTTTGTTTGATCCTGCCGCCGCTCCGAGGTGAAGGCTCTGTTTGTCCCTCTATCCTGAGTGAGAAAACACCTTACCTGTAATACAGCCTCAGCCTCCATTTCCGCGTCCTAATCCGACAATTCCTCTTCAGCCAGGCTTCTTCTCCACGCCGTTATATCTTAAAAACCGGAGGAATATCAGCAACTTCCTTCAGCGTCGGCAGACTGAAACCGGTCCAGTCGCGCGCTCTGGGTGAGCAGCATGGCAGGTGACACGCTCTCTCTCTCTCTCTCTCTCTCTCTCTCTCTCTCTCTCTCTCTCGGGATCAGGAGTCCGGGTCCAAAGGTAGACGAAGGTAAAAACACCGGTGTTATATCACACCAGTGAAGAGGCCAGGAGTCGATCAGGGAAGAAAAAGAAAGCTGTCCTACTGAAGGTATTTGGGATTCGAGAGTCGACTCCAGAGCCAGCTCGAATCCCCGCAGGTATTTTTTTCTGCCTCGAATTCACCACCAACAATGTTGCAAGAGGAAAAAGCTTCTTAAAGCTGGGATTGGTAGTTTTTATTTTATTTTATTTTATTTTTATTTATTTATTTATTTATTTGCTGTATACACAAACTATTATATTTCTTGATATGGTCTTTACACCACAGCAATCAATAACATATCAGATCTGACAAAGGTCTTGGGGAGGAAAAAATCCGTTATCTGTGAGCCTGTAAAAATGTTGACCAATCACTGCCCTGCGGTCCGCTGGGAAATATCCAATCGGATTCTCCAGTGTCTTCCTGCTCATGCGTGACCCTACCCTGCACAAACCTGCAGTCAGAGCGCATGGGAAGGGAAGACTGGCTTTTGAAGGGCCTCCGAAGGCAGGAGAGGGTTTAACCAGAGCCCTGCAGTGATGGGAAATGATGGCTCAGTGGTTACTGATCTGATGGTTGGGCATTCAAGCCCCAGTACCACGAACATGCACCTTTACCCTTCAATTGCTCCGTTTTATTTCAAAAGAGCAAGTTGCTTTGGATAAGGGCTTATGCCATAAATGTAAATTTTGCTAGCTTTCCAGATTACCAACCCCAGCTTTAAAGCTACACACCCCATTTAAATAGCAGAGTTAGTACTATACATTTATATGCAAATCAGTCCTGGATTAAAAACAGTTGCAGTTGGTAGAGTAACATTAATTAGTAAATACTACACTGGAATAGCGTGCTCTGATGGGTTCACTATCTCAGGATATTTAACAGATATGGCCAAAGATAAGGTGGATTTCATCCTCGCAAAAGAACACTGAGGGAACTATTTGATCCAGTGACATCCACTACACAGGAAGCTAAACAAAAAGCACACTATATCAAGGTTTTTATGGTTTTAAATTCTTTAAATCATGACAGACACAGGTTAGCTCCTAGTGCATGCACGATTAGGTGCAGAGCAGAGTAGGTATCTCTTTAGCTTTCTCTAAAGGTCACCCATTTTCAGACCTTTATTTTTCATGTCAGACACCAGTGAAGCACCAACGTAAGATTCAGAATATAAAAATCTCCACAGTTCTTCAGGAAGCAGCCCCACCGTTCCCATAAATGCTAACTTTAAGTGGGTGCACTTAACTGGGATGGACAGAGATAGCGCGTGGGGGAAAGAGAGATAATCACAAGGCCCTGCACCCTGTGACACACTAATGTGTCCCAAAAGAAAAAAAATAATCTTTTTTATTTGATTGGTTCAAACAGCCTAGAGGATAAACTTTAACATGCAATAACCTCATTATTTGACACTTTGGCATCAAGTATACACCAAGCGGAAATTACACACCGCATCCGTGCCTGGTGGAAACCAGGGTTTGGGTTCTGCGTGACAGACAGGGTTCAAATTAATATGTTTCCTACCAAGTGACTTCCAGTGACTGGAAAAAAATAAGTTCCCCCAGCAAACCCAGTCAGTCTGTCCAGCCCTCATTCATAACATAGGGCCAGTTTAACCAGTGAGACCACACGTTCAACGCAAGGCATATTATCATTTTTAGGACCCCAGGTGAATTTTCATTGGTGGATTGTAAACTCTTAATTCTTTGTTGGAACTTGTTGATGTGAATATATTTGTATTGTACTGCATTGGTAATCTGGATCGGGGCAAATCATCAATAATGTTGTCCTAATACAAAATATGATGAATTTGTTTTAAATGGCTAGTAATGCAAATACATTTATTTTCTCTTTTGTTAATGTGGACTTAAGGTGACTTTTAACACATTTCAGTGTAGAAACTGTCCTCTCCCTTGAACAGTCTGCAATCAGAAATATACTCAGGCATATACCCACATTTGGAAACAGATCCTGTATGCCTATCCGTCTCAGTCTCCTGTATGTTCCCAGCTAAGATTCCTTAGGTTTTTTATTTTATTTTGTTAAATACAGATATACTGATATGTTACAAGATCCTATACACATCTCTGAAAGGTTCGTTTGATACCTGAAGTTCTCACATGAAGTTCACTAAATGAAGTTTTGTAAGGAAACCAAACCTTTCCTTCACTTTAGTGTTTGTTGCCTTGCACTGATTCAGCTCCTGACATCGTCACAGATTACATAGTAGGTAACGTAGTTTGCATGTTAGTATTTCTTTTTAACATAGCTGTGTCATTTTCATTGCATCATTTTCATCTGGCTGGGGGGCCACCTAGTGGCAAAGGGGCCCTAAGCAGCTGTCTAGTCTCTCTCCACATATGTGCGTAAGATGTAATGAGACAGCATTTCAAGAACATCTTAAAATATGTTTAAAGCATTTCTTTTTGTTTCATTGGAGCAGCACAATGGCGTAAGGGTCAGCACATCTGCCTTACAGCAGGAAGGTCTTGGGTTCGACTCCCAGGCTCGGCAAGGGTGTTTCTGTATTAGCATGTTTCCCAAGTGCCTGCGTGGGTTTCCTTGGCAGCCTGACTAGTAAACGTAAAATTCCAAGTAAATTGTGACTTGTTATTACAATTTTGTAACCTGCTGCTGCTGTAACACCAAAAACTTTCCTCGTTAGTAATGTTTCTAAAACGGTAAGTAGGCTGTGTGAGGTTAAGGAGTATCATTTTATAAAACCTGATGTCGCAGAGAAACTCCAAGTGAGTCGGGGTACTGCTGTGAGGAATCTCCATCAACTTATGGTTCAGTATCATTATGTATATGTATATCTATATAAATCTTGAAAAAAAGATGGTGTTTATTTATTTTTGGTACAGTATATAAACCGTATGTACTCTCCCATTCACTGCATTATAACCAGAAGATCATGGCAACTACGATTCACTGCAAGCCTTGCGATTGACATTGGGCAGGTAATAGATGTGCACTGTCAGCAGGCAGAGAAGAGGAAAGAGAGATATGAAATGAGACAGACCTGTACCGGCCTATTACTGCACAAGAAAGAGAAATAGAAAGAGAATTTAAAAATAGGTGTGTGAAATAAGTCTTACATGCCAGTAATGTGTGATTATTTATGAGATGCAGTCTTGCTGCTAGCACACTACTGAGCAACAAAGTCACCTTTGCTTTATCTTACACCGGCTCAGTCGAAGTGTAGTTAAATGTCAGGTGTTATTCCACCAGTAATGATGGAGTCATTTGTTACTCTTGACTACGTGTGGCAGAACTATACGTTTTTTTTTTGTTTGTTTGTTTTTTTGTTTGTTTTTTTCAGCTCACATATTCCATCCAACACCGCCCTGATCACATGTACCTTATCTCGAGTGTTTTCATCCTTCTTTTGAATCTCATTATTAGGAGCATGTACATCCCCCATCGCAAGAGATTTGATCACAGCCTTGAATTTCTGTGGTTCTAACCTCATTCATCAATCACATCCTGAGCATCACTGAGCAGTAAGAAGATAAAAAGAAAGAGTCCCAGAGATACTTAGAAACAAATACGAATTAAACTAGAGGGTAAATCATAGAGCGCAAACTACCCTCACCATGCAACATAGATAATGTAGCAAATAGGCCCTATATGGGAACTAATTTTATTAATTTGTGTACGTATGATGTGACTAGAATAGCAGAAAAAACTCTCGAATGAAGGATTTACAGGATTGATAGTTGGGGTTGGAGCTTTCACTGTCACTTAAGCCCATGTACGGTTTCTATTTGTGTTCTATAGTAGAGGCAAAGTTAAAAGCGCTCAAAAGCCTGTGACCTTTATGTTGGGCTTTCAGGTCAACTCAGTGCCAAATGGAATAATGCCATTTTAAAGTATGTTTATAGTTAAACATTTTTTTTAAATTCATCTATGGGTCCATTTCACTTTGTTTCTCAGATTCGGTGCAAGCAATTTCAGTTTTAACGTGGGAAATGTCTTCAGAATTGTTGTGACCTTGTTCTGAGTTTGATATTCCAAACTCAAATCATCTCTGGTACTCAAGTAGGGTAGTGTCCGTACCTTAGTATGGTGAAAATTCCAAGCACTTATGTGGTCAGGTTTCTGTTTAAAGACAAACTGGCATGCTGCTTATTACACCACCTTCACCAAAACTCTGTTCAGTGGTGGACGAAATTTCCATGGAAAATATATCGCATTTCCAAAGAATTTTCAGACTGCATGGACACTGGTAAACTGTGACACATTTTTTAGGGATTACCAGTAACGCAATGCAAGTATTATAAATAATAATAATTATTACCATGTATGGAATATTCCTTAATATTTATGCCACTTAGTCATTCTAAGAGCCGATTCATTGTCTACACAAGCTACGTGAGTGCAGGTGTATGTGCTAAGCAAGGAGTGTTTGATGTTTACTTGTGTAACAATTTGTGGTGTCCTAATTTTTGTAATGTGACACACGCACAAGTGCCATTTCACGTGTTTCCAGTTGTGGCGCCAATCAGAATAATATATTGTTGGTTTTTTTTGTCATGTTTGTCTTTGTCTTGTTTTTTTTTTCTTTTCCTTTTGCCACCGACGATTCAGAAGTAATACAGGTGTGCATTCCTCCTTAGGGCGGCACGGTGGCATAGTAGTTAGCATGTGTTCCACACAGCAACAGTCCTGGGTTCAGGTCCTGGGTTTCTGTGTTTCTGAGGAGTTTGCATGTTCTTCCCGTGCTTGCATGAGTTTCCTCCGGGTACTCTGATTTCCTCCCATAGTCCAAAAGCATGCTCACTGTGAATGGTGGTGTATGTAGATAGCCCTGTGATAGTCTGGTGAGCTGTTCAGGGTGTACCCCACCTTCGCCCAGTGTTGGCTAAAATAGGAACCATTCTCTCCGTTACTCTAATAGGAATAAGTGGTTCGGCAAATGATGAATGGTGATTTCTCCTTAGTAGCCATATTTGTTGCTACCCGAGACGTCACTCGACACACTGCTGCCCCCTGCTGGGTGAGAGGTGTATAAGATGTGAAAAGGCACTGCATACCAGGCATAAAGGCAATATTTTTTTTCACAAGTAATGACTACCCTTATATGAGTAAAAGGGCTGAACTTTACCAATTTCTAGCAAATATATTAGATGTGGTGAAATACTATCTATGCGATTGTCTTGAGGCCATTAAGGAATTCCAAATCACTTGAACAAAGCTTTATTATTGTTATAATGATGATTATTATTGTTGTTGTTGTTTTTTTTATTATTATTATTATTTATTAATGTTGTTGTTGAGTTAGAGTTATATTAGAGTCATACTTGTGCTGTGTGTAGCCACTCATATCACATGTTTATTAAGCTGGCCATATAGAGCCTTGATTAACCATAATCACGATTTAGGGAAATCTGTGGCAGAAGAACCTGCTGAGACTCTATGTATTATTAAAGCAAAAAAGATCCAAAGACTTATTTCTTATAAAATAAGTTCTTTTATAAGGGATGTTTCTAGTTATGGAGGAACTCTCAGAGGTGAAATTCGCAGACTATGCTGACATTTCTATCTCCTTGTTTTTTCCCCTCACTGCTTTCAGTGCTTTTTTAATGTTTGCACTTCCATAAAATTAAAATTTTTCAAATTCTTTTATTTTTTTTTACTGACGCCACTCTACCACTAGTCTTAGTTTTTACATCTTGCTGAATAGTTGTATGAATACCTGTAAAAATGTCGAGCAACTTATTAAATGTAAATGTAATAAAGGTTTGCATACTTAACATTCCACCTGCATTTCTCTATCTGGATTTTAACTCATAACATTTTATAAGAGAGTAAAACAAAGCAAAAAAACTCAAAGCAAAACAGAATATTTCCGGTACAGGAGCGCAAAAAGGTAAAAGAAGGATAACTGTTGGAGGCAGGGAAAGAAGGTTCAGGGTTCGAATCTCTGCCAGGAACCTTTCTGTGTGGAGTTCTCCCCGAACTAGCATGGGTTTCCTCCAGGCACTCTAGTTTTCTCCAACAGTCCAAAGGCATGCACCTTAGATCAACATTTTACTCAAAATTGCCCCTAGATGTGAATGTGAGTGTGAGTGGTTGCTTGTGCCTGTGTTAACCCTGTGATTGATTGATGTTCCACTCAAGTCACCTGGGATTAGCTCTAATTTCCCCCCTAGTCCCTGATTGATAAGCAGTATAGATGATGGATGGATAATAAAAGATAAACACAATTTAAAGGTGAGGTGAAGGAAAACAGATAACAGAAAAAGGGGATATTATTTAAACCATGAAAAAAAAGTGGGAAAACAAACCAGTGTGTCCGATACTAAGTTGAAAAGAAGACCTTAAGCTATTGTCACAGTTGTAATTTTGTCTCTTTTTCCTGTTCAGAGCTGCTTTGCTGGAATTTTGACCTAATAATATTTATTTACGGCTGGCTAAAAAGTGATATAATAAGATGATTAAGTCCATCCCATCATTGCTGATTCTCTCCTGCACTTCCAGATTGATGGAGGCCAACACCGCGTTTCCTTCACCATGGCAGCAATGTCCTCGGCTACACGCCAGCGCCCCTTTGATTAATCTGGCTCCTCTCTTTTAATCATTGTCCCTGCAGGAGAGAGCCACCATGTGTTTTAAACACCATACCTTCCCGGACTGATTTGGGGTTGCTTTATGAGACTGACCTCCTACAGACACTCAAAAATAAACACATTTCTACAATCTGACACACTAAATCAGGGATGCCTATGTTTACGTGCTGGCTCAAACATATTCCTATACTTTTTTGGCATGCTAGTAAGGTAAGACTGTTTGGTGTTTTACACCCGAGCATACTGGCTCATCAGGCTGGAGCTTATCTAAGCGACTAAGCGGGTTCATCTCCTCTTGGATGGCACGCTAGTCCCTACCTTCCCGGTAGTTTTTTACAGGTACCCATTTATGATGCTGGGTGGACAGAGGCACACTTGTGGTTAAGACTTCATCCAGGGGTCCTAGCATGATGAATGGGTCTAACTGGAATTCGAATCCATGACCTCTCAAACATGAGCCCAGAACCCTAACCACTGCACCACCGGCCCCACCTTTTGCTTCATACAACATGATAAAAGTATGTCACAAGGAAATGGATGAGCATTTTAATGCTGATCAGTATGATAGAAGATTCACTAAGAGAGAAAATTCACCATGAAAAAACCTCTGAAACTGGAAGTAGCTAATAAACAGCAAGGTTGAAGGATACTCTGGGATGGAATCAAAGAAAAATGATCACGATCAAGCTCATGATTAAAACCAGGATCAACGCAGCATCAAAGCAGAAACACGGTCAATGGAAACAAGCAGCATCCTTCTCTCTTCATGACGACCCAGGCAGGACCCTCTGCTGGAAGTAAGACACCCAGCAACACATTTTGTCTTTATTCAGGGCAGCACTTGCAGAAGAAAGAGATCACTGGATGTACAGCGAGGGAGGAAGGAAGAACTCCTTTTTAATATTTGAGCCGCAAACATCAAAGACAAACTTCAAAAAATGGTCCCCTACTGTGATGTGAGGACAGACAATCAGTGGCGGCTCTCCTTTCAACGGAGCTTGATATACAGCCATGGGGGGAAAAAAATCCCCCAAGCGGTAGCGACATTACTGATGCCAGACCGGTTAATCTAGCCAAGAGCAGCATAGGCCGTTACCAGGATAAAGTCACAAAGATATTGTACCAAGGTGACATGACCAAAGACATATGGTGCACCCTAAAAGCCTTACGTCTATGTTTCCCTGACCTGCGTCTTATCCTTGCGTCTTAGTCCCTCCCACCAAGCAAACATGGAAAGGCACGAGGAAGTGATTTGAGGGGCATGAAATCGACATTTATTTATTTATTTTTTTAAGAAATAAGGCGTCGTTTTCTCTGAAGCATCACTTAAAGTGGGGTCTGCTTTTGATGACATTGGCACGGCTGACCTGCTGTGTAAAAATGTCTGACATCATATAAGAGGCAGGTTATTTATACGCTGCTGTGCTGCTCTTCCAGAAAAGCTTCTCTTGTGTATCCTTGCTCATCGCTTCTTGCTCCTCGCTCATGATGACTAGGGAACATGGAAGACCAAAAGAAATTCCAGTGCAAGCAACGATCAAAGAGTGAGGAACCGACGAATAAGGGTTTTGAGATGTACCCATACATTACTAAGGTAATAGCCCTTTTTTTAAACGGTCTCCTTGGTATCTCTTTTCAAGATGGTCCTTTCTTCATCTGTGATATATCAAATGAGCATCTATCTATCGATTCTCATAGACAGATGATAGATCAGATGCCGGGACTCAAAAGTTTGCAGCAAAGTACACTTAGATCTCCTTAATCTGAAGAAACGTACTGGATCATGACATTGTGATACGGAACGTAGGGACATAGGAAGCAACTGTTCCTACTACATATGCAGTTAATGGAAAACAATGTTCACAAAAATAGTTAGGAACTCTCTGCACTCTTTAAATACTTGCATGGCTCTTTTCATGTGATGTCTAAATTAAATTGGGGAACATGCTGTTCATAGTTGTTCCCCTTTAGACCAGAAGCAATTCCTGCTTTCAGCTTGCATCAGACGAAGCACAGTGGAACGCCTAGTCCTAGTCTAGTTTGTCAACAAATGCATAAAAATATTAAAAAGTTTAAAGAAAAAAGAGTTTCTCAGAGATAAATTTGGATGTTTCATTTCCTACAATGTATAATATATTTAATGATTCGAGAAATCTAGAGGAATTTCATGCATAAAGAGCGAGGGCTCGATCCTTAACTGAATGACATTTCAGATGTGGTTTATGACTCGAGAGCACCAGTCATTACCATCAGAAAGATCTTTCACTCTTAAAGATCTTACCGCATACACGAATATGTTGTTGTTCCACCTTTAGCATTGCTTATAGCACCTAATCGTCACGTCACTGTTTCAACAAACCTAACCAAAATGAAAATTTATTTCCATCCACCGTTGGGTTCATTTTTCACCGACCTCTTAAATTGTATATAAGCTCTGTTGAAATATGTGTGTTGGAAAACATAAAAAGATGTTTCAAGAGGCTTCATTTCTTCGATGTGTTCTAAAACTATATTAATTTTAGGGCAATAAAACACATTTTTCCAGAATGAAGTTATATCTCTTAAAAGAATTCTCACAGCCCTAATGATATCCTCCTGAGCAGAGTAACTGCACGGGAAAACAAAACGCTTATTTTTTCTCTGATAAAAAGATTTAAAAACCAAAAACCCATTAACTTTTATTCCAACTTTAATTTAAATATTTTCTTTTCATTACACTTCACAGTGTAACATGTTTTGAGAAGAAATGCAATGCTTTACAGTTTCTTTTGAAAGTATTGGCGTTATTGTGCTACATTGTGTAGTACTTGTATGACAGAAATTGCACTCATTCATGTAAGATTAGATTCATTTAGGGTTTTATTATGAGAGGCATTAAACACGCAGCAAGCACAAATGTACATGTTGTATATAAACATTAAAATTTGTAAAAAAATTTAAGTACTCCAGTGTGGTGTAGTTACCAATTTATCATGAGTAAACGTTACTGTGTGCGCGTGGCACGATCACAAGTCTGATACCATAGCCACTCCTTGATTAATCCACAAAGTGGAGCATGAGATCAAAACATGCTTGTTTGTTGTCAGCTCTGTGGCAGCTCTGGCTGTGAAAAACCTGGTTAAAAAAAAACGTTTAAGTTTGTGAAAAGTGAAGATGCAACAACTGCCACGAGCATGCTGAGTGCCGGAGTGACCGCTGCAAGGGTTGCGGCACATCTTTCAACTCAAGGACCGTTTCCGTCCAGCAACACTGACAGTAACTGAGGTTCCTTATACTCGCCGCAACCACATCGGTGGTCGTACCATGCGGAGAAGGCTCAGGGAAGAAGGTATCCAGTCGTTCAGCGCACATGTTGGTATGATCCTGACAGACCGCCGGCGCTGAAGAACACTGCAATGTGTTTTTACTCGCCACTGTCCGTGTATATTATTTAACTGATTTGGTTAAACGTAATTATAATAAAATGATTTTTCATTTTTCAAAATTTTTTCAATGTTTTGTTTTTAATGCCTCTAAGTATATTTATCGAGCTGTTAGTTTCCATGAGCTCAGAGAATTTTGACATATTGTGTAAACTGGAAGAGTAAATTTGAACACTGGTCTGAATGTCTCCCTCTTTTTTATATAAACTGTATACAAGGTTTCTTTCATATACTTTTATCTGTATAATAGAAAAACCCTTCTTGAACAGGACTCAGCAAGCGAGAATGATGAAGGGGGGAAAAAATCATTAGTAAACGTGGTTGGGTGTCAGTTAACCTGTGGCCAATACCCTAGAAGATAATTAAATGAAAATTGTCTTCCTTGTGTTAACAAGAAAGATATGGTGATGCATAAAAAATAGAAAATAGTAATTTATTATTCATGGAAAAAGTTTTTAGTGTGCAGCTCTTTTGAATATTCTGTGTGAAAAATTTTTTTTTTCTTTTTTTTGTGTTAGACTTAAAAAAACAAGGGAAAAAGGGTCTGGTGAGGAAAAGGCTATTAATCCATGTGATACCATGTACATAAATAGTAACCTTGCTTTGTGGATGATGCACAACATAAATCAGAACTATGGTATGGCATAATATTCTACATTAGACTGGCCGTCATGCTACCAAACTTGTGCAGAAACAGACGGCATTACTATGTCTGGAGGGAAACAGTGAGCCCATTTATCTGCATTATAATAAGTGGGCTAATGGCTACTATCAGTTTACCTGGAAACCTACAATGTTTCTTTCTTTCATGTGTATGTATTATTTACAGCGGCATTGTGGCGTAGTGGTTAACACGTCCGCCTCACAGCAAGAAAGCCCGGGTTCACTTCCCGGACTCAGGCGTTTCTGTGTGGAGTTTGAATGTTCTCCTCGTGCTTGTGTGGGTACTCCGGTTTCCTCCCAAAGTCCAAGAACATGCACAGTAGGCTAATAGGCTATTCAAAATCACCACTAGGTGTGAGTGTTGGCCCTGCGAGCTGTCCAGGGTGTACTCTGCCCTCGCCCAGAGTCGGCTGAAATAGGCGCCAGTCTCCCTGTGAACCTAATTAGGATTAAGCGACTAAGAAAAGGAATGAGTGAATGAATGTATTATTTTGGAGGGAAGAGGCCATTTTTACAAAAAAATATTTTCATTCATTCATTTATTCATTTGCTGAATAGCTTAATCCTACTAGGCTCGCTGGGAGGCTGAAGCCTATGTATCTCAGCCGACTGGGTGAAAGTGGGGAACACCCTGAACAGCTCGCCAATCCATTGCAGGGCCAACATGCGTGCGCACACACACACACACACACACACACACACACACACGCAAACAACTCAAACTCACTCCTAGGGGCAATCTGAAACAGCTATGTTTCCTAATGTGCATGTATTTGGACTGAGGGAAGAAACCAGAGTACCAAGAAGAAACCCACATAAGCACGGGGAGAACATTA
>JBCNYG010000006.1:6408595-6419489 GCA_039654305.1 Porochilus rendahli | reverse complement strand
TGATCAAGTATATGTCATGTTATTGTCTTCCTTATTTGTGTGTGTGTGTGTGTGTGTGTGTGTGTGTGTGTGAGAAAGAGAGAGAGAGAGAGTTATTTATGGTGTTTGACTTTCATATAGACACGCTGGAAACATTTCAATCCCTTTGGGTTAGCAGGTGAATGCTCCAAAGCTTCAACAAAAGCTGTATGACCCATAATTATAATCATATTAATTCCCTTTTGCTGTATTTATATTCACCATAAATGTAAACCAAAATATTCTTTTATGATTGATGTTGAGCTAAACCCCTCAACTGGTGAGTAAGCCTGGTTACACACCTGCATTAATACCTGAACAGAAAAGGAGCATCTGCCTGAGACAAGAGGATCTTCACTCACTTACTCACTCACTCATTTGCTGAACCCCTTAATCCTAATATTAGGGTCGTGAGGAGGCTGTAACCTATCTCAGCCAACACTAGACAAAGGAAAGGTACACCCTGAACAGCTTTTTAGACATAGGGCAAAGCACACAACCATTCACACTAACATCCACACCAATACTATACATCCAATTAGAATTTTTTTGGACTGTGGGAGAAAACCAGAGTGCCCAGAGCAAACCCAGGCAAACATGGGGTTGGGTGAGCCTGTAAACAGGGTCTTACAGAATTCAATTTGGACTGCAGGAAAGGGTGAAATTACTTAAGATGCTACAAATAAGAAACAACATCAATGGCAAAAATCTAAATGTTCCACTTCTTGTGGTATTAGATCGCAGAATTGTGACATATTGCTGATTAAAGTGTGCTTGTTTTACAGGCAGAGCTAGACATACAGTATGACTGGACACATATACAGTAGCAATAAAGGTAAAGATTCAGCACCATGGCTAGCGACCACACATACACTTTTGGACAGAATTTCAAACAACAATATCTTATGTCATTTCAAATGTGTCCACTTACAGACAATGCTAATGTTCACCTGTCATCCAATACGCCTTCTCTTCCTTCTGCACTTCAGTCAGAGATCTCATTCATCTGAAATGTATCACATTACAATTCATCTCCATATTCTCATTTTTTGTGAGCAAACAGCTGAGACCGAAGCCAACAGTGTCTCGTGTGTGTTTCTGCTAGCCTGGTTGGTATTGCTGCATAATGCACTTTTAATCCTAATTATTCTAGAAGAACAACAACAATAAATAAAATTTTTATTCGACAATTCAAGATCAAATTCTAGCCATGGCCATTTGTGGCCGGGAGCCAAAGAAGCAAAGCTGACCATGTTCTCTGGGTGGAACGGATGTTATATCTTCTCTTCTTGTAATTACACTGATACTGGCCGATTGTGTGCAGCTATGCACACCCCAGTGTGTTATGCTACACTGGGATTTAGCCTAAGCAGCAGTTCAAACAGATGAAGTTGAGAGGCTTCACATCTCTCAGAAGAAGCACATATTAGCCTTCAAATTGTCCACTTGGTAGAGAGAGCTGGCTGAAGGTTTGGCCTTTTTAGGGCCAAATTGGTGAGAAAATGGAAATAAAGTAGCACACATTTAAAAGTGTATGTAAAATTTCATATAAAAGAAGCCTAAAAAGGTTTTAGCCCTAACCATGTCTCAATGTTAACCTACCTTTATGCAAATTTATTCAAATCTGCAGCTTTATTAACAATGACATATATAATTATTCATTCATTCATTTTCTAAGCTGCTTCATTATTGCTAATTAGGGAGGCTGGTGCTCATCTCAGCCGACTCTGGGTGAAGGTAGGGAACACTCTGGGCAGCTCACCAGGCCATTGCAGGACTTAAATAATTACTGTGGCAAAACTTATTATATAAGCAAGGCACGTTGGTGTATTGGTTACCACCTCTGCCTCTCATCAAGAGGGTCCTGGGTTTCAATTCAGAGCTCAGCGAGGAAATTTCGATGTGGAGTTTGCATGCTCTCCCTGTGCTTGAGTGGGTTTCCTTCAGGTACTCTGGTTTCCTTACACAGTCCAAAGAGATGCACATTAGGCTAAATGGCTTGCCCCTAAGTATGAATTGTGTCTGAGGTGGCTGTACAGTGAACTGGAAAGATGTTCCTCACTTTTGCTCAGAGGTGGCTAAAATAGGCTTCAGCCCCTTTGGCTGCCATTTAGTAAAATTTTTATAAGCTGTTCTGAGCAGTAATCTTGAGACATTGTAGTTGCTAAAGTCGATTTAAGGTGGCCTTTGTCCTCGTTCAGTACAAAGCATTCTGTACATGTTGTTATAAGTCTTCATAATTGCTTAGATGGATTACTCTTATTAAAGACACCATCATCATTCTAAAATAGTGCCTCAAAAATCCTGCATCAATAATACAACTGGGTAATTAGGTGTTTCCATGCATCGTGACTTTGTCCGAGGGGAGAGAGAGTTTCATAGAGGTCTAAATGAGGCAGGGAATGGTGAAGGTGCCTGAATATTTCAGATGGTTTCCATTCTAATCGTGAATACCACTGAAATAACTAAGGCTAATGGCATGGCATGAGGTTGGAAAGTTCAGCCTTAGCTATACCAATCATTTCTTACTTCACATCTGCACTATATGGCCAAAAGATTGGTTATCACACTCATATGTACTTGTTGACATGCAATCACAAATAGGATTCGTCCCTCATTGGTCCTGTTTTTCAGTTATAATAACCTACACTTCTCTGATAAGGCTTTCCATTAGATTCTGGGGTGTGGCGTTGGGGATTTGTGTCCATTCAGCTGCAAGAGCATTGGTAAGGTCAGACACTGAAGTTCATTCCAAAGGGGTTCAGATGAATGGTAATTAAGGTTCTGTTCAGGACATTGGAATATCACTCCAGTCTTAGAACATTGTGTTTATATGGAGTTTGCTTTGTGTACAGGTGCAGTGTCATGCTAGAACAGGTTTGAGATTCTGAGTTCTAGTGATAATTTGCCAATTTTGAGGAAACAGTTTGAAGAAAAATTATTTATGGGTGTAATGGTCAGGATCCACAAACTTTTGGTCATATAATATGAATATTCAGGAATACAAACAGGTCTAGGTGTGCGAAGCACCGCAGACATAGAACTACACATTATTCTTTTGTTCATTTGCTGAACCTATTTATCCCACTAGGGTTGCAGAGAGGCTGACTCTGGGCAAAGGCAGGGTACACCCTGAATAGCTTGCCAGTCCACTGCAGGGACACACACAACCATTCACACTCGCACTCACACCTACATGGGCTTTTTGGAACTCGGAATTAGCCTAATATGCATTTATTGTACTGTGGGAAGGGACCAGAGTACCTGGAGAAAACCCGCGCAAGCACAGGAAGAACTTGCTAGCTCCACAGGAACATGCTTGCCGAGACCAAGATTTGAACCCCGGACCAGTTTACCAAAGACATGGACCTTATTGGTTATTCCAAACTCCCCCCCAGATGTGAGCATCAGTGATTGTTCTGTGATGGACTGCCGAACTGTTTAGGGTGTACCCTGACTTCGCCCAGTGTTGGCTCCAGCCACCCCGTGATCCTAGTAAGGATTAGGCAGTCCATCAAATTAATATATTAATTAACGTATGCCACATAGTGTCACTACTGCTGTTGTACAAAGTCCACAGAGAGTCTTTATGTATTTAGGTGAGTATTGCACATTGTGTGTGTGTGCGTGCGCGTGTGTGCGTGCGTGTGTGTGTGTGTATAAATAGTAGTAAGTTACTGAGAGTTCAAGAGTTTGATGACCAGGGGGAAGGAAACTGTTGTGGAATCTGGTTGTTCTTGTCTATAGTGGGGCTGGGTGGGTTTTTGATGACAGCTTAAAAAATTAACGAATGAATGGATTCACTGCAAAAAGATATCATAAGTTGGTAATTAATTCATTACTATAAAAAGACTCGCACGCATCATTTCTTAATGCATGGATTTTGTTAATGATGAAATAAACAAGTCTTTTGTCTCTTTCTCTGTTGCGTGAAACACATTTGTGTTTGAAGAATCATCAGCACTATATATATATCCAGTCTGTTAGAATAAAATACAATCTCTTGTGTCCTTATTAAGGCAGTTTATGTTATAAGAAAGGCTTTAACCGGTTTGGGATTTAAAAAAAAATTAAGTATAAAGGAAAATGGTAAAAAAAAAAAAACATAAATGTTCAGACTGTTCTGGCTTGTAATTCTTAACTGAGTGTTACCCCGTGTGGGAAATAAGTCTCGTTAACCTTTGCATACTTCCTGAGTCTTCCTTAAAATGTGTACATTTGAAACAGCTCATAAGATTTCTTATTATTTTTTACTGATTTAGTCAAGCTTGGGATTAGTATTTTGTTACGGCCAACTATTTTCCTTTTGGGGTTGCAATCCACAAAAAAACAAAGATGAATGAAGGAACGTGCTTATGTGTATTTTACAGTCATTTAATGCTCACACATTAATAGATTTTGATACTATTAATAGATTTCTACTGAGTTCCTTTGGGGTAACATGCTTTATGTGATTTTACCCTTCATTTAGATAACCTTCAATCGACTGCACCACTGATCTGATATATGGCAGTCATCATCCTGCACCAGTGACAGCAGTAATTCACAGATGAGCTCAAAAAGAGGTGTAGCGGGTGATAAGTAATGGGGTGCTTTCGTACTGTCCAAGCTGACTGGTTGGATGTAAAGTATAACATTATAAGGAATCTGACATTTCCTGTTAGTTACAACATGGAATATATTACAAGCAGTGCATTTACAAGGTTGAATTAATGGTAGTGTTGCTAATGAAACAGAGAACAGATACCTTTTAGTGTAGATTTAATGCTTCAATTTAATGCATCAGTTTAGAAAAGTAAAAATTCAGTCTCTGTTTGAAGACAGCCAGTGACTGTTCATTCTCGGGACAGAGTTACATGTCTGCATTGTGTTTTAATAAATGGTTAGCATTTAGTAGCTTCAAGGGAATAATGTAGGTAGGTGTGTTTTTTTTTAATAGGTGAGTATAAGGGTTTAATAAGGGAATGGGGTGATATAGGAGAACTTGGAGAGATTGAAAAGTACAGCTGGATTTGGGATCAGTTCCAGGTATCTGATGGCACCCCGTGGGAGTCCTGCCTGTTTTGAACTGTAGTATCACAATCTTGACATGAAGAACAATCTAAGTGGCCTTCATAGAAAGAAAAGACTGAGTAAATGTTCTTTTATATTATTTTAATATTTTATACTGTAACAAGAGATATAACTTAATTGGGTTACTTGGTGGGGTAGGGGTTAACATGTCCACCTCTGTTTTTATGTATAGTATATACTGTGTATATACTGATCTTACTCAGTATGGTGCAAAAAAAAAAAAAACTACCTGTTTTTTATTAACTCAGAGAAAAATGCCCAGATGCCCATGAGCTTGTTGGCACCGCAGTGTGGTGGTTAGCACGTCCTCCTCACAGCAAGAAGTCCCGGGATTGCCAAGGGCTTTTCTGTATGAAGTTCTCCCTGTGCATGGGTTTTTTCTGAGTACTTTGGTTCTGTGGTCCTCTCACAGTCCAAAGACATGCAAATTAGACTGATTGTTTGTTCCAAATTGCAAGAGTGTGACTGTGAATGGTTGTGGGTGTTGGCCCTGTGATGGACTGGCGAGCCCAGGCTTGTCTGAGATAAGCTTCAGCTTTCCCATGACCCTAGTGGAATGAAGCGTTTGGGGAAATGAATGAAGGATAACAAGTGAGCAGGTCATTGCAGAGGAGACCATGAAATGTAAGGCCAGACCCAGAAGTCTGTGGAGCCGGACCGCGCAGAAGTGCAGAAGGGGTGATGTGACAAAAGCCATTCCATTGTCCAGTTTTGGTGAATCTGTGCCTGGTGTAGCTGCTGATTCCTTTTCTTGGCTTACAGGACTTGGTGTAAAATTCCTGTCAGCCTGATGTAATGTGGCCCTTCTTCTCTCAGTTCTCTTTTTTATTTGCTTTTCACACCATTTTGTGTAAATTCTAGAGACTGATATGTGTGAAAATCCGACGAGATCAAAAGTTTACCAGCCCATCTGGCACTAGCGACCAAGCTAGAGTTGTCACAAGTCAACGGGACAACATTTTCCCCCATTTTGTTGTTTCATGTGACATTACAGGAAATCAGTCACTATGGCTTTGCATGAGAAGTGACCACATCAAACCACATCTTAGTCAACCTCAGCACACAGTTACTTAGATTGAACAATTTCCTAGAATTTCCAGCAGAAATCACACACTACACATGTGTGGTGCTCCACATAACAAAATACCCCCCACCCACCTGAGGTCAGGCCCCCTTCCATATATGGTAAAGAACTCTGGCAGGAGTCTTTCACTTTGGCACACTCGTTTGGTTAATTTAAAATATTGTAGATGTGGACACTTCAAGGCACCCAAGTCTTCAAAAAACACTTGAAGTATCATTTTTTATTTAATTTATCAGTCATTGTGTGATAAGTTTCTTTAATCTGAGCACTTATTCTGTATGTATATGATTTGATGCACCTCCATCACATGATTGGCTGATTGGATAACTGCACGAATAGGCAACTACATAACTAGGTGAAGGTACACTAGGGTGATGGTTATTTTCGAACTTTTGAATTGTAAAGTGGGCACCCACTAAAATGATTTCAAATGCTGAAAATAAAATACCTGAAAGGATTTTTCCAATCAAATAACATTTAAGTTATGCTCAAAGGCTCTGAAGTTTTTTCTCCAATAAATGCCTGGCATGGTGTGGAAGACTGCCTGCAAGCGTGATAAGTTCCCAAACTACATATATTTCAGGCACTGCTTTGCCATCACCTCATTGGTAAGAATGCAGCTGAATAATGTTGTAGTTCTGATCCTACAGAGGTAAACTAAACATGAGTTCTGTAATTTAAATATGTATGGGATTGTATGGTGAACTCAGCAATGACAAAACACAAGTAGTGTAGAGTGGAGACTGTGTGCCAAGTGTAGAGAAGTGCAGAATACTTCCTGAAAGTATCTTCATTCATTCATTCATTTTCTGAACCGCTTATTCCTAATTAGGAATAAGTGAGAGACATGGCCTGCATTTGATAACCCAGTTAGCTGCACTGGGGGGACAGCAGTGACAACCCGCTGATAGTGGGGCTTGAACCCCCAATCTTGGAATTAGCAATCCAGCACCCTACCACCAGGTCACCACTGCCTACACGTGTTCTTGTACAGCTTAATTGAGTTTTTAACCCAGTCCAGTTTATTTTCATTATGAATTCCACGGCATTTATAATCGTCCACCATTTTCACATTGACACACCAGATGAAAAAAAAAAGTGTTGCTGGTGTTTTGGATCACCTAAAAAATCCACAAGCTGTTCATTGGTCTTTCTTACATTGAACTGCAGATGATTCTGCTCACACGATGTGACGAAGTAATCAACAGCAGCCCAATATTCCATCTCCTCACCTCCACTGATACATTCAACTACAACAGAGTCATCAGAAAATCATGGCAGGTCTCTGCAGTAACTGAAGTCCATTGTGTAGAGGATAAAAAACATCCAAGCCATGCCCATCATCATGTACATGTACTACATAACTATCAATTATCAGGGTCATTTTGATCAATTAAAGGATGCACCATGTGCACACTTTCCTCACCAAACAAACTTTCATCAATATTTTCATATATTCTGAGGAAGGCATCAGTCATCAGAACCAAAGTAATTGTTCAAAATCGGTTCATTCCTGTCCATAAGCCAACTTGATGGTGTTTTGACAGAGCCATCGCTCCGATCAGACATTGAATAAATCTCTACATATCATACAGTTGTTTCACTCATAGTAGATCCAAAATGTAGAATGACTCAAAATTTCACACTTTTTGATGGAGGATTCGATAAACAAATAGACTGGATGTGACCATTACTGTTTGTTACCCACAACGTGCGCTTACGGCTGCACTGATCAGCATGCTCGCTTGTGGGTCACGGCTGGGGTCACTGGCCATCGCTTAGTAACAAGGCAGGGTTTTTTGGTTTTTTTTACTAGTTTTTAACACTATGATAAGCTTTCTGTGGGAAGTATTTCCATGGGAGTTCCATATATACAAAGTGGAGATTCTCTTGCATCAGGCTAGAATTATGGGGGTATCGTCAGTGAAAGCGTGAAAAGATCGTGTTGAATTTCACCAATTCTATAACTAATTCCTGGTCTTTTCTGCCATGTTTAGAGGGAGGACCTCTAAGTTTCTTGGCTATAAAAAAAATCAGGAAATGATAGATTAATAGTTAATCCAGATAAAAGAAAGCACCAAAAGTCAATATCTCAATGCATTAGTTATTTCTATATTATTATATATAGTGGTTTATACAGTACATACACAGTGGCTATTCATTCCTCTTAATTTTTTTTTTTCACATTTTGTCCACGTTACAATAACAAACATTCTGAAATGAGGCCGGCATGGTGGTGCAGTGGTTAGCACGTTTGCCTCGCAACAAGGTGGGATGTGTTTGATTCCCCAGCTCAGGAGTTTCTGTGTTGAGTTTGCATGTTCTGCCTATGCTTGTGTGGGTTTCATCCGGGTACTCCAGTTTTTGTCTACAGTCCAAAGTCATGCACAGTAGGCTATCTGGCTGTTTCAAATAACCACTATTTGTGCATGTGATAATGTGCAGAGTTGTGTGTGTTGGCCCTTTAATGGTCTGGCAAGTTGTTCAGAGTGTACCCCACTTTTGCCCAGAGTTGGCTAAGATAGCTGCCAGCCTCCCTGCGACCATAATTAGGATTAATCGGCTTAGAAAATGAATGAAAATCTGAAAAGTGATTTACTCATGTCCTCTAACAAATTGGAAGGCAGTTGTTTGGACTAGATTTTTAGGCATATCAGAGTAAAAGGGGCTGAATACATATGCATACCATACGTTTCAGATTCTTCGTTAAAAATCCCCCAATTAAAAGAGCATAGCCAACACATTTATATCCTTATTTTTTACCATAGCATGAGCCTGAAAACATGTTAGTAGGTATTAACCTGGAGAGTTTAAAAATACCAAGTTCCCCGTGATATCAAAACAAACATTGAATGTGTCCACCACTGCATTAAAGAGATCATAGAGTTTGAGCCCATCGATCATTGCAGTGCATGCAAACATCATACAGAAATGCCTGAGCCTGAGAATTGAACCTAGGACATCTTGCTGTAATGCTGTTTTTAATTTGTGACTTGTCATGGTTACCATCCTATTCTTTTCTCACAAAGTTTGCTTCTGTTACTTTTGAGAGGATAATTAAGCTGACGGTATTCTACAAACATGTGACCATCTCATCCTTCCTCTTATAAGAGCCACTGCGACAGCACACTGGCATGGTTACTTGGCACAGATCTTAATGGTAGCAGTAACAGTGGTGGTAGTGATCGTTTGTGCAACAAAGAGTGTTTTTTTACTGCATGTTGATGTCTCATTTGGCCGAGGTAGTGAAACATCTTTGTGTAGATACTGGACACAAATGCGAAAAATTGCCCAAAAGAAAAACTTTCAATAATGGAGTAGGCAAAAAAACAGCTTGCAGAGCAACAATAAAGGGTTTGGTAATATAGATGCCAAGATCAAAATGATCTTTCAGTGTATGATACAGATTCCTGGCTTATATAGAGGTGCAGATGGATCAGGTGACAGGGAATGACAAGCTTCCAACAGGTGTGAACAATGATTGAATGCTGAGGGGGCAAAGTCCATTGGCTTGTATTTAGGATTCAGGTGAAAGCAGTCACTGATTGGATGATGGGAAAGTATCAGATAAGGTTGGTACAGTATCCACCCCTCTGAGGCATGGCTCCTGCTGTGCGGCGCCGTCACCCAGGACATCGACCCATTCCTTCTGGGAGGGAATTGTGAAAGTCCAAGATAAGGGTTTGGTCCAGGATGTCTGAAGAAACCCAGCTCCACTTCTCAGGGCCAAAGCCCTGCCAATCAACCAGATACTGCATTTGGCCCTAATGAAGTCTGGAATCCAGTAGTGCACTCAACTTGTGGGCTGGAGAGCCCTCAATTTTCAGCACAGGAGTTTCCTGATGGACTGCATCATCCATGGGACCCAGAACCACTGGCCTTAGAAGAGAAACATGGAAAGATGGAGAGACATGGTAATTAGTAGGGAGTTGGAGAGTGACATGACAGGGATGACCCTCCTGAGAATTTTGAAGGGCTCCACTGAGCTTTTGACAGGGCAGGTGGAGTTTCAGGTCCCTGGTTGAGAGCCAGTCTCTGTCCCTTGGCCTGCATCCACGATGTAGGTCTGACAGGGTCTTCTGATTCCACATGGCTTTGCCGATCTGAATGTAGGTAGTAAGTGAATGGGATAAAATGACCGGCCTTTGGAAACCTGTCCACCACAACCAGGATAACAGTATAGCCATTGGATGAGGGCAAGTCTGAAAGGAAATCAATGGCCAGGTGTGTCCAGGGTGGCCACGTTTGGGCTTTCTACTGTGGTGAAGGTGCATGGATATTTGAGGCAATGCTGTTGACAGCTAGGTGACCAAGTTACTACGTCCCTTTTCTTCCATGAAATACTTGGTCTGTGTCTCTGCATCCATGGGAGACCAAGTACCATTGAGTGCTGTGAAAAGAGCAGGACAAGGAAGGTAATACTTTCATGATGTATGAAAGAGACAGTGAGTTGGACTAAGGCAGTGACTTGCGTAATGGTGCCTTCACCAACAGGTTTCCCATCTAGTGCTTGGACGGCAATGGGTGGTGAGAGAGTGTGAAGTCGTGGATCAACTGATCCATCTGCACCTCTATATTAACCTGGAGATAAGATGATTAGATGTTACAGGTGGCTTTGGCTTTGATTGCTGCCTCTCCACATTGGCTATATCATATATAGTGGCACCTCTTGCAGTTTCTATCTATCTATCTGTCTATCTATCTATCTATCTATCTATC
>JBCNYG010000006.1:6336237-6348569 GCA_039654305.1 Porochilus rendahli | reverse complement strand
TATTTATTTTTTAATAATACAGGCTATTACATTAATACTCATGTAATAAATATTGCCCATGTGGTTATTTTTTATTCGTTCACGACACTGATATGTAATAAAAATGATCAAATATTTTGTGTTCACACGAGGTCACTTAATCGTCCACATTTACGCCATGTAAGTTCAATTTTGTGTGTGTAGCCTGCCATTTATGACCATGTTTTTATATTACAGGTATTTAATGGCCTCTGGTGCTTGGGGGATGAAATCTTTAACTGCTTGTGTCAGCACTCACTTCAACACCATCCCACAATCTTGTGTGTGTGTGAGAGGGACGGCTGGAAGTGTGGCTTTCAATCCTTTAGAGTCATAAACTGAAAAGCCATGCTCCAGTTAAGATGTCAGTGGTCACCTTGGAGCTCTTTGCGTCCAGCCAGGCAACAGCTCTCCCTAGTTTTAAACTGACTAACCTGCAGGTCAGAACTTTATGCTTTCGTTCTTCTCGCTATGCTTTTCTTGAGCTGTTACTTTTTGACCCGTAGGCCTGGATTACCTTTCGGTAGCTTTTAATTATTTTATGTAAACCGAGTAAGAAGGCTTTGCCATGTGTCATGTATTGAATTCACCACATGGGTGTGGTCAGTCAGGCATATGTGATGTTCTCATGGATATTGACCAATCAGGAATGTGGCTTTTTGGGTTTTTCCCCATGCTTTTTGAACTATGACCAAAAGATAAGCTTGAAGGACAAAAAAGCTTGAAAAGCCCAGATCTTATAAATAAAGCACCCCTATAACTCTTGTTAAAAATTATTTTTAATTTCCTGATTCTTTCATTTAATTGGCAGCAACTTTTAATTGTTTGTCTTTTTTATCCACCTGCCAGAGAACCCAGCATTCACAATATCACACATAATTTACTATAAGTTACAATTTCTTTCCCCATAAGCACTTATTTATAATTCATCTTTCAGAAATAATTTGGGTCTCATGAGGTCATCTAGGAAAGTGCAGTGTTCCTGTAATGATAGAGATGTTCTTTGGTTTGACAGTTTTGCCAGCCTGATTAGGACTTAATGAGCTTTAATTTAGGCTTGCTGTGATTGTGATTAAAATTCAGGATTTTATAAATATAGTGCCGTATAAAGTGATTTGAGCTGCTCGCTGTCACTGGGACATCAGTTTATTTGAGCTGAACCATGGCTGCATGTTTGTTGCTCTATTTAATTTTTTTTATAGAATTGCACTGATGCTAAAAATGATGCAAGAGCTTTAAGAGAAATTTTATCGCGAAAGCATGTGTGAGGCTCAAGAACTTCTTGATTTAAACTCAATGTATTTTTACTGACAGAAAATGACAGGTGGATATATATATATATATATAATATACACATACAGGCAGTCTTCTGTCAAATGTACACTGCCTGCCTTTGGATTTCAGTGAGAACAATTCAATAATGGATAACACACACTTACATCGATCCATAAAGTTACACATTTGTTGTTAACTAAAGTTTAAATAGTTCCCATAGTGAGTCAACATCACCACTTACAAGCTGTTCAGGGTGTATCCCACCTTCTCCAATCTCAGCTCAGATTGCTCCTAGCTGTAAGAAACTTCCACATATTAGGAATCAGCTTACACAGGTACTTACTGACTTTCTGAATATTATAGTTATACGCATGTATTTTACGCTTTCAAGGAGTGACCCTATCTAAAGTATTTATCTACAGGAAGGATTTTCATTGTTTTATACAAGCATGTATATAAAAACGATAGCCTTAAAGGTGCAGGGTCCCCCTTGGTTCTTTGAATAAAATAGCCTAAATATCATTAGGGTGTTATCAAACAAGACAATCATTCAGATTGGTGGATTTTTTATAAAAAGACATTTTTTTTGGGGGGGGGCTTAAAAACTCTCAACTCCTTTTGCTTTTCAGGCTGAAAAGCTATATCACAAATATAGACAAGTATGGCATAGTTAATTACTTTTTGGCAATTATAACTGTGTAAAAATTATGACATAACTCCTTTAAAGTTTCAAATTTTACTTGACATGTATATGGTAATCAAGATGTAGTAGTTTCTGCACACATTTATTTAATTTTTTTTATTTTATTATTATTATTTTTTAATGAACTAAAAAATATGAGTCCACTGTGAAAAAACTAGGAGTTTTGGTGTATATCAGTACTTTTTTTTCTATATAAAAATCTGTATTTTATGTGTTGAGAATGGTTAAAAAACTGCATGAAATTATTCTAAAATTCGTGAGATCCATTCTGATGCACAGTCAGCTATTTGATGCTTTTCTACCTCAAAAAAATATCAATATTAGAATATTAATCCCTTTTACTCTAAAGTGGACTGCCCACATCCTTCACCTCCCACTCGACCTCCGCCTTAACCACACCCAGCCTTGCATCTTGGCTCTTTTCCCACCTCTTTTTTTAATCATTTTACAAAATTATGCATTGGGTGGAGTCAGGCTCAAAGCTGATGTACTTTTTTCAATATCACCCACTTCTTTTTTGTGCCATCCTGGTTAGTCTATTTCCAGACGGAAGCAGGTTTTTAGGAGTGTATGTTTCAGTGCTTGCCAAACTGAAGTGCTGTCCCACGCAGATGTATTTCACCTACAATCTATTTCCGCCTCCATTTATCCATGGATTCTTTTGATGGATGTGAAAAATTGCTTGTGAATATAACCTTAGTGTTCTTTGCTTTTTACATGACTGGGCTTGAGGCAGTTTCCTGATATTGTACACACTGATCAGTGAATATTGTTCACATATTACATAACTAACTACTACTTATGTTATATGTACAACACCCTGAAGCTCCGTGTTGCATCAAAAGCGTTCTTTAGTCCACGTTTATGAGGCAGTTGTGTAATCATAGTTATAATAGTTGAAGAAATGGGTCCGGATAAAAACTCTTCACTAAGCTGTAATTAGTTGTCCAAAATCAGATAAGACCTCTCCACACAAACATGCAAATCCAAAATTCTTTCAGATGCAGTAGATAACATTCTCCCTCTTTTTTTCCCCCTCAAAGGAAGGATTTCTTCCTGCACTTGCATCAACTTGTGAGTGAAGCCTTTACCTCTGGAGTTATTTTGATCTTTCCAGTGCCATGCATGCATCATAACTCCTTTGTCTTGGCTTCACTTGGCAGCCTTGTGCTTTCTTTCTCCTGTGAGTGATCTGGCTGAGCTTGTGATGTTGACAGCGCCTGCAGCTCTGCCAGCTTTATTCTTTCTCCAGTTCACTCACGCCTCGCTCTCAGCATCACCGTGACCTCAGGGTCACCTTCTCCATGGCAGTATCAATGCCAAAAACCAGGTTCCTTGCCACAATATGTTTATCCAAGGTGAGAGATGAGAGAGAAAGGACGGGTTTGTGGCGCGTGTGATGCCAGGAGGTGGTCACTACAGGAAGTCGGTGGGACATCGTCTTTTCCGAGAAGATGCCAATTCATGAGAGTTGATCAGCTGTCATAAAGTTGGAACCCTTTTCACCCACCTGCTGCTTGCCTAATGCCACAAAAATACCACACACTGATTAACTGTGCTGGTGGAATAATGCAATTCAGCACACACAAACATGCACAGACATACCGATGCATTTTATTCTCAACTTGTGCTTCAAATTTATTTTTTATGTATATGCTGTTTGGTAATTTTTTAGGACCCAAAATGATTCCTATTCACTGCAGTGCATAAGGTATAACATAAAGCCATTGTAATGCGTCGTAACCACTATGTACTGAACATCGATTGGTTTATTCCGCCCCAAACAGTCACTCCATTTACTTTGTGAAATAATGATGACGGTGATGATGATGATGTTAGTGATGATTTTATTATGGGCAGGAAGGTGGTGTAGTGATGAGCACATCTGCCCCCCCCCCCCACCAAGAAGGTCTTGAGTTTGAGTCCCCGTGCTCAGCGAGGGTGTTTCTGTATGTGTGAGCTTGCACATACAGAAACGACCCTAATATGATTAAGCAAATGGATGGATTATTATTAACCTAATAAAATTATTAATTTATCTAAAAGTAAATATTCAAGTTTTTTCTTTTTTTTACTCTTTTCAAGCGTGTTTTTTCCCCCTTGTTTTATTGAGATTTCCCGTTTTGTGCATTCATATGCCTATTGAATGAAATTTGTGTGTGTGTGTATGAGAGAGAGAGAGAGAGAGAGAGAGTCAGAATCATCTGCTTTCTAATGCATTTAAGCCGTCATATTAATCTCCTGGCTGACATGTTCTTACAGCGAGTCCTGTTTGTGCTGCGAGTGTATGGTGTGTAGAAAGTAGTGTGATGCATGTGGCGACATTCATAGGTTTTAAAGCAGTGTCACTGTTACAGATTTACATGTCTCAGAGAAAACAAAGGTTCTCTCAGGTATTTGAGGTCTGATTTTTCTATTGTCTGTTACACTGTTTAATGCACTGTATGTCACATAAAGATAATTTCTCGCATGTTACTTGTCTTATGTTTGCCTAATTTATGTGGATGCTTACTTTCACAGCCAAATGTGCTTATTGAATATCAGGTCCCAGAATTTCATCCCTCGTTGCCATTATACTAATCTTTCGCTGTTCTTGAAGACTCTATTTTGGAGCATCATGTTAGGGTTTACCCTCGCCCAGAGTCGGCTGAGATGGGCGCCAGCCTCCCCGCGACCCTAATTAGGAATAAGTGGTTCAGAAATGAATGAATGAATGAATGAATGAATGTTAGGGTTTATGATCATTCAGCCACGAGAGCATTAATGAGAACAATAACTAATTATGAGCGAGGAGTCCTGGGAAGCAACTGACATTCCAGATCATTTTAATGGCCTTCAGTGGTGTTTAGTGTTGATTAGGTCAAAGTTCAGTACAGAATACTTGAGATCCACTCCAATTTGTGCACAGGGACATTGTCATGCAGGAACAGGTTTGCAGCTCATTTCAGTGAAGGGAAATTGTAATGCTGTTGCTTGCAAAGAGATTCTATACAGCTGTTTGCTTCCTCACAGACCGTTGTGATGTTGGATCATTAACAAACCTTGGTTATATATTGCATACATACAGTGGAGTGTAGAATGTTGGCATTAGACCATGTGAAGGGATTTCCCAGGATTCCACATACCAACTGAATAACCATTATAGGGACTTTCAGAAAGCAAAGTGCTATTTATCTGCACCAACACTTCCATCCAAAACCCAATGGCATTAGAACTATTATAAGAAAATAAGGAGTTGTGTGACTGCTAGTTATTGAAGGTTCTGCCAGTCAATGTTTCCTGTCTGTCTGTCAGTCGCAAGCAGAGACATTCTTGAGGATGTGAGCTGCTTAGCTGCCGCTCAGCTGCTTGTGTAAAGAGCTTTCCAAGCTTAAGACCAGCTCAGGCATTCCATTTTCGTGGAACTAGCGCTGGTTCAGTGTGCAGTGTAATGATTTCAAATTACTCATAATGAGTTTAATAAATGAATAATAATAATATCTTTAGGAGATAAAGAGTTTAGTGCTAAGCAAACAGCTTTTTGTGATCACTAAACATGACAGTAGAAACGTCGTGGGTGATCGCGGTAAAGGGTCAGTTAGCCTGGTTGGTAGGAAGCGTTTTGTGAACCATGAGATGATGCAATATTCCTGTAAGCCTTTTATGGTGCGTACTAATTGCCTTCCGATTAGTTTTCCTCCTAGTGGGAATTTAAGGTCTCCAAGGTTCCACGGATCAGAAATCACTTCCTTTGGCATGTCTGCAATTTAGCAATTGAAACAAAAGCGTGAGGCTGAGTAGCACGTGCACAATGACCCATTTTATACAAAACACACTCCTATAGTGTTTATTTTGTTAAAATGACTTTTTCATTTGCCTATTAATCTGTTACAATTAGCTTTGTATGCAAAAGAAACCCGTAGGGATAAATTTCTGCTCCATGTATAATTATCCTAAATAAAAGAGAAATTGGAGATCATCTGTATGCTATTGGGAAAATAGCTGTTGTAGGAATCCTGGTGGGAGTCCCAGTAACCATTTTGGCAATAGCCTTTGTTTAAAATGCTTTATTCATGGCTTATTATAATTATTATTATTATTATTAGTAGTAGTAGTAGTAGTAGTAGTAGTAGTTTTTATTTATTAATAAATAATTATTTATTATTAATGTAATAAACCTATGATAGGGACGGGGTGTGTGTTTTTGTGATATACAGCATGTCCTTCTTACATATCAAATTTCACAAAAATGTCATACTCAAGAAGGACATTGGGAGTCACTCTCCTTACTCGGAGGCCTCTACTCTTCTTTTCTAGTGAGTGAGTAATGGTAGGCTGTCTCTCTCCTGACCTCTCCAGCATCCTTAGTGTCTACAAATAGAAACCCTTTCCCCATGTATTCATAAGCCTCAACTTATTTCACTAGCACAGACCATGTCTCAACCGCTCCAGCTTTTAGAGACTGAAAGACATTTTTGGGCTTAAGTCGGTCTCTTTTTTACACCGCTTTGGTGTCTGTGTTTTGAAGTGGTAATGCAGGCACCTGGTGATACGGTGCCCTGTGGAGCTGTTGGGTTGTGCTTTTATTCTCTGATAAAGCTGTGATGTCTAAAACACTGTGCTGTGTTTATGTATATTTATTTTAAAGGAAGGGGGTTTTGTTGACAGGGAAAATAATCAACACTTTATTTCAGAGATTTTTTTTCTTGCTTGCTAACTTTCTAACTTACTCATGTAATTTCATACTCAATCACTCACTGACTCATGACCTTCTACACTCACCCACTTATTTACTCACTCACTTACTCATGTACTTCTTTACTTACTCATTTATTTGCTCACTCACTCATTTACTTCTACACTTACTCATGTATTTACTTATTCACTTATTTACTCACTCACTTACTCATGTACTTACTTACTCACTCACTTATTTACTCATTCACTTACTTCTTAACTTACTCATGTGCTTCTTCACGTACTTATGTACATACTCACTCACTTAATTGTTTACTTTCTCACGTACTCATGAACTTCACTTACTCATGTACATACTTACTCACTCACTTACTCATCTACTTCTTCACTTACTCATGTCTTTATTTACTCACTTGCTCGCTTGCTTATTTAAGCCGCGTCCACATAGGAAGCGAGAAGCGACCATGCAAAGTCAGTGAACACCAGCAAAATGAGCAATGAGAGGCAAAACTTTCTCAAGCGATGCGAAGTGGGCGACAAACTGAGCTGAACTTTCACATGACACTTTTTAAGCGATTACCAATCAGAACTTAAAGTTTTGGTAAAGCATTGATTGGCAGATGCCATAAAACTCTAAGTTCTTTTCTGTATGGATACGATGAACACAAGTTTATTTGTCTGGCCTATTTGTCTTAATATTCGGCTTTATGGCTTCACACAGAAATGTTGTAAAGATAATAACTGAAAACATGATTCTTGAGTCTCCCTTCTTGAAAAGGTTTGGTATTTGGCGTGAGTATGCAGTACATTTTTAAACGTTTAACTTTTTTTGGTACTTGGTGCACAAGAGTACATGCATAAAATATACATGTACAAGGGTCTCTGTCCTATACTTTCCATGTAATAATATAGATAATAATAATAATAATAATAATAATAATAGTTGATTATTATGATATGAGCTAATACAAATAAAATTAATGTAGCATAATTATAATAAAACACTCATGGATCTACTTGCTTGATGCTGTTCACATTTCACTCAAAGTTTTTTTTTTTGTTAACGTGAGGGAGTTACCAAGGCAACGCGAGATGATGACATTTCAGAGGCGAAGCGATTTGTTCCCTTGCGATTTCCAGTGCAGTTCAACAGCAACGGGATTTGCGTGTCAACTGTTGCTTCCTGTGTGGACACGGCTTTAATTATTTACCTCCTCTTACATGTACATCACGCAGTAACTTTCCCTGACAGCATGCAGTCATTGCTGGTGTAGGTGCAGGGTGGAGTTTTGCTTGTGTCACTGAATAAACTCTATTTTGTTTCTGTTGCTTTGGAAACAGTGCCTGAAAACCTGTTAAACTCCCTGGTGTTGGAGTTAATTGATATAAATATGTAGCTTGTGAATTGCACTGTTTAACTTGAGTTTTGCACTTTCTATTTAAATCAGTCACTTGAGCAAACCATGCAATGTGTTCATGATTTAACTGAGATGAAATGTGCACAGATCTATCACTGCATATTCCTCGGCTGGAGAAGTTCCTTTCTATTTCCGAACTGCTCTCCTGTTTGATTTGGACATTCCTGCACCGCTGTCCCTGGAGCACTTCATTGTGCTTCCTCTTGCTTCTCCGCTGTGACAGATGGCTTCTTTCTATTACACAATGCCCAGTCCAAAGCAGCCAAAATCTGTTGTGTTATTAACTTTAATCTCTGTGCTGAGAAAGCAGCAAGTTAACCGAGGAGAGCACTCGTCCAAGACGCTGCATTGTGAGAATTTTTAGGACAAAAGCTGCATTTGGGGACAAATTCATTAAAGTATTTAAAAGCTAGCTGTTGTGTACAAGCCTATGGGATGGAGCTACAGTCCTCTTTGACCAATTAAATGCAGTTGATATTTATTTTAATTTATTAGATAATAAAAGGAGATTATATGAATTCTCTAATCTGATTATTCACAAGGTGTTAATTAATTATTAAAAACAGTTAGCTCTGGCAATAATAATTCAAATGAGAACCTTAATTTTATTTCTTTACCACTTATAAAGTTAAAAAATAAATAAATAATTTACACGAAGAGCACTAAAAGTAAATGCATTGGGAAATCGATTTAAATGACAATATAGTAATCTAGTAAGCATTTAGGAAAAATATAGGAAATATAGGAATAATCATTGTACAATAGAAAATTTTTGTTAATGTCAAAGGAAATAAATAGGATGACGATGAGACAATTGTTTATCGCTGCTGTTAGTAAGTGAAAACAGGAACCAACTTGTCTTGGGGGACGTTTCACAAGACTTAAACCCAGACGGGATGTCAGTTCATTGAAAAGATTTTAATCAAAAAATTACTTCGGCGTTTGTAGATATGAAAGTGCTGATTTTCTAAGACACTGACTCATGAGGCAGCAATGGATGCAGGGTATGAAAGGCTCCGATTCAGTCCAGACAACCTTGGCTTCTTAGGTTTTATCAGACCCCCCATCCCGACACCCCCCTTCTTTTTTTTTTTCTCTCAGTGACTTTTTCCTGCTTTTATTTTCACTCAGTCCAATCTTTCAATCTCTTAAGAAGATTAAGACATTTCTTGTGCTTCCAGTTACACACAGTTCAGTAGTATGCATGTAGCTCTACTCACACTAATCCCATCCACCAAGTCCAAGTTTAAAATGAACTTCGCTCATGAAAGCATGATTCATGTAAAATGGTCACACACACGTATATTTTGACTGTCCAAAAATCATAAAACATTTTTTTATTTACTATTTGCATCCCTTGAAATCCTTAAACTGTAACCCAGACTCTGACTCCAACCAACACCAACGTGTTGTCATTTGTGACTCACCCATCCAAGGTAACTTTAACACACTAAGGAAGAAATTAGTTTACATGTATGACATAAACCAAAAATGAAGTTAATATAGTCTACCAAATGACACGTGTAATGGACCATGTACAAAGATATGTTTGATGTGTTGACTCATTAATGAAAAGTACATTTTAGGATTCAGTTTTATTACCAAATTAAATTATTTGCCCTCTGTCCGTACTTAATTATAAACTTAATAATACAGCCAGATATTAAGTATATTTATCTGAGAATTCTTCATGTGTGGAGATTTGGGTCTGAAGTCTAAAGTCATCAATAACTTTAAGCTCAGAGACGTGGGCGAGTTCACCAGACTCTCTCTGGTACTAATGGATAAGTTATAGGAGACAAAAAGACTCTACAATCCCACTCCATATTGACGAAGGTTTTACTTGATTAGGAAAGAACTCAAAATAAATGTATTAAAGGCTCAATTACCAAATGCATTTGTATTTCTTATTAGTGTTTATTATCTGCCCGAACGACTTTTATTCAAAGTGATTACATGCTAGAAAATACTAAAATATTGCCTTAGTTGACTGTTCCGGTCTTCTGGTTCATTAAGCCACCCTGTTTTGTGTTGTTTTGTAATTGTGAAATTCTCTTACCATTATTGTGCATGAGTATAAAGTGATAGTGAGATTAATTTCTCTGTCCTCTTCTCATTGGCAGTGATTTGTGAACAGATTGGTATCCCCCTCCCTCCCAACTCCTCTCCTCTATCACTGTGCTGTAATCACTGTGCAAATGACAGCCTCCAGGAAGCTCACACTAGTCTGGCAGCTCACCCAGACACTCACACACTTACACACACATGCGCACACACACCTTCACAAAACCATAAAGAGAAGATAAAATGTGTACACAAGCAATTTGCTATTGGATCGAGGTCCTGGGTACCATCTCATCTGCTCATTTCCTCTCATGCTGGTTTCCATAGCTGTGGCATGGTTGTGTGGATTTACATGCGTTATATCACCGTGGGTGTTCCGCGCTGTACTGTGATGCACATGCTCAATGAATGTTTTGATATGAACTTAATAGGATTACAGTCCCATCTCCACGTCCAAATTGATTTCTGATCAAAGATTCTTCAGTCAGATTGTCTGTTTCTGAATTGTACATCACAAATACACCTTGATACTAAAATAATACAAAAATAGCTGATGTAACCTTATACTCCTGGACTTAGCTAACAGGACTGGAACTGTTGTTATAACTTGTCGGCCTTAACATACTAGTTGCTTTTCTGCTCACAAAGGTTACAGAAAGAGATTTCTGATGCTTGATGATTTCTGAAAATTGCAGCAACGCAGTCATGAGGCAAATGCAGGAAGTCTGTTTTTAATTACAAGAGTAATTAGTCACACAAGAAACAGACAGTATTTATATCAAAATGGTGTATATGACATAATGTATCCATTGTTTGCCTGCCAAGCCTTATTTATTTATTTATTTAAGCTTTATTTTTGTATTTATTTATTTATTTGTTTTATTTGTTTGTCTCTTTGTTTCTTTCTTTATTTGTTTGTTTATTTATTTAAGCTTTAAATCCTGATAATTGTATTATTTTATTTGAAAATAGAGAGTACAGTTTATTGTCTCTATTTAAAATACACTTGAGATGAATTTATTTTCCCTTGACTGTGTATACTTTTCCCATCAAGAAAAAAAGCTTATATTATTATACTTATTATTTTATATTCATTACAAATATGATAAAATAGTTAATTACATTGGTCACCCGAAACAACATAAAACATGACCACTGACAGATTAAGAGAATAAAATAGATTAGTATATGACACAAAACACTCAGAAGAAGAAGAGGTTTACTTGTTGGGGCCAATTTTGGTGATTTGTAAAGTAGATTTCGTATAGGTAAATTAAATATAATTTTTTTAGCATAGAGTAGGTCTGACGTGCTCAGAATCATAAAAATATTTTACACAAGCCTTGTTATAAGAGGAAAAAGTTTGTGAAAACAGTGCGATTTGATTTGTCTGCTATCAGGAGAAAAAACATTATTCTGAGTGTATGATGCATGAATTAAATCCACAGGCACTCCCGATTTGTTTCTGTTACTTGGAGCAGATGGCGCTGTCATTATCGTGCTTTAAAAATAAAAAAATGAGACATAAAAATCTGGTTTTTGAGCAAGGATGTGTCTGGAGGACTCGGTGTTTGGCCAGTAAACTGAGAGAATGAGAAGCTATGAAATGAATTTTGGGGTTCAGCCTGAATCAACATGCCACCATGAGCGACTTTCTGGCTGCTGCCCTGATGTTGCAGGCAGTTATCTGGCAGTTAATAATAGTGGTCTCTTTAGTGCGTCTTGTTTAAATTGTAGTAGGATGGGGATTCTCTGAAATGATGACACACTGACAAAGAAACTGCTTATTTTAATACTGGAGGATGATTATGGTCTAGGTATTTTCTCTCAGTGTTGAGTCTATAGCTGGAGTGAATAAAATAGGGAGCACAGAGTGGAGCCACTCACAAAAACAAAGCTGCAGCCATGCTGGCCCATTGCTGAAAAGACCCTGACATACACAGACAGATGTGAGGGCAGACAAACACAATGGCATGAAAGCACAGACAAGCTGAGTCAGAGACAGACACAGAATAATACAGACAGACCAACAGAGGCAGTGAGGTGTACAGGAAAACACACACACACACACACTCACACACACACATACACACACACACACACACACACACAGACAGACAAGCTGAGTGATGCAGATAAGCAGATGGACAGACAGACACATAGGTGTACACGTTCAT